>CAWUFW010004585.1:1200000-1507621 GCA_963921515.1 Calotriton arnoldi | reverse complement strand
AAAGGATCCACCACTTTCATGCAGTTAATAAAGTTATTGGTATCACCCCATAGCCTTGTCATCCTTCCGTGGGACCCAGCTTCCACCTCCACAGTCGTCACTTTCTGATTAAAGATGGCGGGTGAGGGTGAGCCAGCACTCGGGCAGCAGTTGGAGGACAACGACCATTGTAACACCTGCTAAGAGAAGCACAGCTACAATCGGGGGTAAATGACGTTGTGGCCCGAGGCATGGGGAGAGTGTCTGGTGACTCCCAAGGGGCTGTTACAGAGCAGCTACCTCTGACGAGCACTGTCGAGACAGCAGCACCTTCGGCGTGCTGATAGGCTGATGCTGCCCTTAAATTTTAGAACCTGGTGTATTTCGTTGTTCATTTACCGAGGCACAGTAATATGAGTGACTGTGAGAGCAGAATTAGATCACAAACAATCATGTTGTCCCATGAGAAGTGCTTGTTCTATTGTATTTCTGGAATGTGTACTACTGTGTAAAACGGCATTTGTAATGACAAACTTTACTCACTATGCACTACCCCACCTGCGCCACAACGCAGCCCATGTCACTTTGTGATTTTTGGCTTTTTGAATGTGATATTATTAGGCTGAGATTCATTACTATAAGTCACCAATATTTGCATACTAAATCTTTAGAGCAAGCAGGAGTCTTTAATGGAGAGCAAGAGAATGCACTGAAGCCTGTGCGTTCTTAACTCCCACAAAGCTATCTGCGACCTTTAATAACACTCGCAGCCCAGTGAATGTAATCTGACACAAGGCAAAGGTGTGCCTGTAGTAACTTTAAGTGATGTAGAACCGTGTCTTCAACGAAGCTGGGACTGTTTGTGTTTACGGGTGCCCGCTGCCCCTGCGTGGTGTTTTTATTGTTTATTCTTCAAAGACGTCTCTGGAGCTCAGCTGTAGAAGATGCAGGTGCGCTGGCGTGTGAGATCAGTCTTGAGAATGATAGCATGTGTGAATGTTTCCCTTTAAGTGGAAGTCCTGCGTATACATCCCAAAAGTATCACCATGCTTCACATACAGTTGCATCAGAGACATCTCTTTCACTTAAATGCACACTGCATATGCGAGGTTCAGAAATAACTGGGAAATTATGGGGAGTCAGCTTACTCCGCCCGCTCGTGGAACTCTGCAGAATCTCGCAGAGTTTTTTGATAACTCTGCAGAATTCCGCATAGTGAAACTCCACGAGCTCCATACAGGCCTAGCAAATTGTTGTTATCTTTGTCATGGAGCTGATATTGACAGGCTATCAGGCTCACTTGGTCTTGTGTAATGCGCAAAGCCTCTCCTCGTCATTGGCTAGTGATGGAGCAGTAAAAATAAAAAATTTAACCCCTAACAAATTATATAATTAATTAATTAAAAATGTTCGTTTAAATGTATTAATCAACATTGTATATGTGGGAATGGTAATATGCTAATGTACGTGCTAAATAATCTACTAATGAATGTCCATGTGTCTAATCATAACGTAAGAATAAAAAGCGTACTAAATAAAATAAATGCATGTTTGTGCTTCATAGAAATAAAATGTGTCGTTGCAAAAACAATAGTGATGGTAAGTAAGGAGCAGCTTAAATGTCGCTTTTTGCTAGGTAACAACTAATTGGGGTACGTAGACGGGAGGGAAACGAAAGGGATATTTTTCTCTATTTTAATTATGTTTTATTTGCCTCAAATTAGTGCTTCTAAAGTAGAACCGAGTGGCGAGATAAAATGGCCGCCAGTGGGAAGATGTGCGCAGGCGCAAGGGGACACGTGGTACGGGATGAGATTGAAGAAATCTGGAGCCTCGTGATGTCTCTGAGAGGCTAGGATGCAAGAAATGGTCAAGGCTGGTGTGACCTAATTGAACTGATAGTGTGCCGTGATGATCAGGAGAGAGTCCGTGGGAAAGGAGCCCAAGAGAAAGGACAATGACTGCGGAGTTCTTGAATGTGTCAAAAGAAGATACAAATGGACTGATCGAATCGGATGGAAATGTTTAAGCGTATGGGAAAGGAAATGATCCAAGGACCTTTGAATCCAAGAGAACTTGATTAAAGAATGAATAAGCTGACATGCATGGACCAATGAAAGAAAAGCGTGATATTAATGTTGCAACAGTTAGTTAGCAAAGTTAGAATTAGGGTATAAGAGGGCCTACTCTTAGTGGGAGGGGGTCAGTCGCGGTTGCAGTCACAGTCAGTTGCAGTTCGAGAGTCGTGGTTGCAGTAGAGGAGACGGGTTGCAGGTAGCTGATGCTGACGAGCTGAAGTTGCTGTTGCTGTCTTAACTTTACAGTTGAGTATGAGAATCAGGCTATTTCTAATCCCAAAGTTAGGTTAGAAATCATTAGGCTAAATTAGGAAGCTAGGCAGGTAACTAAGGTTTTTGGCTTCATGACAAAATTTCCTTTCTGCAATAAATTGATTATGCTTAATAAAATTGTGAATTTAAAAATGAATAATTGAATAAAGTATTAAATCTTTTCATGCTTTTAAAATTATATAAAATTTAAGATTCTTTAAAAACCAAAATGACTCAGTGGTTATTTTCCTAAATGATTGTGACATGAGTAATTGGTTGATTGTGATTCAGCTGGTCTTAATCACTATGAACTAATTTCTTAAATGAATGATTCATCGACAAAACAATGAGCAGGAATATCTTAAGAAATAATTAAAAGAAAGTGACAAATTAAGGTAAATAGATATCCTTGCTCTTCCAGCGGTACACAAAATGGTGTTCTCCATTTAGTTCTCATGCTTCTCCTAGGAGTACAGAATTTCATAAAGGTGTAAAAGGAAATCCAGGAGTGTGTGTGTGTGTTTAGGCGATGTTTATGGGCCCCATCGTCATGTGGATATGAGAAATATAGTTTGCCCCTGGATGACCTATAAGTAACCTGGGAGGAGGATAGTTTTTATTGTACGCGCTGCATCAGATTTCTTGGTAGCAGAGTTATGGTTTTCTATAGATTAGTTTAGTGATTATTGTTTATTGATTATTGATTATTTGATGACTAACACTATATGTTGAGTCGCGTTATGTTATATGTAAGTTTTCACGCTTCTGGGATGTAGGAAGTGGAACACGTGTGGCAAGAGAAGTCACATGGAATTTGGTACATGGTCTGAATTCATTTTGGTTATAACGCAGGTTGTGTTATGTTAGGGATTTCGGTGTGAAAAGTGTGTAAATGAAATAGCAAATCACGTTTACTTGTGAAACTTTGGCCTTAATTCTCAGGAGCCTAGTCTCCACATGTGTCTTATCCCCAGAGAAACGAGTAAATTGTTTGTTTGAAAGAAGGGTAAGGTAGAGGGAAGTGCTACTTTATCGGCGAAAGTAAATAATTCTGTGGTAGGGTAGAGGTAAGCGCTGCCTACTGGAAAAACAGGATTCTTGTGTAAAAGGACAAAGCTGTCACTTTGTTTAGCGAATCAGACTATGGAATTGTTTATTTGTTGTAACTAACGAAGAAAACTGTAAAAAGAAAAATTGCCGATAAATTTTGTAAAGGAGGGGTAAAGAGTAGAAGTGACGTGAAAAAGTGCCGCGCTAGGATTGGTCAGTGCACTAGTCACGTGAATACAGAGCAGGAGTGACGTAGAAAAGTGCCGCGCTAGGATTGGTTGGTTCGCGGACGGTGGAAATTGTTCTGATTGGTACGTTAGTGTGAATCGCGCTGTAATTGGACGAAGTTCCGTACACAGAAACAGCGTTAGAGTAAAGAGAAAACAAATAGAAAACATGCCGTATTACGAGTATGAAAGGGAGAGAACGTCATGGACGACGAAATTGAAGAATTTCTTTAAGAAAGACAAAAAGGTTGTGACTAGAGAGGGACAAGTAATTCCTCCGCCGAAATCAGCAGCTTCACATATGATGCTGAAATATGGATATCATACGTGCATATGGTTGGATAATTGGGTCAAATATACAAAGAATGATGGAGCATTGGCTTTTCCTGAAAATGGTTCTTTTAATGTAGCGATTTTACGGAATTTAAAAGAAAAGATGCTTAAATTGGAACCTAGACCTAGACCGACACAGTTTGAGGCTTTAACAGAATGGGAAGATGAGATGTACGAGAAAGAAAGATTCAGAGGTATGAAAGGTTATGAGTTCGTGCCCGGAAGAATGTGGGGAATGAATCATGAGGACAGAATAAAACGATGGAGATGTGCTAACATGACAGGAGGTTTGTTTCCAGCTTTTACAGTTGAGGAAGGGACTAAGAAAAAACGGACTGAGAAAAAGAAACATTTAGAGAGAGAAAAGTATATGCATGAGAGCGAAACGGATGACGAGTTGCTGGAAGATATATTAAATAAAAATCCACCTCCGTATCAGCAGAATTCTACAGTGGTGACACCAAATGCGCCACCAATAGAAGCTATGCGAAATGAAAGTCCAGAAAAAGACAAGAAATAAATAGGTCACAAGAACAAATAAGAACTTCCCAAATTGAGGGAATAGAAAATGATAGTGCAAGAGAATTGGCAAGGACAACAAAAGAACTAACTGAGAAAATTAGAGAATTAACAAAGAATATGGAAGCAGTTACCGTACCCGTAACAATAGGTCCAGTAATACCAGTTTTCGAGAATCAGAAAATTGATGAACGATCTTTGGTGATTCCCTTGAGTTCGCAATTCCAAAGAGAAAAGGAAAGAATAGAAACAAGTCCAGGTACGAGCAATTTGACTAGTGCTTACAGACCAAGTCCACCTGAAAATTTGACAGTGAATGAGTGTAGCGGTAGGAAAATGCCTATGGTAACTGAATCTGCAACAGTGACACCTGAAAAGAGTGGAAATTGGACAGAAATAAATAGTACTCCTATAGGTCCGACTCCTGATGAGTTAAATGAGTGGATAAAAGCTTTTAAAATAAAAGAAACGGAAGAAAAACCATTAGATGTGATCAGATTGAAGATTGACATGGAAGAATTAATTCTAGGAACGATTGGTACAGAAAAGATAAAGAATTATCAGGATGATGAAATAATGTTTCTGTGCAAAAGTATAACATGGAGGGCAAAGAATTTACATGACAAACTAGAAGAAGTGGCCGGTGAGATTGGAATAGATTTTGCAAAAGTAAAAACGTTGCAGAAACCATACAGAGTAGATTTTTGTGAAAAAGATATTGAAAATTTGAATACAGCAGGAAGGCTGACACAGATAAAAGAGTTGATTGTTTTGTTGAGAAAATGGGGTGATGTGGACAGATGGAAGGTTAGATGGACAAAGAAGAATGAGAAAAGTGTAGACAAAGGTTCATTGGCTTTTATGATAACAGAAAAGGAACATGTTGTTAAAGAGTACCCTATGAGAGAAACTCCAGGTGGTAGTTATGTGCATGTTCCCTGGACTAGGCAGGACATCCTGTCATTTACAAATGACTTTCCAAAATTAAGAGAAAAGCCAGTTGAGTGGTACCGACAGGTAGAAAGGTTTGTAAAGGTCTCGAAAGTGTTGTGGATAGATTTGGATGGATTGTTTGACATAGTGGTACCAACGGATCTATGGTCAGAATGTAAGATTACAGTTGACTGGCCAACTACAGAATATCCAAGAGATCCTAAGACAGGAGCTCCAGGACCAGATGTGATGAAGAAATATGACAAGGTGATTACCTTTTTGAAAAATAAGATTCCTCCAAAAGAGACAGATTGGGTTAAGATTGATAGAACTACACAGGAAAGCAAGGAGAGTGTACATGCATATTATGAGCGATTGTTGTTGGTTTTCAAACAGTATAGTGGTTATGAGGAATTAAGTGAGAAGGATATGAGTCATTTTGTATACCGATTTGTATTTGGCTTGAAACAAGAAATAAGTGATATGATTAAGCAACATATGATAAACTGGCAGAATGCAAGTGTAGATGAGGTGCTGAGGTATGCTAAGTATTGTAGTGATGAAATAGAGAGTAAACAGCGTAAGTTGAAAGAAAAAGCAATGTGGGCACAAGTGAAAGTGGCAGAAAAACAAGAAGCTCAATTGGATAATAATAATGGAAACGAATCAGGACAAAATAAGATGCGACCAAATATAGGTAAAGGAAAAGGACAAGTGAGTCTAGAAGAGGCAAAGAAGAAATGGCCATGTCATAATTGCGGAAAATTAGGGCATTGGAGAAATGAGTGTAAGTTCCCACCTAAACCTAATCCGGAACATCAATCATTAACTCCACAGGTGCAGAATGAGGTAGTTGTTCAACAAAGTCAGGTGCCACAACCACCACTTCCCAACACTGTTAACCAGCAAAGATACAGTACAGAAACAGGATTCTACGGAGGAGAGCAGGTAACACAGTTGCCGAGAGCAGCTAACATTTCCCAGTATTGGTTGCATCAGAGTGAGGATGACCCGGATGAAAGTTTCTGACGGTGCGCAAGAGAGGGGAAAGAGTGCGTGCTTGGCGCAACTCTAGAGGTAGATCAGTCTGGTCCCTTTGTGGATGGAGAAGTGAATGGAGCAAACGTAACATTCCTTGTCGATACTGGAGCTACCCGTTCTACTGTTAGGTCAGTGGAAATTCCGAACCTTCCTCTCTCAGGTGAATGCATCCAAGTGGTAGGAGTTGCCAATCAGCAGATTAAAACCCCACTTACTGAATTGGTAGAAGTAAAAATTGGTTCTTTTAGGAAAATGCATAAATTTGTAGTGTGCGATTGTAGTCCTGTAAATCTTCTAGGTCGTGACCTCTTGTGTAAAATGAATTGCACAATTTATTGTACACCAGATGGAATTGGTTTTCAGACTTCAGATGAAGATGCTTTGTATAAAGTAACTTTGATGAATCAGGAACCTGAAATGAATGGGTTGTTTCCTGCATTTGATGCAGGAAAACTTCCAGAAGAATTAAAAAGTGCAGTGAAAGAAAGTGTGTGGGATTTTACAGGAGAAGACATTGGATTAATGAGAGAAGTTGATCCTGTAAAAGTGACAGTGAAAGAAGGGATAAGTTATCCAAACACGCCACAGTACAAATTAACTCCAGAAATAATTGAAGGAATAACTCCTGTGATAAATAAGATGATTGAACAGGGAATTCTGAAAGAAATCATGAGCAGTCCATGTAATTCACCTATTATGGGACTGAAAAAGCCAAATGGAACATACAGAATAGTACAGGATTTGAGAAAGATCAACAAAATAGTTGTACCATGCTGTCCAATAGTGCCAAACCCTGCAGTGATTCTATATCAAATTCCGCATGAAGCTGAGTGGTACACTGTGATAGATTTGTGTCATGCATTTTTCTCTATTCCTTTGCATCCAGATAGCCAGCCATTATTTGCATTCCGTTTTGGAGAGCGTATTTTGGCATGGTGCCGAATTCCTCAGGGGTATACAGAGAGCCCCTCAATTTTTAATCAGATTCTAAAGAAATCTCTGGAAGATTTAAAAATGCCAGAAAAATCAGTGATGGTGCAGTATATCGATGACCTATTGGTGGCATCGAAAACCAAAGAGGCATGTGTAAGTGACACAATTGCTTTACTGAACCATTTGGAGAAAAGAGGACATAAGGTGTCCCCTTCAAAATTACAGTTTTGTCAGAAAGAAGTCCAATATTTAGGACATAAAATTGAGAAAGGAGTGCGGAAAATAGCGACAGAAAGAGTAAGAATGATTCAAGGAATGAGAGCACCAATGACTCAAAGAGAGGTAAGAATGTTTTTGGGAATGGTTGGATATTGTCGACAATGGATAAGTGGATTTTCTTTGATTGCAAAACCATTACAAAAATTGACAAAGAAAGATGTAAAAGACCCTTTTGAGTTAAACAAAGAAGAAATGAAATCTTTCAAAGAATTGAAAAGGAAACTGTGTGAGGCCCCTGCATTAGGCATGCCTGATTATGAGAAAGATTTTGAGTTATACTGCAGTGAAAGAGATGGATGTGCATTTTCAGTACTAGTACAAAAACATGGCACCATGAAGAGGCCTATAGCTTACTTTTCAGCTGTTTTAGATCCTATAGCAAAAGCATTGCCTGGATGTTTGAAAGCAGTTGCTGCTACTTGTGTAAGTCTGGAACAAAGTGAAGGTATAGTGATGGGGTATCCACTGAGAGTATATGTTCCCCATTCAGTAGAAATTCTTTTGACAAGAACAAAAACACAGTACATGACACATAGTCGGCTGACTAAGTACGAAAAAGTCATCTTGAGTGCAGAAAATGTGACCATAGATAGATGCATAAATGTAAATCCTTCGACATCATTGCCAGATGAAGAGAGTATAATTGAACAAGATGAAGTAGATCATGATTGTCTGAATGTGCTGGAATATTGCACAAAACCAAGAGCTGACATAAAAGATGAACCGTTAAAGGAATCCGATTATGTCATGTTTGTAGATGGTTCATGTTTACGCACAAAGGAAGGAGTGTTAAGCGCAGCTTATGCAGTATGCACAGTGGCAACTGTAATGGAAGCGTCTTGTCTGAAAGGAGTTAGGTCTGCCCAAGTTGCGGAACTAATTGCTTTGATTCAAGCATGTAAATTGGGGAAAAATGTACGAATCACGATTGTGACCGATAGCCAATATGGTTTCGGCATCGTACATGATTTTGGCCAGATTTGGTCACAAAGAGGATTTTTGACATCTGCAGGAACACCTATCAGAAATGGAGATTATGTTAAAAAACTGCTTGAGGCGATACAGCTGCCTAAACAAATAGCTGTAGTAAAGTGCAAGGCGCATAAGAAAAACGAAGATTACATAGCGGTTGGCAATAATTATGCTGACGAGATCGCTAGATATTGTGCGGAAAACATGGCGTCCCTGAACAGAAATAGAGAAAGGGAGCATGTCTCTTGTCCTTTGCTTTTCACTAATGCAGTCGAAACATGGGATGAAGTAAGGCAGTTACAAGAAACAGCAAGAGATGAGGAAAAGGATTACTGGATTAAAGCAGGATGTAGAAGACAGGAAGATAATGGAGTGTGGGTATACAGAGATGAAAGACCAGTTATGCCTGATAGCATGATTGCAGACATGGCACGGATGTACCATGGACAAGCTCATATTGGGAGAGATGCAATGATCAGACTTTTTAGACAAACTTGGTATAATCCAAAATTCAGAGCCATTGCTGAAAGTCTTTGTCAAAGATGTCTTATTTGTCAACAATTTAACCCAGGAAGAAAAACAGTAGTGAGTCTAGGAACAATAGGACGAGAAGGAGGTCCATTCACAAGGATACAGATGGATTTTATTGAGATGCCCCCTAGTAACAGATTAAGATATGTTCTGGTGGTCGTCTGTTTGTTCTCTCGTTGGGTGGAGGCATACCCCACAAGAAGGAATAATGGAACAACAGTGGCAAAACTTATGCTACGAGAGTTCATTCCGAGGTATGGTTTTCCAGTCACAGTTGAGACAGATAGAGGAACACATTTTCAAAATGAGTTGATCCAATTGATTTGTGAAGCATTGAGTATTAAACAAAAACTACATTGTGCTTACAGACCCGAAGCTTCTGGGGTAGTAGAGCAGATAAATGGAACGATTAAAAACAGATTAGGAAAAATGTGTCAAGCTACAGGACTCAAATGGCCAGATGCACTGCCTCTTGTTCTGATGACCATCAGAAGCATCCCTGAAAAGAAAACGGGACTCAGTCCTCATGAAATGATCATGGGACGAGCAATGAGACAAGCCCACGTACCAGTCAACAAGTTATTGACAATAACTGATGATCTAATACTGGATTATTGCAAAGGACTGGCTGATGTGGTGCGTTCTGTGTTTCATCAGGTTGGACCGGATGCGACCACTCTTGAAAGAAAACCAGCCCACGACTTGAATCCAGGAGACTGGGTCCGTATTAAAGTCCACAGGAGAAGAAACTGTCTAGTTCCGCGTTGGGATGAGCCAAGACAGGTAATCCTAGTAACAACGACTGCTGTCAAGTGCGCAGGAGTAAAGAACTGGGTTCATGCCAGCCACACAATCAGAATTCCAGAACCTACAGATCGACATGTGAGTCGGCGTCTGGAAGTGTGGGATAAAAGTTTAACGGCGGGAACAACCAAGATAAAAGAAAGGGTGCCAGAACTTGAAGATCGACCTGAAAGTCGACATCTGGAGACCCCAACGGAAAACACCTCTAGAGAAGAAGAGGAACAAGAAGAAGAAGAAGAAAGAAATTCAGAAGTTCCAGAACTTGAAGATCGACCTGTAAGTCGACATCTGGAAATATCTGACACAACTTCAGGATCTGATGATTCAGCTGCAAATTGGGAAGAATTCCGAAAGGGAACTTGGGGTTATAAACCAATTAGAGAAGAAACTGAGCAAGAAATTGAGTTAGATGAACAACCAAGTACAAGTTATGGTGGAAATCATTCAGAAACAATATTAATAGATGAAGTAGGGAAAGAAGTACACAAAAAGTTAGAAAATCGAGAAGAACCCCGAGGAGCAATAGGGATAGATAGAAAAACAGGAGAACAGGGAAATTCAGAAACAGGTAAGGAGGAAAACACCAAATCGGAAGAACCCCGAGGAGGGACAGTGATAAGGGAAAACGAAAAGGAGAAGATAGATCCACCAGTAGGAGATGACGAGATTATAAGTTTCAAAATAAGAGACAATAGTGAGACAGTTGAAACAGAAACAGAAGAAAGTGGAGGAGAGAAAAAAGCAAAGACTGAATCAAGAAAAAGAAATTGGAGGTCGGAAAGAGAAGAAAGAGAGGGTGAGGTCAAAAGGCCAAGAAAAGGAGATAATTGGCCCAACAGCTATGTAAGAAAATTGAGATATAGAATAATAAGAGCAGAAGATGAAGATGCTGAACAAGTAAATGAAGTAACAAGTCAAAAGGGACAAGAAAAACCCAGTGGAAAAAGATTACAAAAGTCCAAAAGGACAAGGAAAATAAATTCAAAATTTAAGTCACCTGAGTGGCTGTATATTGCACTAACAGATTACAAAGGAGAAGAAGAAAACACTCACGGAAACCAGAGACTGAGAAGTCGGATGGGAAAAGGTGAGATGCAACAAAAGGACTGAAGTAAAGACTTAAAGTGCTTCTGCCGGACGTGACAATTTTACTGGATGTGACAAATCACCGGATGTGACAACGAAAGAATTCTGGGGAGAATTAAAGAAAGTACCAAGCAAAGACTTTTTGAAAGCAGAGTGGCGTCTAAGTCATTTTGAGGTGTAGTGACACAATTTTCTGAAAATTTAACAAATAGAAAAAGAAAAATGGAGAATAATGAGAATAGAAGAAATAAATGTGAATTTGTAAAGAGATGGTGCAAAATGTGCTGCTTTTGTACAGGGTTATTAATGACCATATGGATAGTTTTAGCAATCACAATTCCAATTAGTGTGGCTGTGATAGAAGCAAAAAATGATAGTAAACTAGAAAGAGAAGCTAGTGTTAAAGAACAAGTTATTTTAAGAAGTAGTGCAGAGTTGCATAAGGATAAATCAGTAACAGATTTTTCAAAGAACGTTTTTACAAAATTATTGTATGAGTACGTAGAGACAATGGACGTAAGAGATTGTTATGTTTGTATGCAGTTGCCTGCGTCAGTATCGGAAGGAGTGACTTATCATCACTTACCTTTGACTTATGGAATAACATGTAGTGTAATAGCAAGTTTATTTTATAAAACAGGTAGATTAGAATCTTATTATACTGATATAGATAAGATATTTGCAAACATTCCTGTAGTGCCAGAACTTAACAAAGTAAAACCAGCAAAGGTTTTAGGAGAATTCTTTTTAGAACATAGAAAATTAACGTTAGAAGAAATAGTTAGTGACAACCTTACCTGTGAGTTAAAGAAAGAAGAAAAAGTATTTCTAGACATGGTTGAGGAAAGAAGAATGAAATTTCAAAAAGAAGCAATAAAAGAGGAAGGAAAACGTTTATGGACGTTTGAGGAAGGAAATCATGAAGGGAAAAAGATAAATGCAGCAATGACATTAGACTGGCCGCAAACAGGAAAGTTGTGCATTAGGAGAAATAAGACAGTCTATGACAATTACTTTGTAGGTTCCAGTGTCTGCCATGACAATTATCAAATTCTGGGAGGTTGGGGATTCAAAGGTGGAAAAGATCCAATATTTCCAGGTATCTATTATATTTGTGGGAATAGAGCTTATTACAGGTTACCGGACCATTGGTATGGAACTTGCTATGTAGGCCTGGTCTTTCCAAAAATCTTTCACATGGACAGAGAAGAAAAGGGAACATACAAGATGATTAATGGATTTAAACGTAGAAAGAGGGAAAGTTTTTCAGAAATTGTAGGAGATATTTTTGGAGCATTGATACCAGCAGTGGGAATATCTTTGAATGCATTTAAAATTCGGAAGTTATCCACAGTAGTAGATCGTTTGTCTACAGATACTGCGGGAGGGTTCTTAATGGTAAATACCGAAATGGTTGCCATGAGAGCTATGGTGATGCAAAATCGGCTTGCCCTTGATATTCTTTTGGCAAAAGAGGGTGGAGTCTGTGGAATGTTAAAAGTCCAACATTGTTGTACTTACATTCCGGATAACAGTGAAAATATACAGAAGTATATTACAAATATTACAAGTCTGCACAAAGAATTAGTCCCACTGGAGGTTGAAAGTGTTTTGGGAAAACTTGGTAGAGGGTTTTCCTCAGTAGCAAATTGGTTAACTAGGATGAGTAAACTAGTAATAGGGAAAGTTATAATAGTAGCAACTATAGTGATATTGTTAGCCATGACATTGAAAATAGTAATAACATGTATAAAGAGAAAAGTAAGACAGAATAAGATAAGAAGAAATAACAGAATAATGAGAGAAAGAGAGAGAGAAATGGGTGAAATTGAGTTGGAGAAAATGAAAGAAAGCATGTATAAAGAGACTAAAAGGCAAGATGAAGAAGAGACAGAGATATGAATAACAGAAAGTAAAGGATGAAAGACATGCTGCCTGAAAAGAAGTATGACTTGGTTTTATGTGGTGATTTAAAAATCACCAAAGGGGGATTGATGGAGCAGTAAAAATAAAAAATGTAACCCCTAACAAATTATATAATTAATTAATTAAAAATGTTCGTTTAAATGTATTAATCAACATTGTATATGTGGGAATGGTAATATGCTAATGTACGTGCTAAATAATCTACTAATGAATGTCCATGTGTCTAATCATAACATAAGAATAAAAAGCGTACTAAATAAAATAAATGCATGTTTGTGCTTCATAGAAATAAAATGTGTCGTTGCAAAAACAATAGTGATGGTAAGTAAGGAGCAGCTTAAATGTCGCTTTTGCTAGGTAACAACTAATTGGGGTACGTAGACGGGAGGGAAACGAAAGGGATATTTTTCTCTATTTTAATTATGTTTTATTTGCCTCAAATTAGTGCTTCTAAAGTAGAACCGAGTGGCGAGATAAAATGGCCGCCAGTGGGAAGATGTGCGCAGGCGCAAGGGGACACGTGGTACGGGATGAGATTGAAGAAATCTGGAGCCTCGTGATGTCTCTGAGAGGCTAGGATGCAAGAAATGGTCAAGGCTGGTGTGACCTAATTGAACTGATAGTGTGCCGTGATGATCAGGAGAGAGTCCGTGGGAAAGGAGCCCAAGAGAAAGGACAATGACTGCGGAGTTCTTGAATGTGTCAAAAGAAGATACAAATGGACTGATCGAATCGGATGGAAATGTTTAAGCGTATGGGAAAGGAAATGATCCAAGGACCTTTGAATCCAAGAGAACTTGATTAAAGAATGAATAAGCTGACATGCATGGACCAATGAAAGAAAAGCGTGATATTAATGTTGCAACAGTTAGTTAGCAAAGTTAGAATTAGGGTATAAGAGGGCCTACTCTTAGTGGGAGGGGGTCAGTCGCGGTTGCAGTCACAGTCAGTTGCAGTTCGAGAGTCGTGGTTGCAGTAGAGGAGACGGGTTGCAGGTAGCTGATGCTGACGAGCTGAAGTTGCTGTTGCTGTCTTAACTTTACAGTTGAGTATGAGAATCAGGCTATTTCTAATCCCAAAGTTAGGTTAGAAATCATTAGGCTAAATTAGGAAGCTAGGCAGGTAACTAAGGTTTTTGGCTTCATGACAAAATTTCCTTTCTGCAATAAATTGATTATGCTTAATAAAATTGTGAATTTAAAAATGAATAATTGAATAAAGTATTAAATCTTTTCATGCTTTTAAAATTATATAAAATTTAAGATTCTTTAAAAACCAAAATGACTCAGTGGTTATTTTCCTAAATGATTGTGACATGAGTAATTGGTTGATTGTGATTCAGCTGGTCTTAATCACTATGAACTAATTTCTTAAATGAATGATTCATCGACAAAACAATGAGCAGGAATATCTTAAGAAATAATTAAAAGAAAGTGACAAATTAAGGTAAATAGATATCCTTGCTCTTCCAGCGGTACACAAAATGGTGTTCTCCATTTAGTTCTCATGCTTCTCCTAGGAGTACAGAATTTCATAAAGGTGTAAAAGGAAATCCAGGAGTGTGTGTGTGTGTTTAGGCGATGTTTATGGGCCCCATCGTCATGTGGATATGAGAAATATAGTTTGCCCCTGGATGACCTATAAGTAACCTGGGAGGAGGATAGTTTTTATTGTACGCGCTGTATCACTAGCATGCACTAAGGAGCGGGCCAAGGTATTTTTTGGACAAAGTCATAATTTTTTCTCTGTCAGCTTTTTCTCTCCTTTTCTTCATTGTGGTTATTAATTGATACATTCTTGATGTAGTTGTGCTGGTAAATTGTGCAACTGTATTTTTGTCTTTAGTTTTGTGTTTTGTTAATGACTCAATTCTCTTATGAAGGCACTGCTAATTCTTACAATCGTTTTCCCATGTCCAATATTTTTCTACTGAATTCACACATTTCTCAACTAACAATTGCACTTTCTTTCAGGTTGTGACTCTTCATATGCATTTTTTGTTTGGGTTTGTGAAATGTCTATTCCGATGCATCTGTAAAAAGAATTGAGCTTGTAGAAGTAGTTGTACCAGTAACCCCTATGTTTTTATTTCCCCAACAATCGGAGTAGAATCTAATATTATTTGATCCCGAGAAGGTAGAGCATTTTAGTCCCTTAAAAAGTTCCCAGCTATCATTGAGTCGCCGCTAAAGCATATGCAAACTAGGTTCCCCACACGGGTTTAAGAAACTTAGCAAGTATTGCCACGAATGGTATGCACACACCAAGGTACACGCGCTTCCCTGGCCAGAGAGGGGAACCTTTGACACTAACATAATAAAACACACGAGAACACACATTTGTACCAAATACGTAGAGGCACTGTTAGAACTATAGGCCATCTTTGAGGAGGCCCAGACCAACAATCCTATCCTAGAGCCCGCAAGTAAGGTGTCTGCACCTCCCCCACCGTATTTAGGAATGGAGGTGCTCTCTCCAATGCCTGCCATCTCCGCATTAGGTTATACCAATTCACCAGTCAAGGGAGCCGGAGGGTTCCCCACCGAACAACCATCTACTAGATCAAGATGAGAGAGACCAACAGGCCACCAGGCCAAGGCAATCCCAGCATCACCCCAGTCCAGTGCTAGAGCTCCCCGGAGCTCGACCCCCCATCTGTCACATTCATCGCATCGAACCCTAGTGATGCAGGAAAAATACACTCCCACCGGTTCAGGGGAGCAGAGTTGGGTGACAGGTATATTCATAGCGGGTCTAAACAGTGATACGACTAGCCAAATTGAGGAGGAGGGCCACTGATCCCCAGGATCCACTACGAGAATGTAGCTACAGGGTTGGCCAGCAAACCAAGGGAGTGCGGTGCACTGCTCAATGCTCACCCATGCTCTGGTCCATTGTTCCCTCCTCTGCATCCAAACATACCTACATGGTGGTGGTGATCATCACCCCCAGCTCCTCGGTGGCCAGCTTCTGCTTCAACGAGATCTAAGCATTGGCACTCCCATGCCACAGCAGCACCACAACACAGACAGAGCAGCAGCAGGAACACCTAGCCCAACCACGCTGCCAGCCCATCATGGCTCCCGCTGCTCCAAACTTTACAGACACCGCCACAGTCCAAAGTTGCAGCTAGTGCCCATGGCCCCAGAGTTCAGCCAGGTGCTTATGCTGCCATGGTAGCGAGCTCTTCCCACCAAGAGTCATTGGCACCCAGAGGACAATCATCTGCCTCCGGCGGGATCACGGAAAGTGAAGTCTAGGGAAAGGGCACCACCAGCATAACAACACTGCCCTGCCTGGAGGCAGGAACACTGTACGCCGATTGCACAAATTCCAAAACTAATGATGAAACGAAACAAAGGCTAGAGGAGGAGTGGGACAGCCCACCTAGAGCTCAGGAAGGACACAGGAGAAAGTGAAATCTGCCCAAGCCCCTCAGCCTGACCTCCCAGCCAGACGCCCTCATCCGTGTGCTGCTAGCAGCACTGATTGGGCTCCACAGTCCTCTTGCTGTGTCCAGTAACTCCCCTCTGCCGGCAGTTGCAGAGTTTTTGCTGAACTCGGTGCTCCAAGCGGAGAAAGGAGTAGTGAAAACTCTGAAAACTCCGGCAGCGGAGCACAGTTTGCCGCCCGCCCCTAAACCCAGATCAGTGAGGCACTCCGCACAGCATGTACACAGGCAACAAACATCCTAACCAATCAGACCCCCTTCACTGAGGCAGTCCTGGAATATTCAGGGAATTTCTTTGAACTAAGTGGGCTAGCTAGGCAGAGGGCATGTCACACACACCACCTCCTAGTTGAATCAGCAAAAAGAACAAGAACCTTACGAGCCATACGAAGTCGGTGATGAAGGAGCTTCATTGGCTTCCAGTAGTACAGCGATCTATGTTCAAAACGGGTTGCTTTATCTTTAAAGCAATAGGAAACAGAGGTCCCAAATTCCTTTCCACAAGGATCCACCCATACCTCCCAAAACAGAATCTTAGATCCGCGCAAATTAACTTAATGATAGTCCCCAGATTCAAGCGCAAAAGAATTGGCGGTTCACGCTTCTCCACGTTGGGACCCCAGCTCTGGAACTCCCTGCCTTAGGCAGACAACTGACTACTTGTGCTTCAGGAAAAAATTGAAAACCTGGCTCTTCACTCAAGCCTATAGCTAGGTGCAACATTAGTGGTGGCTTTAAACTCAGCGCCAAGAGACCTGTTGGTGTACGTGCGCTTTATAAATCTCCCGTAACATAACATAACATAACCAACAGGGGATGCAGGGAGGAAGGGAGTTGGGACTGCAACATGCACATGCCTGCTGGGTCCCCAGGGACTGGGTGGGGAGCAGGGCTAAGGTATATAAGGGCAATGGCAGTAACAGCCAGAGCACGTGTACCTCCGAGATCACTTACCTTAGCACCTACCACCACCATGGCACCTTCACATGTAAAGAAGTGGTACAGATGTTGTTGCCTGGCACTATGAGGTGCATTCCCTGCGTCTGAAGGTCCCTTCTCGCTGCTGAATGTGGTACCCAGGTGCGTAACCACCATAGGAACTTCGGCACATAGAGCAAACAGAAAATGACCCAAATTGAAGTGTCCCCGCCAACCACATGGGCAGGGACCCTGAGTCTGGAATCAGAAAGCATCCAAACGGACCCCCCACACAGCAGCCTATTGGGACGAGGCAGGATTAATGCCAGAGAGAGACCACCAAGTTGGTCGAACACAAATTGAAAAATACCGCCCTTGAGGGGGCCGCATTGGCTGCCAATGTACAAACAGCACCAGTGTTGAAGGGGGCTTCACCGCAAAACCCCAGAGGGTTTCAACCCAGTTATAACAGGAGAGGTCATGGAGGTTGGCAGCAGCCAGACCTCAGAGAATGTTATTATTGCCACTGAATGGCCCAAATGGCCGACTGATGCTGTTTAAAAGCATGTCACGAGCAGAGATCGATAAATCTGGGACAGTCCCCACAATATCCCCATCCTCAAAACCAAGCCCAAGGTAACCAGAATGCACCTTACGCTCAGCCACAGGGAGGTCAGACAGCCACCGCACCACCGCCGCAGCAGGGATCAGGTGGTTGGTCAAATGCGCGGCAACAGACAGGGACCCCAACCCAAAATGGACCTCAGCAGGGAGGGGTAACTGTCTGGGGAGGCAATGCTATCACACAATCGCAAAACCAACCTACGCAGTAATTTCAAACCCCCAATGCAGAACATACAATTCATGCACATCTCAAAACACATTTCAAAATTAAAGACTAGTAAGACATAGGATTTCCAAGTCTTTACTTGTGTTAGGGAAACTCAGGGCTGCTGTGTGTTTTGTCGATCGGGAATCCACACTAGAGTTTGCCATTCGGGTGCCTGCAGGAGCCTAGGTCCCACTCTGTTGCTAATCCCCCAGGATGGGGTTGGCTGGCCATGCCCCAGGGGGAGGGCAGTCTGATGAGGGGACAGGGCGGCTAACCAACTGGTTCATAATAGCAGGCACCCATGTCTCCTCACCCAAGTCCAATTGGGATGGGTTCAAATGGCCCAATCGAAGGCACCACGCTCTCAGGCCCCAGGCCGGGACCAAAATTCCTTCATGACTTGTGGTCCCAAATGCATCCAACAGCCTCCAGGCCAAAGGAGGCCCCTTCTCAGGTTCAAAACGAAGTAATGCTCCACTGTTGAGAGCCAGAATTCCAGCAGGAATAATACTCTGACAGATCACAAAAGCATTGCATGTTGCTGAATAAATAGGGATGTTCACCAGAACCATCGACCGTCTGTGTCCATTACCCGTATTGGGCGAATTTTGATGAGTTCTGCTCTTGCAACAGACTCTCCATTCAGCAACATTCTACCTCCTACTTTCCCTCTAGGTTTTACATCCAAAACCTGCTTGTTGGGTCACTTCCCTCCAAAACAAACAAAAGTAGCGTGTTGCCGGCTGGAAGTCCCTGGCCACAGCCAGGGATAGCAGGTCCAAATATCCTGGTAGGACATAGTTGAAGGGAGAGGGGGTGTAGGGAAAGAGAGAGTTTGCAAAATTCCATCACAACTCCATGCAAGGTACTCAGAAATATGCTCACTGCCGTATCCGGCATAGCGATCAGCTGACACATGTACGGCCTTACATACACCATCTAGGGGAGCAAATAAGACCAATCTCAGACACTGCTACATCAGAAACACATGGGGACCGCAGGACAGCTCTCCGACCCCCTCGAGTACAAAACGATAAAAAACAAACAAATCATATGAAAAACATAGGAAACGCCCGAAGAACAATAAAAGGAAGACCAAAACTAGCCCAAATGGAACCCTCCAGAAAAAGGGCATAGTCAAGACACCTGATGTCGTTAAGGAGGGTCCCTGGGACTGGAGGGGCATACATGTGACCACAGAACACGTTGTGATCGCCAACAACACCTAATTACATCACGTCCCCTCTTTTCATAGCACCCCACACACATGTAGGTCAAAAGGTACTCTCCACACACACACTAGGGAAGGTGGGATATTGAAAGTCTAGCAACACCATTAAAATGTTAGTTAAATGACTGCGATCATCCACACGTGCACGAAAACCACCCCTTAACAAAACATATCCTTTTCTTTCGTGGTGAGGGGGGGAGAAAAGATGAACTACAAGTAAAAATGAAGGTGACCCATAAGTAAACACCCATTGTTTAAAAAGTAGACTCCTCAATTGGGGCCACCTTCCGGTGCCCCTGCAAAATAGCATGTATGAATGAAAAAATGTTCCTAAAAAGAAAAAAACACAGGAATCCCCAAGAATGATTGATGAATGATATGCGTAAGGATGCAAATGGTTTCTGCACTTAACCAACAAACAACAGCTCTTATCCAACAGGTCTGCAATTGAGCCACAAAAGTGCACCAGCCTTAGAGCGGCCCACCATCTCTTCAGCGACCACCTCAATAATCCTAACAAGACAAACTCCTTCTGAGAAATGTTTTCACGGACTCTTTAAACCCTTCAAAACGTTTTTTAAAAACCCTATCACCAGAGGGCTACAGACATCTTCCCTGGATCCATTCCCAAGACCTACAATGTTCAATAAGTTATGTATTGTTGTACAATTGTATAGCCTCTGTTTACTATGTGTGTGGCTGCATTAATACATTGCAAATACCTGCCTAGTCAAATGGAGTCCACCCCGTACGCATGTTTGATGATACCGCATGCAGTAGGCACAGACAGGCTTTACTTGTCCCAAGAGATAATCCTCGAAAAACCAAAATGCCTTTAGCCACCTGTACCTATGTAGAATTAACGCCAAGATAAAACCCAACAGAGCAGGACCCCATAGAGTAGTTAAGAACGCAACTCGTTACGAGACCAATCCCACAGCGCTGTACCTTTTCACCGAGCTTAGCCATATTCAAACAGAGCTAGATAGGATGTGCAGGAGGGGCACCATAGGGGAGGATACTGTTTGGCCTCTAGACTTTCCAGAAAAAAGATTCTTGGAGGTAGCAAAGTCACCACACCTGTGCACAAACACATTCACTCCTGCCTCTGTCTGTGGTCCCACGGTGGCCCTTAGCGTGTCTGGGGCAGTCTTCTATGATAACAAATGGACGTCAGACATGGAGTTCCAGTGTAGGGCCATCACCTCAATGATACAAAGGGAAATGAGTCTCGTAGGGGAGGGTAAAACACCAGCATAGATAACTCATGTCAGGAAATATGGGATATCGAGATAGATAGGTACAAGTGGTTGGAAGGGAAGGGGCAAGCACTAATTGTACATAAACATACACTGCGTTCCTTGTGTTTCAGAGGTAAAGGAATTATTCCACTCGGCACAAATAAGAACTGAGGGTCAATATTACACATGCAGACATGCAATGGGCACCTAAATGCTGATGGATACTTAGTGGCAGCGCAACAAGTTTGCCTACACCCAGCTCGTCCACAGCTGGCATGGCCTATGCTCCTTGGTCTCTGTATACACCAATATCCTGGTAATTCCTGGAGAAGATCTGTCAGAGTTGTACCAACACCCGCTACAGAAGAAGACAACTCTGTTGCATCAGGCTCGAGAGAAAAGAACTGCTGAGTATTTTGGTTGGTTTCAGTTCAAGGACATTCCAGAAGAAGTCAGGCTGTTTTATGACACACAAGTCAATACAGGAGGGTCCATACCATTCTTCACATGCAGACGAAAGCAAACACTCACTGGTTGTAAATAACCAGTTGGGAAATGTTGAAAATGATGAACAGTGCTGAGCTCTGCCTTAATGCGATAAAGGAAGAACTAAGAGCCATCTGCCTCATGGTGAGGCAACATCGGTATTTGTTGGACTTGATGACCGCAATAGAGGGAGGAGTGTGTGCCAAGATCGGTGCGTCCTGTTGCACGTTTATCTCAGGTAAAGACATGGGCAATGGAACTCGAACTCTTGCCATCCAAGCACCGCATCATTTACAAACAAACATGCGTGAGAAGTGAGGTGGTCCTGAGCAGGAAAGGTACGCCGGCTGATTTTCCTGGCTCCCCCAGTGGTTGACTGGTCTGTGTACATCATTGCTGCCCGTTCTCATCTTCATATTTGATTTTGTGTGGTTTACTATAAGTGGGGGTTTCCTGTTGTAAAAACGCAGTCCTCAAATTGGGTAGAATGCAAGTACCTAGAGAATAGTTAAAACCAAAGCACGACAAGCCCCTAATAATGTGACTGTCATGAAGTATGGGGCAAATGATGCCGTTGAAAATTCAACTAGAGGGGGGAATGTTAATATTGACATCGGTGTACGCAATGATACATGTGTACATGAAAACGAAATCGAATTGCTGTTGTTAAAATCAAACGATATGGCCTCTCCATCAACCCCGAGTCAGAAATATGTGGTCAGGCAGGCCCTGCGACCTAGGACTGAGACAACTGATTGACAGATCACAGATGCGGTGGCACATAACCAGCAGAACAAATGGGCGAACAGAAAAAAACAGATTAATCCAACAGATAGGCAGTGACTCCACAATGGTCTGAGGAGGTTGGCCCAAATAAAGCACACATGGCTGGTGGGGCACGCATTCCCAAAACACCATAAAATTAGATGCCACATGAGGTTAGGAACACTCAACCAATCAGGACACAGCACACGCAGTGATCACATGCTCCCCATGCCAGACATCTGGACACGTTACTGACTGGTCCTCATTCTGTCCGCGCATGGTCGAGACCCTCCTGCATTTGTCATCAGGTGGGAGTAATTTGTGGCTCCATGACTAGGCCCACATTCCTCTCCCTAAACAGGATCTATAAATTGATTTAAGATGCTCCAAGAAATGTATATAAAGGTGCTCAAAATTACTGTACTTAGACCCTGACTCTTTAATTGTGCTCCCGGTCGAAGAGTTTGATTAAACCAACTGTCCCTGTTTTGCCAAACGCCTCTAGTCTTTGTTTTTTCAAGGTCAATTCATTTTCGAGCAACATGAACACAGTGTCAAGGGTTAAAAAGCACAGTGTTTCACACCAAATACATAGGAAATCGGCCATTCCATAATGAAGCTGGACATCTAAGAATGTCTATTGTCCAGCCCATGTTATCCTATGGAGGGTCAGTCACTTGCGGTAGAATGCATTTGAAATGCTGCCACAGGACAATATATGCTTGCACATATACTTCCACATATTTAATATAATGCATCTTGCCTTCTGGGCCTTAGGAGGCCTACCTTAGTGGTGACTGACATATATTAGCTGCAGTGTGGTGATTCTGTCAGACATGATGTGTGCAGGTTTGAACTCGAGCAGGCAAGCTGCTCGTGCAGGGCTGACATGGCAGTCCTGCAGACGTTGGTTTCACTCGGGTTACTCAGGGTGGCACAATAAGTGCTGCAGCCCTGGTGGCCCTTTTACATCCCTGCACTGGGTACCACTGGTACTATATACCAGGACCTTACAGGGGTGTAAGTACTTGCCAATTGGGTGTACCAATTCACATTTACAGTTTGAGGGAAAGAGCACTAGTGCTGGGACCTGGCTAGCAGGGCCCAGCACACTTTCAGATCAATTACCACAGCATCTAGAAGCAAAAAGTGGGAGGCATCTATGTAAAAATAGCACTTTACAACATGACCGCCCCCCAGATGAAAGGTGGTGAGCACTAACCTCCCTCTTGGTAGTTCTCATTGTCTAAGTGGAAGAACCTGGAAAGGCCATCTGCATTGGCATGGTCAGTCCCTGGTCTGTGTTCCACTACAAAGTCCATCCCTGTAGGGAAATGGACCACCTCAACAATTTGGGGTCCTCTCTTCTCATCTCCATTGTGAGAGGCTGTCTCAGTGTATGATGTACACTTATGTAAGTGGACACCTTGCACTGATCCAGACAACTCTTATGGTGATTTTAGTGGTCTTAGACAATGTTAGAAAGCTCTCTAAGTGGTAGCTGTGGAGAGCAGCCTTCAGGCTTAGTCCAGAAGGAGTGTAAAGCAGCTAGTTTTACCAGTATACAATCTTGTAGGTATAGATTAAATGAAAAAGATCCACAGTGTATTTAGAAAAATATGTATTATTATAAGACACTCACTAACACTGTTAGATATCTCCTAGCCAGAGATATACACAATACACACAATACTTTGCAACAGAAACAGGTAAGTAGCACAGAATACACAGTGGTCACCGGGGGGGAACAAACCATATACTAAAATAGTGGTATGAGAACCACGACTCGAGTCAAGACAATAGTTTGAGGACGTAGAAGTGCCGGGGACCCAAGGAACCACCCAAGGTGAGTATATAGGAGCCACACGGAGGTCGTGTGCAGTGTAGGAACACGACCGCGTTCTCCATACAAATCAACGTCTAAGTTGCTGTTGCAATTTTAAAGATGAAGGACCCTTCCCAGTGTACCCTGAAAAAACCCAATGGAAGACAGAAGTTTGGAGCACCACCCCATCCGTGGATATCTTAGGAACCAGGATACCTGCCCCAGGGGAGCCGGGTGCATAGGTGTGAAGTGGCATCGGAAACCGCATTCGAACCCAATGGAGGACTTCAGGAAAGTGACGCTGCTGGAGAAGGTGAGAGTGTCCGGTGGAACCCAAAGGTGGATTCAAGTTGAGAAGTACCTGAAAGCAGAAGGAACAGAGTCTGTGCCACTTGGAAGTAACCAGGAGGCACGGAAGACGAATGCCCACCAATGTCGGGTGCTTTAAAAGAGTTGATGGTGACCTTGGAACTGCAGCTGTGTGGACCAGGTGACACTGTGGAAAACCAGGAGCCATACATGAGCTTTCCCACGTCAGATGTCGAGAGTAGAGGGGTCGGTGTTTGGCGGGAGCACCAACAAGCCTTGGCAACTGCAAACAATGCGAAGTAGAAGAAGGTGCAAGGTCGGGACCTGCAAGGTCCAGGAGACTCACCACAAGCCGATGAGTCAGGGCAGGCCCTGAGCAATCAGGGGAGCCCAAAAGAATTCAAAAGTGACCCTCAAGAGGACCCACAGGCTGGAGCACTGGAGTCACAAGAGGACCTCGAGCAGCTCACCAAGGATGCAGGCCCACGGTGCAAGTGATGGGGTGAGGACAAATATCTTGGTCACTGGAGATGCTTGAGGTTGGGGCTACTTGGAGCCCGAAGTTCTTGGTGGAAGGAACCCAACAAGCCTTTGCAGCTGCAAGTCGATGTGGTGCACAGGGGTTTGCTTCCTGCAGCTCTGACAAGAGATACTGCCCTCAAGCTTGGTTATAGGACAGGGTAGGCCTCGAGGGATGTGAAGAACCACCACCTGTGTTGCTGAGTCTTCCAGAGTCGGTAGTAGCCCAGGATCAGCAGACCTTTCAGCCTAGTTGCAGTGCCTGCAGATGCAGGGAAAAACTCCTTCACTTCATGGGAGATTCCTTCAGTTGTCTTGGATGTCCACAGGGCCTGGACGGGTTCCTGCATGGAGCACAGGCACGGATGTTGCAGCAGACCAGCAGGGCGAAGAGATAAGGAGCAGCAGGAATCTTCCCAGTTGCAGCCTTGATGCCCAGAGCGAAGTCCAGAGTCCCCAGACATTTGAAGTTTAAGTGGTGTCTGAATTGTATCGTGTCCCATGACAAATCTAGGGACCCACCCACAGGTAAGCCCTTAAGTACCCTAAGGAAAGGGATGGGACGATACAGGGGTCCCTCTCTAAGGAGGGCTGTGTAGGAAGGTGGAATCTGACTATATGGTTGCCCCCACTTTTTTTATGGTGTTTTGCTGGTTTATGACTTAGTTGGACTGGGATCCTGCTATTCAGGGCCCCAGTCTATCTGCTTTCTCTGTAAAAGGTTTCCATGTGCCTTAGGCACATCTCTGATTGGAATCTGGAGTGCCCTTATAAGTCCCTAGTATATGGTATACTATGTACCAAGGGCATAGGTACCTCAGAGGCCTGCCAGGGGCTGCAGCATGTATTATGCCACCCCTGGAAGGCCATCCAAACTGACACCACAGGTCTGCTACTGCAGCCTGGGTAAGGTGGTGCATGCACCCCTTACTGTGGTATAGGTTACCTATATCACTAAATGCATACACACATATAAACCTATAAGTCACTCCTAAGGCAGGCCTTATCAATCCTAAAGGCAGAGTGCATGGTTCCTATGTGAGAGGGTGCCCCTGCATGAGCAGGGCCCCTCTGCAGCGTTCGGAGACCATCTCTGATGCTGTTTGTAGTGCAGCCTGACCATATACTCTTAAACGCATTATATCCTCGCGGTAAAATGCTAACTATGGAATGGCTGCACCTAAACATGTCGTGTTTGGTGTCAAACATCTTGAATACTACCCCCCGCCAATCCTGGCGGCGGGGGTAGCATTCCACCCTTCTAGAGGGAAAGACATGTTAACTCTGGCTTACCCGGTAACTTCTTTCTGAAGCCCTGGCATCACAAAATGGATGCTGCTGCCACAGACACAAGTCTGGCCTCCTGCTGCTGGACGAAACTCCGGCAGGGGAGGCCTGGACAATAGGTTTCCTGTTGCAGGGAGGTGTGACCACCTCCCCAGACAGGATAATGTGTATTGGGGCTGGGTGGGTGCACTCTTAGAGTGCTTTGAAGTCCTGCACTGGGGGAGCAAAAGGCTCCTCTGTGCATATGCCAGTTCAAACCAGCTCAGGGGCTACCTGCCCCTGCTCTGGCGCGAAACTGGACAAAGGGAAGTGGGTGTAGCCACCCCTCCCTTGACCCTCCCATAGGTGGGGTCATAGAGTTAGTCCCTCCCTGTTTTACTGGTTAAAATGGGGAACCCTTGCCACAGCAAGATTAGATATCCCTGGACTAAACTTTGAAACTGAATCCTGGACCTTCGACGCTCTACATCACGATTAGAGGACTGAAGAATCTCCCTTGGGGTCAAGGAGTGACTCCCTGCTTGGCAGGCACCAAAAACGATAACGACGGTCGCAAACTACGCCGCTCCCGCCGGAGTCCGAAGTCCCTGCAGCCCAAGAAGTGGATTTCCTGACTTCTCCAAGGCCATCGTGAGTCCCCAGCGAAGCTGAGGCAAGTGGACCCCACGAGTGACGAGGAACCGCGACCCCTGGGTACCGTGCACTATTATCGAGTGCAACCCCTTCACAACGTTCTACGAACCTGTGCTTTGGACCACGTGTGGTCCCAACCTCCAGCAGGAATCCCTCCGAAGATCAGAGGCCTACACCGTCCTGAGTGACCGTGGGCCCCTGTTGAGTGATTCCGCCCGAGGTGTCTTCGCGATCACTTGCCAGCCGGCTCGTGGGTCCCCAGAAGACTTTCTAAAGAAACCAAAGGGCTCCCCTGATTGCTCCAGGCCTGCCCTGACTTACCCTCGCTGAGTGAGTTCCCCAGACCTTGCTGGTCTGCACCATCGACGATCTTCAGCTACATCGAGACTTGCCGTTGCCAAGGCTTGTTGGGTCCAATCCGGTCGCCGACACCGCAGCACTCGACAGACATTGTGTACCAGCCCGAATCCTGCTCCTGGTCACCAACAACGCCTCCTGGACCTCGTGGCTGCAGAAACGAGACGACCGTCAACGCACCTGAAGCACTCGACATCGGTGGGCATCTGTCCATCGCCTTCCTGGTCACTGGCTAGTGACCCAGACTCTGTCCCCTCTGCTTTCAGGTTCTTCAGAACTCCGATCCACTCTTGGATCCACCCGGACACTTTTCTCCTGGTCGCCAGCAGCACTTTGCAGCAGATCGCCATAAGAAACGACGACGAAACCCGACCCCGAAAGGCACCTATGCACCCGGTTTCCCTGGGTGAGGTAACACGAGTACTCCGGTGCTCCCGTGGGTAGAGACTCTTCAAAGTCCTAGATCTCAAAGGGTTTTGTCCTAGTCCTCTTTAAAGTGTCCCTTTCCTCTATTTTCCCGATCCCGACTTTCTCCATAGAAGTTAACGGCGTATCGCGGTTGTGTATTTACACTGCACGCTGTCTCCCGTGGGTCCCCTGTGTCACTACCTTGGGTGGTTCCTTGTGGTCCAAGCACTTCTAGAGGCTCTAGGCCTAGTGTCTAGTTCAGTCGTGGTTCGCATACCACTTTATTGGTATATGGTTTGGTACGCCCTAGGGCCCAAACGTGTATTTGTGCTATTACTGTGATTTAAGATCTTATAACCTATGTATTTCGAACTCTAGCCTCATAAAGAGACTAGAGGGGTGTGTTTAGTAATAAATACATATATTTTGAATATATACCTGGTGTGGTGCTCTTTCATTTGGTCACTCAAGAGATTATAGACTGGTAAAACAAGCTGCTTTACATTCCTTCAAGACTTAGCCTGAAGGCTGCTCTCCACAGCTACCACTAGGATAGCTTTCAATAAGGTTGTCTTTAACCTACCTACCATAAGAGTCGATTTGGACTGGTGCAAGGTGCCCACTATAATTAGTGGACAGCATATGCCAGGCCAACTTCTCACATTGGTGTGCAGCGTGTGGGATTCCAGCTTGCTATTGTTTTACCAGATAATCTCAATTGAATTGATCAACTGAAAACCACTAAAGGTACCTAAGGTACATATAATTTAAGCTTAGAATATCAGTAAGTTCTACTGAACTTAGAGTTGTGTGTTAAGGGATAGCACAACCCTTTCTACAACTCAAGAGAGTTTAGTAGGCCACACTAGAGTAGGTAGTGCATACACCACACCACACTAGTAATGTCTTTAAAAGCAGGATCCAAAGATGCCTTGCAGGAAGCCATTGAGCTTCCACCCTCCAAGTATGACACACTCCCATTCTTGGAATTGAGAGCTTTGTGTAACGTGAGGAAATTAAGGACAGGCCAAAGTCCCACCACCCAACACCTCCAGGAGTTGTTGGTGGCTTATGATCTTAGTAAGTCCTCAGAGACTGAAGGGGTAGGAGCAGAGGGTGGGCCAGCAGATGAGGAAGGGGCCAGGGGTACCACTACCCCCAGCCCCCCTCTGAAACTGACCAGGAGGGTGACAATGACCCTGACCTGGAGAACCCAATCCCTTCTGGGGAAGATGAAGATGAGGATCTAGAGAACCACCTCTTTGTCCCCCAGGAAGGATTAAGAGTGTGCCCAGAAGGTCTAGGTCTCCTTCTCAGGAGTCTAACCACTCTGGCACCTCTATAGGGAGCTCTGTCTCATCTCATAGGAGAGAATCCTCTCATGAGAGAAGAAAGAGGCTAGTCCAGTATGAGGAAACTCAGCTGGAACTCAGAAAAAAGCAATTAGCTTTAGATAGAGAATCCCTAGATCTCCTTAGAGAGAGAAGAAAGTTGGGACTAGAGTCCCATGGTGGCAGCAATATCCCTAGAGATAGGGAAAGGTCTTATGACCATAGAAACCTAAACAAGATTGTCCCTCCCTACCAGAGTGGGGATGACATCCACAAATGGATAACTGCACTGGAGAGGGCCTGTAAAGTTCAGAAGGTCCCCCAGAGGCAGTGGGCAGCAATCTTGTGGCTCTCCTTTGCAGACAAAGGTAGAGACAAGCTCCTCACTGTAAGAGAAGAGGATGCTGACAATTACACAGTCTTGAAGAGTGCTCTGATAGATGGGTTTGGCCTAACCACTGAACAGTATAGGTTGAAGTTCAGAGACACCCAAAAAGCTCAGACTCAAGACTGGGTTGATTTTGTAGATTGTGCTACAAAGGCTCTGGAAGGTTGGATACATGGCAACAAAGTGCAGGACTTTTTAGGATTGTACAATTTGATTATGAGGGAGCAGATCCTTAATAATTGTCAAAACCAGCTTTTGCACCAGTATCTGGTGGACTCTGATCTGACCTCTCCCCAAGAATTGGGAAAGAAGGCAGACAAATGGGTCAGAACCAGAGTAAAAACTAGAAATCAGGGTGGTGACCAGAAGAAAGATTCTACTAAGTCCCAAGAGAAAGGTGGGGATAAATCTAAGGATAAGTCCCCTACAGGGCCCCAAAATTCCTCTTCTGGGGGTGGGTCCCAAACTCCTTCCTCTCCTGAAAAGAAACCCTATTGCCATGTCTGTAAAAAGCCTGGGCACTGGAAAACTGATCCCAGTTGCCCCAGGATTGGCAATAAAGAAAATGTTCCTCCCACAACTACTACCACCCCTCCTGGTACTACCAGTAGTAATCCTCCAGTTGGGAGTAGTGCACCCAAAAAGTTAGGTGCTTTTGCAAGAGGAACAGAGGTGGGCCCTAGTTTAGACAGGGACCCCTCAACAGACTCCTCTGACTCTGATGGTGGTATAGGATTTGCCACCTTTACCATGGGTCCCATAGCATTGGGCAGGTACAGACTGGAGCCAATGATTAATGGTCAGAAAGCTGTGGCATTTAGGGACACAGGGGCTAGTGTCACCATGGTGGCAGGGAAACTAGTCCCCCCTCACCAGTTTTTACCTGAGTTTAAGTACCAGGTGACCAACATTGATGGTGTCAGAACAGATCACCCCATGGCCATAGTCAATCTCAGCTGGGAGGGGGTCACAGGCCCAAAAAGAGTGGCAGTGTCCCCAACCCTACCTGTAGATTGCCTGATGGGCAATGATTTGGAAATTTCAGCCTGGGCTGAAGTTGAACACCAAACCCATCTTAGGATGTTGGGCGTCCCTGCAAAGGTTAGTGGGGCTGTGATGGCCACAGCCCCAGCCCAAGAATTTGGAGAGATGGAGCCTGAAAGAATGGCCCACTCTCCCCCAAAAGAGAGCACAAGGGTTGAAGACAAGTCTTCTTCCCCCAGACAGTAGGTAAGGGTCAGCCTCCTCAGGGAACTGACCCTACCCCTAGTGAAGGAACTGCCACAGAGGTAGTCAGGCCTGGCCTGGCCACACCCCTGATGGCAGAGGACCCTTCCAAGGTGGTACCCAGTCTGGAGCAGGTAACCTGCCCCTCTCTACCCTGCCTCAGTCAGCCCAGGGCTGCAGAGGTCAGGGAGGTCAGTGGACCCCCAGGGCCCCCTGTCCAGAGGAAGCCCCCATCAGCAGATTAGGGGCACCCAGTCTAGTAGCCCTAGCCAGGTGAAAATTCCTCTACACACTGAGGGATCCCCCGTACCTTTATGTAGGGACCTCCCCAGAAGGACTCTGGTAGGCAAGGGCAAACCTGGGACCAGAAGGTTCCAAACCTGCCATGTCCCTCCAGTGTTCCATCCAAAGGGACCCAACCCCCAGCTGTAGGTAGCCAAAGGTTGACCCTTAGAGCAAAGTGCAACTCAGTCATGGAAAGACAGGCATACATGGTGACCAGTGATCTGAGGAAGCTGAGGCCAACATTCCTAGGGCCTCACTTCCCTACTCAGACACCTCACCAGCCTTGTACTTTACCTAAGCACACCAGAGGTAGTGATTCCCCATGGTGGAGACCCTCTCATACCCTTAGGGTGAGGGATTGCTTAGTGGACCATAACATAGGGGGCAACCATGCTAGTGCAGGTGCTTCCTTATATGGCCACTTAGTCAATATAGGCTCAACTGGCCAAGGTTAGCCTTATCTCCTTTCGTTTGGGGGGTTATGTAGGAAGGTGGAATCTGACTATATGGTTGCCCCCACTTTTTTTATGGTGTTTTGCTGGTTTATGACTTAGTTGGACTGGGATCCTGCTATTCAGGGCCCCAGTCTATCTGCTTTCTCTGTAAAAGGTTTCCATGTGCCTTAGGCACATCTCTGATTGGAATCTGGAGTGCCCTTATAAGTCCCTAGTATATGGTATACTATGTACCAAGGGCATAGGTACCTCAGAGGCCTGCCAGGGGCTGCAGCATGTATTATGCCACCCCTGGAAGGCCATCCAAACTGACACCACAGGTCTGCTACTGCAGCCTGGGTAAGGTGGTGCATGCACCCCTTACTGTGGTATAGGTTACCTATATCACTAAATGCATACACACATATAAACCTATAAGTCACTCCTAAGGCAGGCCTTATCAATCCTAAAGGCAGAGTGCATGGTTCCTATGTGAGAGGGTGCCCCTGCATGAGCAGGGCCCCTCTGCAGCGTTCGGAGACCATCTCTGATGCTGTTTGTAGTGCAGCCTGACCATATACTCTTAAACGCATTATATCCTCGCGGTAAAATGCTAACTATGGAATGGCTGCACCTAAACATGTCGTGTTTGGTGTCAAACATCTTGGAATACTACCCCCGCCAATCCTGGCGGCGGGGGTAGCATTCCACCCTTCTAGAGGGAAAGACATGTTAACTCTGGCTTACCCGGTAACTTCTTTCTGAAGCCCTGGCATCACAAAATGGATGCTGCTGCCACAGACACAAGTCTGGCCTCCTGCTGCTGGACGAAACTCTGGCAGGGGAGGCCTGGACAATAGGTTTCCTGTTGCAGGGAGGTGTGACCACCTCCCCAGACAGGATAATGTGTATTGGGGCTGGGTGGGTGCACTCTTAGAGTGCTTTGAAGTCCTGCACTGGGGGAGCAAAAGGCTCCTCTGTGCATATGCCAGTTCAAACCAGCTCAGGGGCTACCTGCCCCTGCTCTGGCGCGAAACTGGACAAAGGGAAGTGGGTGTAGCCACCCCTCCCTTGACCCTCCCATAGGTGGGGTCATAGAGTTAGTCCCTCCCTGTTTTACTGGTTAAAATGGGGAACCCTTGCCACAGCAAGATTAGATATCCCTGGACTAAACTTTGAAACTGAATCCTGGACCTTCGACGCTCTACATCACGATTAGAGGACTGAAGAATCTCCCTTGGGGTCAAGGAGTGACTCCCCTGCTTGGCAGGCACCAAAAACGATAACGACGGTCGCAAACTACGCCGCTCCCGCCGGAGTCCGAAGTCCCTGCAGCCCAAGAAGTAGATTTCCTGACTTCTCCAAGGCCATCGTGAGTCCCCAGCGAAGCTGAGGCAAGTGGACCCCACGAGTGACGAGGAACCGCGACCCCTGGGTACCGTGCACTATTATCGAGTGCAACCCCTTCACAACGTTCTACGAACCTGTGCTTTGGACCACGTGTGGTCCCAACCTCCAGCAGGAATCCCTCCGAAGATCAGAGGCCTACACCGTCCTGAGTGACCGTGGGCCCCTGTTGAGTGATTCCGCCCGAGGTGTCTTCGCGATCACTTGCCAGCCGGCTCGTGGGTCCCCAGAAGACTTTCTAAAGAAACCAAAGGGCTCCCCTGATTGCTCCAGGCCTGCCCTGACTTACCCTCGCTGGGTGAGTTCCCCAGACCTTGCTGGTCTGCACCATCGACGATCTTCAGCTACATCGAGACTTGCCGTTGCCAAGGCTTGTTGGGTCCAATCCGGTCGCCGACACCGCAGCACTCGACAGACATCGTGTACCAGCCCGAATCCTGCTCCTGGTCGCCAACAACGCCTCCTGGACCTCGTGGCTGTAGAAACGAGACGACCGTCAACGCACCTGAAGCACTCGACATCGGTGGGCATCTGTCCATCGCCTTCCTGGTCACTGGCTAGTGACCCAGACTCTGTCCCCTCTGCTTTCAGGTTCTTCAGAACTCCGATCCACTCTTGGATCCACCCGGACACTTTTCTCCTGGTCGCCAGCAGCACTTTGCAGCAGATCGCCATAAGAAACGACGACGAAACCCGACCCCGAAAGGCACCTATGCACCCGGCTTCCCTGGGTGAGGTAACACGAGTACTCCGGTGCTCCCGTGGGTAGAGACTCTTCAAAGTCCTAGATCTCAAAGGGTTTTGTCCTAGTCCTCTTTAAAGTGTCCCTTTCCTCTATTTTCCCGATCCCGACTTTCTCCATAGAAGTTAACGGCGTATCGCGGTTGTGTATTTACACTGCACGCGTCTCCCGTGGGTCCCCTGTGTCACTACCTTGGGTGGTTCCTTGTGGTCCAAGCACTTCTAGAGGCTCTAGGCCTAGTGTCTAGTTCAGTCGTGGTTCGCATACCACTTTATTGGTATATGGTTTGGTACGCCCCTAGGGCCCAAACGTGTATTTGTGCTATTACTGTGATTTAAGATCTTATAACCTATGTATTTCGAACTCTAGCCTCATAAAGAGACTAGAGGGGTGTGTTTAGTAATAAATACATATATTTTGAATATATACCTGGTGTGGTGCTCTTTCATTTGGTCACTCAAGAGATTATAGACTGGTAAAACAAGCTGCTTTACATTCCTTCAAGACTTAGCCTGAAGGCTGCTCTCCACAGCTACCACTAGGATAGCTTTCAATAAGGTTGTCTTTAACCTACCTACCATAAGAGTCGATTTGGACTGGTGCAAGGTGCCCACTATAATTAGTGGACAGCATATGCCAGGCCAACTTCTCACAGGCTGGACAAGCGGGAGGATACCCCCCTGTCCTTTGTCCAGTTTTGCACCAGAGCGGGAGTCAATGGCTCCCTGAACTGGTTTGAACTGGACTATGCATGGAGGGCACCAAATGTGCCCTGCACGCAAACTATGTGGCACTGCCAAGCGCTCCCTCCCTGCCCCAATACACCAAACCCTGTCTGGGAGGTGGTCACACCTCTCTGTGATAGGATGCCTATTGTTCTGCCTTCCTCTGCTCGAGCTCGGCTCAGCAGCAGGAGGGCAGAATTGTGTCTCTGGTCGGCAGCAGCTATAGTTTGCTGTCCGGGTCTAGAAGACTGGTACCGGGAGCACTGAGGACCTAACGGAGGGCCTTTACAGTGCTTGGAATCATACCTCCCACACCGTTTATGGTATGGGGGTATTGATACCAAACACAACAGGGTTTGTTATAGCCAGATTCAAGATGGTCATCGTGTAATGACGCGGTGCCCCTCTATATGTCATATGGCTGTTACAACCCAGGAGAATGGACTACGAAGGCTGTAGGGGTGTCCTGCTCATGCAGGGGCACCCTCACACTTAGAACCAAGCACCCTGCCTTCATGATTGAAAAGGCCTGCTGTAGGGGTGACTTAAAGGTTTTAAGTGCAGTGACCTTAGATATAGGGAAACCTATATTTTTTGTAAGTGGTGCTAGCACCAGCTTACACAGGCTGCAATGGCAGACCTGTAGTGATAGTTTGAATGGTCTCCCATAGGTGGCATAATACATGATTCAGCCTATGGGGGACCTCTGGTGTACCTATGCCCTGGGTACCTTAGTACCATATACTAAGGACTTATAAGGGTACCCCAGTATCCAATCTGGGAGGTACCTAATTACTTACCATAACAATTTAGGGAAGAAAGCAGAGAGACTGGGGTCCTGATCAGCAGGGTCCCAGTCAGACTAGTCAGAAACAGCATTATATCAAGCAAAAAGTGGGGGTAACCATAGAAGCAGATCCTACTTTCCTACATTTATCAACCACCTGAGTGGCCTGTGGTCATTCTGAACAAGGAAGTGAGTCCCAAACAAGTAGGGCCTCAGGTTCTTCGGGGACCAAAGCACACCAAAGGCTTCCCTCTCAATGGCACTCCAACTCTGCTCTCTGGGGAGAAGTCACTTGCTAATGTAGGCTACTGGCTGATCTTGGCCTTTATCGTTGGTCTGTGCTAACACTGCCCCAATTCTATGTTCAGAAGCTTTTATGCTTTTAAGGCATGTGCTGAACACATGACTGCTTTTCAGGATGTCAAATGCATTTTGACAGCCTGTGGTCCAAATGACTCTTTTGGGCTGCTTCTTTGAGGTTAACTCAGTGAAAGGGAACTCAAAGGTACCATACACCTTCCCAAAACTCCTATAGTATTCAGTCAGGTGAACGAATGCCCTGATCTGTTTTGAGATGAGTGAATACGATGTCAATAAATGTAATTATATGTGAAGGTCTGATGACGGCAATATCAGTAAATGCAATGTGAACGTATGCCACCTCTTGTACCCGCACAATGCCGTAACTTTTGCCCGCACAGCAGCGCCGACATCAGCAATCATGATACCAATGTATTCCATGATCCATGCTCACACAATTATATTATTGTTGCAAATAAGAACATTGGCAACATGCGTTCAGACCAGAGCATGCATAAACCTGATAATGCCATTGCAAACAATATCAATGTACTAAATAAAAACTGTGGGGCAGATTTACATGGTCTGGCGCATCTCTGCAAATCAGCAGGGATGCGCCAGAAAACTTGCGACACGCAAAACTACCCGTGCACCACAACGGATGCGCCGCATTTACAATGCGGCGCGCCGTGGCACACGGATAGGCAGATGTGTGTCGTATCTGCTGGCGTAAGGTTGGCGCAGTGCTAGAGTCATGTCGCGGGCGCGACGCAACTCCAGCACTGTTCCAACCCGGCCTATCTCTAACATGTTGCGTCATGCCTTACGCCTGCTTCAAGCAGGCGCAAGGTTTTGACGTAGCGGCGTCGGAAAAGTGACTGAGTGAAATCTTGTAGATTTCACTCAGGCACTTTTCCGAGGCTTTCCTGCGACGGACCGCCCACACTGTGACGGTACGCCCACATTATACCTGACGCAGGTATAATGTGGCGTAGGGGTTTACGGCGTGACTCATCTCCCTAGATGCGTCACGTTGTAAATCCGTCGCAGCATGGCGCTTGCTTTACGCCGCCACTGCGTCACAGAAGTGACACAGCGGCGGCGCAAATGCGTCGCAAGTGCCTTGTAAATCTGCCCCTGTATTTGTAATAATGATAATGTAGATACCAGTGGCTGCAATATTACTTTTAGGAATTCCAATTAACTCACATCATTGCTGTCAGATTCACCCAAAGGGACCTCGCCATCCATCCTGAATCAGAGATATGTTGTCAGGCAGGTCCTGCGACCCATGCCCACACCTAGGCTTCGAAAAATCCACTCGCCCACTTGCAATTGCGAGTGAGATTTTATCAGGTCGAGCTATTTTTAGCACTTACTAGTCCCTGCTGGTGAGTAAACTTAAGCTGAACGAAACAGGTGTTCTGTTCATTCAGCAAGTGAATGAGCAATTAAGTTGCCTTTAAATCTTGTTTTTATCTTGACACATTTGCCAACTGCTCAAGGACAGAGGTCAAATGTCAGTTTGTCTTTTTACTAATTGTTGCTCACCTGTTCCTAGAAAATGGTGCTTACTTTTTTCTCTTATTACAGTTAATGCTTTTTGTCAAGTGAGCTATCTGACAATAATTTTGAAACAAAAGACTGTAAAATGTCTGTTTTTATCTCTAACACAACATGCAAACAGCTTGTAAATGAATGGTACAAGTATATCAGGAATTATGAAAGAACTTTTTTGTTATTCAGAAGTGTGATGCAAACAAAGATTTAAATTGGAGCAAAACAAATCAAAACACTTTACTTGGTGATGTGTAAGTGACAAATATTTGCAGAAACTTTATTTCCAAACATTGTACACTATATAGTTTTAAAACCACATGTGAGTGACAAATTCCGTGGCCATTTCAATGTAAAATCTGCTGATTCCAAACAAATGGTTTAGTTATGTATTTATTAAAAGTGATAGTTTTTAAACATGTGAGAAACATTCCTGCCCAAGCCCTGATGACAATGCAATTAATAAACTAAGAGGCAAGTCTGCAGTCATATGTATCCTATATGTGGCTAGATTTGTATTCTATATGGAGCTAATGTTTAGTCTATTAAATCAAACAAAAGAGTGTTCTGTACAGCAGACGTGCTGAACTTGCGCATTTGAAGGTGCTCTCATATGTGATATAGAAGAAAATGGTGTCTCAGTGAATTAAAATACTTGCCCAAGATCACATAATTTCAAACCAGTTTATGGGTCAAGAGCATTATAATTAGGTTGAGTAGATTATTTAAGTCACTAGACCTGCAGGTCTAGTAACATTTTGGGGATTTTTCGAGGCCTGCACACCTAACGAATAACAGGTCACAGGTGGGGACACCCATAAACCAAATACAAATACGCACCTAGGGGAAACCCTGATTGATTGCACAGACAGATAGTTGCACCACAAACAAGTCCTAGACAATTGGCCCTAAAAAAAACCATTGGCCAAAGGCTTGCGGTTCCCAGAAATACCACAAAGTTAGATACCACATGTAGATAGGCACACTCAGCCAATAAGGACACGCTAGGCACACCACACATAGTGATCGCATGTTCTTCATGCCGTACATCTAGACACATACACACTGGCCCACACTAGCTCTCCCCGAGGTCGTGAGCCATCTGTGTCCTTATCATATGCCTGCGCTTGTTGAGATGCTTTTTCAGAACGTAGCAAAGTGTTTTGTTGTACCTCATGAACTGCATAAATGGACGGGCAAAACTTTGCACATCGAGAGATTTTGAGCAGACGCATTCGGTCCCGGCTCTACCACCCGATGCGTTTAATTAAACCAACTTGTTTCTGTTTTGCCAAATGCCTCTTGTCTTTTCATTTATATAAGGTAAATTCATATCCGAGAAATAATGGAGTCTGTGTCTTGGGAGGCTCCCAGTCCAGATTGGTCTGGATCTTGGATTGGAGAGGTCTAACTTGGCCTCCACCTACATGGTGGCCCAAGTAGACAACAGAACTCTGTCCTATCTGACACTTACTGGTCTTGATAGTGAAGCCTGTCTGTTGGAGGGCCTGCAAAACCTCTCTCAGGTGGACCAGGTGATCCTCCTAGGTGGAGCAGCTAAAGACAGCACTATCATTCAGAATGCTGCACTAAAGTCATTCAGGCCTGAAAGAACTCTATTCACCAACCTTTGAAAAGTGGGAGGTGCACTATTTAACCCAAAAGGCATCACTTTGAACTGAAAGTGGCCCTCTGGGGTGGAGAATGCAAATCTCGCCTTGGCTCCCGGGGTCAGTCCAATCTGCCAGTACCCGGGTATTCAATAAAAGGTATGGAGAAACATGGCTGCCCCTAGCTTATTTCTCTTGGAATGGGGTATGCATCTGTCTTGGCCATCCCATATAGTTTTTAGGTATGTAGACAAGAAATTGGTCCCTCTAGCAGAGACAACTTCCTGAGGGAGCGCAACCCTGGTGAAGATACCAAGCAGGGTCTTTGCCACTTCAGGAGCAGTTGCAGTCTTAAGAGGGATTGCCTTTAGATACCTACTAGCATGGTCCACTACTACTAGAATAAATCTGATTCAAGATGGAGTAGGTAGGTCAAAAAGACCAACCATGTTGGTCCCCAACCTCTCAAAGGGGGTCCCAGCCACAGGCAGTGGGTTTAACGGAGCCTTTGGTGGTGTACCTGTCTTGCCACTGGCCTGACAGGTTGAAGGTTGACTTTCTCAAACATCTGGGGCCAATAGAAATGGGCACTAAACAGTCCCAAGTCTTTCACTAACCAAGATGTCCAGCAAGGGGAATGTCATGGACTACAGTGAGAATGAATTCTCTGTATGCTTGGGGAACCAACACTCTCCTGGCTGTCCCTGGTTTGGGGTCCCTGGCCTCAGCATACAGCAATCCCTCCTCCCAATAAACCTTGTGAGTGCGGTTGGCATCTCCCTTTTCTTGCCTGGCAGCTTTCTGCTCTCAATGGTTGGGCAGGTCCTTTGCTCCTGGCACGGTTTGTCTCTGGAGGGTCCCCCTGCACTGAGAAGCTCTGTCAGGTCAGGCCAAGTTTCCTCAGTTGCAGTTCCCTCCTCAGGCATCAGCGCCTCCTCCTGGGAAGAGTTCTCCCCCTGATCCTGTGTCTCTTCAGAAGCTGGGTTAGCAGTCTTCTTGCCCTTCCTCTTATTCTTAAAGTGCTTGGCTATAGCTTCAGGCTCCAGATCTTTACCTTAACCCTGACGTGTAGCCTTTGCCCTAGTTGTCACAGACACCCACTCTGGGAGACCCAGCATTTCTACTTGAGACCTCCTTTCTACCTCTGCCCATGCAGAAGTCTCCAGATCGTTGCCTAACAGACACTCTACTGGTATGGCAGGAGACACAACCACCTTCTTCTGGCCAGAAACTCCTCCCCACTCTAAGTTCACCAAAGCCATTGATGAAGTTTAGTCTCATTGTCTGCACTTTTAATTTGATGACTGACACCAGAGATCATTTTGTCTAGGATAAACAGTCTTGCTGCTTCCATGGTAACACTGGCACGTGTATCCCTCAGATCCTCTACTTCAGTCCCATTGATTCTTGGTCTTTGACAATACTTCTCCAGGCTTGGAGGTAAGACTGCCAAGGCTTCAATGTCTTCCCCTCCCAGGGAAACCAAAGTTGTCTCAGTGTGACCTCTGGCCTCTCCAGAGTACATTTTTACTCTCACCCCAACACTAACAATACCCATGGATTGTCCACCAGTGGGGGGCTTCTTGTTGCATATTGCATCACCTCTCTTGTGCCCTGCCTGCTGACAAAGCATGCCCCAGCCTTCTTGAGATCCCACTTTTTACCATGATGCCCCTTTCCTTTGTGCTGGGAAGAGTCTCAGGGCCTACCCTCCTTGGAAGTCTTTTGAGGGCCTGAAGAGGACTCTGTCTTTTTACCTTTGTCAGTGCTCACCTTCTTCTCCTGTTGTGAAGTTTTGAGCATCCTTCTTAGAGTCACCTCCACCTTGGGTCTTGCTCTGGGTAACCCTGGATCTGATCCTTTTATCTGCAAACTTTCCCAGCTCTCTGGGAGAAGATAACTCAGAATCTACTAGATGCTGTCATACTTTTTCTGTGGAACAATTGGTTAGAATGTGCTCTTTCATCAACAGATTATACAGCCCTTCATATGTTTCCACATCATTACCTTTAATCCAGCCTTCCATTGCCTTGACTGAGAAGTCAACAAAATCTACCCAAGTTTGGTTTTGCCCTGTATGGGTTTCTCTAAATCTGATTCTGTACTTCTCTGTAGTGAGTCCTACACTTCCATAAGGGTGTCCTTCATGTGATGATAGGACTCAGCTGAATGCTCATCTAGGGTCAGGAGTATATCCCTGCCATTAACTGGTAGAAATTCCCACAGTAGTGAGCCCCAGTGTTGGAGACCTACTCTTGTAATGGTGCATGCTCTCTCAAAAGCTGGAAACCATTTAAAAATGTAATCTCAATCCTATGGGGACTATACCTTCTGGAATCTTAGGGTCACAAGATTCCTCCCTGACCCTATTAGCTTTGCTGCCACCCCCCTTGGGCTCCAGGTACAGATTAGTGCTTTTCTCTTCTAAGGCTAGTCTCCTCTACTCAAGTTCAAGCTTTCTCTCCTCCAGTGAGATTTGGGCAATCCTGTCCTCAAGGTCTCATACAGTTCCATTACTAGAGTGGCCTCTGCCACTACCTGCAGGTGAGGGTGGTCTCTGGACAGTCAGGAGATCTCAGATCTCATCCTCTTTCTTCACCTGTTGAGATAAGTCTTCTTCCTATGGTTCAGGCTCACCTGATGAGAGGTCATCTACTTTGTATTGCTCAACCTCATAATCTTGGAGGGACTGTACTAGATCCTCTTTTCTGGCAGTGACTTTGTAGACAATGCCCCTAAGTTTGCACAAACCTCTAAGATCCTGGATCCTGAGAGCTTGGAGAGTGACTAATTTGAGACTCACTGTCCTCTCCATTGTGCTTATCTTGAAACTTGTTAAAACACTTGGGCCTACTTCCTAGAACACTTTTAAATGTTTTACTCTTTGGTTTACTATTACTAAAGGGGTATAACACAGGGTCCTAGCAATTCAAATTAAAACTACATTTTAAAAAAATCTGAAAAATCACTTTTTGTTATATAAAGACAATTGAGGATTTCTTATGCACAAAAAATACTTATGTCTAAGTGGCGAAGTGAAACACGAGTTCAGGAAACCCACAGCTAAAACACCAATGTTGCAAGGTGAAAGTACTATGTGGTATGGCAGGGGTTCCTTACCATGTAATACTAGCATGATACACAAAGATGGACCCCAGGTGTTCCCCCCCAGTGCACCTTCTCTCAGTCCTAGTAGAGTGCCAAAGAGCAGACTGGCACTTGGAGAAACATGTGTTAAACATTTCACATCACGAGCATGTACAATAAGTAATTGGCACGACTCGAGAGAAATACGAAACCAATTTATAAAAATAGCTCTAATTTTTATATATTTTTAGATTCCAAAACGAAATCAATACATACAGTATAACCAGAGTTATCAATTTTAAAGCATTAAATAAACCAGTACATTTCAATGTGAAAACATTAATGTTGCAGTCAATGGGAAAAACACATATGCAATTGGTTAATTAGAGAGTAAGTTTAACAGAACTCACTCAGAGTTAAGGTCTTAAATCCTGGATTTAGGGGGTGTTAGTGTGAGTGAGGACTAGTAGTCAATGGGCACTTGGTCCTGCGGGTAATGCGGCCCAGTAGTGCTTACCAAATCAAAAAATTAATAGCCCTGGCCTATGTACCAACAACAGAAGTAGACAACCACTATAATATACTTCTTGAAAGCCATTTCTACCAAGCCAACGAAGCAAAACTAACACCCTTCCTTGACTACTTTGAAGACACCTGGGTGGGAAGACTATATAGGTCAGGGCACCGAAGGCAACCAAAGTTCCAAATCCCCTGGCGGAACGTCTATGCTAGCACACTAGCTCAAAAAGCTAAAACTAATACCGCAGTGGAAGGATGGCATATTGCCTTCCAAGCCACAACAGGAAGAGGACAACCAACCTTACACAAACTAATAGAAGCCATAAAAAAAGAACAGAGCTATCAAGAGCTAAGGCTAGAGCAATCCCTAACTAAGGGGCCCATTAGGATGGCGGGCGGTTCGCCCCCGCCGGCCCGGCAGTAGCCACCGCCGGTCCGGCAGGGGCGAACCGCCCGCCATCCACACCAGAAAGACCCCCCACCATATTATGATGGCTGGGGGGTCCGCGGCGGACGGAAAGACCGTCAGCCGCTTCTCGCCGGTCGACTCGTCGACCGGGCGGAAAACATGCACAATATGGTGGCGGTGTCTGCAAGACACCGCCATCCATATTATGATGATGGCGGAAAGCAGCCCTTCCATGGCGGCGTTGCCGCCATGGAAAGGCATGTGGTCTTCGCTGTTGGTGGCCCGTAGCAGGCCCCCAGGATGTTGGAGGGGTGGGGGGTGCACATCATTGGCATGGACTAAGTGGCAGGCACTGCGCGGTGCCTGTCACCTTGTGCATGTCAATGCACAACGTGCATTCCCAGCATTGTGGTGGGCGGTGCTGTGAGCACCGCCCACCACAATGCTGGGAATAGGGGATGCCGCCGCCACCTAATTGCAGGTGCGGGACCGCCGCACCTATAGCGGGCGGTCCCTTTGGCCGTTGCGGTGGCGGGCGGACTTTGTCCGCCCGCCATCGTAATAGAGCCCTAAAATAGGCCCTAAACTCAGTAAGCAAACAACAACAATGTATGAATACCTACAACACAAAACTCGACTATTTCCAAACACCAAATTGCTAGAATACCTAGACATGATAGCTAAATCTATACTTTAAACAAAAAACAATGCTAAACACCATAAAGCATTTAAAAATGACAAAACACTTAAATAACATAATACTACTCTTTTTTAAATTAATAATTATAATTATGTCATTTAAAAATTAAAAACGTACATAAAAATATATGACATAATATAATTATTAAAATAAAAACAAACAAACCAAATGTAACCAAAAACATTTCCCACTCATAATAATAAAAAATAACTTACAGTTATGTCGCAGTAGATGGTCCTCAAAAACGAACAAATCCACAGTAGACAAATTGAAACACGAATCCATTTGAAAAGAAAGCCCAAAAAAATGCAAAAATACAACTGTAGAAAAAAGGCTCCAACAACGCAATCCTCTCAGTAACAAAAGACTCAGAAACCTGAAAATCAGCTTAAAAAAAAGAACGCTCCAAAGATCCTGAAAAATAAAAGGAAATGTAAAAAAATAATTAGTGTCAAAGAAACAAAATACATTCTCCTTTTTAAAAAAAAGAATTGCGTCTTCAGCACCATCCGTTCACGAAACAGGAAGCCTGCAAAAAAAAACAACAACAAAAAAACAACACCCTCCCACAATAACATATATAAACCCACACACATTAATTTCAACATTAAATACAACATAACATAATTAGACAACACATAACTAACACTGTACAACACTCTACTACTCTTCAACACTACGTCCAACACATCAAACACTAAACTACCAAAAAAATACCTAACTACACAAAAAACTAACATTTAATGCCCTACCAAATCTAGCTACACTACTACTACCTCGCCCCTACCCTAAAACTACCTTAAAAGTAAATTAAATCAAACTTACCTTAACCGACGAAACACAGCTCCCAACCGCGAGGTTCCGTCTTCCAAAATGACCTAAAAACTAAACAGATAGACAGAAAAGTGAGGAAATGGAAAAAAATGGCCGCGTAATAAAAATTAAAGAAAAGACTAAGGGGCCCATTACGATAATTGGCGGTAAAAAATCCGCCATCTACTATAGCCTGAAAAAACCGCCCGCCTGCACCATGGGAATACCGACCGAGCAATTATGATGTCGCGAAGCAACCTCCGCCCGCGGCGGTAAAAACACACAAAATTCCGCCCGTCCGTGTCAGAGTAGAAGATTATCCGTCCACCACGGACGCAATCCCGCCCGACAACCCAAATCCGCCCGCTCTGACGACCGAGACACCGTCCGTGAAATTATGATCTCCCCGACATGAGCGCGGAAAATCTACATATTTTCCGCCCGCCACGGTGAACAACAGAGATGAATAACTGACACGGCGGAAGGCCTGGTGGCCATGTCCGTGCACGGAAATCATTGGCGGACCAAAGAAATACACACAACATGGCCAACAAGTTCACACAGCAAACTACGCCAAAATACCCAAACACAGAACACATCCCAAAGACACATCCCCCCTGGCAAAACCAAAAAACTACAAATCCGAGGACACCAGGCACAACACACCTGAAAACGACAGCCCATCAAGACACACACACATAGGTGAGTACAAAAGCAGCCCCTTCACAGACCACAATCCCTTGCACTACTACAAAGCGAAGACGACAGCAGATAACCCAGAGAGCCACAAAGGAAAGCAGCACCCCACACGCACGCACACATCACACTCATCACCAACAACACCACCACCATCACCACTGAAACACCAGCACCACTAACCCCCTGCACATCACACACCACACACCACACACCAGCACCACAAATACCAAACCACACACCATGGCAACACAAAGAATGCCTAAGTACACTGCCACTGAGTTGACGGTCATGGTCGACGAGATCATCAAGGTGCACCCACAAATCTATGGGAGCCAGGTCCAACAGACACCAGTAGCCACCAGAAACAGAATGTGGAGCAGGATCGTAGACCAGGTGAATGCAGTTGGGAACGTGCCACGCAACCGGGGTGAACTTACAAAGAGGTGGCACGACCTGAAAAGCGTGGTCAGGAAGAAGGAGGACAAGAATCATGAGCTGGCTGACAGGACTGGCGGCGGAAATCCCGCGCCATTCAAGACCTTCAAGGCATGGGAGGAGAAGGTGCGAGGCATTCTACATCCGGAGAGTCTCACCGGAATACCAGTGGGAGTGGAGGCTGGTAAGTACAAACAAATGTATACCAGCACACCGCTATGTACTGTCATGCACTACCAGAATGCCATAGCTCCGAGGGCCAAACACCCCCATGTCCAGTACACAATCCACAAGACATCTCTCACACATGCAACAGACACTCCCACACACTCAGCCCAAAGGTACCAACAAACAAAACCATGGGGGCATGTGTACAGTCAGGCAGCACCACAACTCCCACCAGGTCCCCTTGTACCCCAGATGCGCCGGAAGGAGCACTCCCCACACTTACACTCATGTGTCAGCCATAGCTGCACTAACCAACAAGTAACAGGTAAGAAGCCTTACCACAACGTCCGTGTATCAAAGGGGGGACTGCAGAAGTACAACCCCCACCAGGCCCCTAGTCCTACAGCGCAGCAAGATGGAGCACTCCCCACACCCATGTGTCAGCCATTGCAGTGCACACCTTCACCCGACAGGTAGATATGTTTCCCTACATGGAGGGGTGTCTGTGGGTGGTAAGACATCACCACAACTCACAACACGGCCCCCACTCCCACAGACCAGCAAGATGGAGCACCCCTCCTCTCATAACCATGTGGTAGCCATTGCATTGCTCCCTCCAAATCAACAAGTAGGTAGACTACTGTACAGGGCGGGGTATCTGTAGGCATGAGGACTGTACTACGACTAACATTTGGGACATGTCACTTAGCAGAGGAACAGGTAGCACTGCTCCCTGTCATAATCATGTGACTAATGTGCACACGGACATGAATTACAGAGTCAAATACAGTAACACGTAAGAAGTCATGTCTGCATGCACAAGTCTCACTGGAGTACTGACCCACATGGCGTGCACTGTGCCAGTCATCACACACATCAGCAACACCATCGAAGTCTTGTCCATGTAGTCGTGTCTGCGTGTTCCGTTGACATTGTACAACATCACCCATGTAAGTCTATCTTGTCTCAATATAACAGAGTGGAACCCCAGTAATGTCACATTGTCAGAACGACCATTACACTTGGTCTTGTTGCGCAGGAGCAGAAAGATGCTAAGTCCCACTTCCCTGCTATTTTCCCAGCCAAATTCTGGATAACAACCTGGCTGAAGAAAACCAGCGGGGGAAAGGGGTTTGGGATAAAGAAGAGACTGCTACTTTCGTCTGGTTCTTCTCACTAGGAATATTTCTCGTCTGGGTAATTCTGCTGCAAAGAAATATTACTTTTAGACTCTTATTAAATGTATACTTTACAGTGTTTGTGCTTGCCTTATGATAATTCTCTTACCCTAGTATTTAGTAGCTATTGCCTCTCTTCTGCTGTGCAATAGAGATGCTGATAGGATTGTCTGCACATCTAGAATACATTCTTTCTTCTTTCTTCTGCAGGAACTAATCTGATGGAGCACAACGGGAATCCTGGAGCACTAGTGCGAGGTAAGTGTGAGGTATTTGATGTTTTAAATTATATGCACAAGCACCCAGGATCAATATTTCTCCTCAGGAAGTCCTACAACTAGTATGACACTGTAGATATGTTCCTACCCTATCAGCGCCTAAAATAACTGGTACCAAAAGAGGGAAAAGGATAGCGCTGACTTCCCTCAACACTTTGCCAACTTCATAATTCAAAATACCACAAATGTAATGTCCGCAATAACCCTTGCCTTCAATTCAGACTCAGAGTAGGGCTAGGCTGCACGAACACCATGTGCTGAAGTAAGTACTCAGAACTATCAGCGGAACATAAGCGCACACGAAAACAAGGCTCAGAGAATCTCGACACAGAACACTATGCACTAATAGCGTTTGCCGTCATTCCTGTCAGGAAACCAACCTTGCTGCTCATGCGCCTAGCGGGAACACAGGTTCGTCGCTAAGTAACCAGGACTCTAAGAACAACAAAATAACAGACTCCAAGAAGAGCTCTGGAAGGAATAACCTAATTCCTCAATAACGACTACGAATAAGTCTGAAGCAAATTGTAATTAACGGAATTAGAATTTCTAAGATTCTTCACAAACTCAGGTTCTAATACGCGCCGCAATGCTAAAGAACGCGACGAACAGGAAACGTCGAGTTCTACCTTGACTAACTAAAACGCGCCGCACTGGAGCTTAACAAAATCTAACCTGAACCTTCAAAATTCTCAGGTGAAGTGCGAGGATTCTAATGCCTCAACTGTCTAAATTCCACTTCACCCTTCATGACTTCTTAAACACTAGAATGCTCACTCTGCATCCATCTTGTCCTTTTGTCGGCCATCTTAGGTTTCCACCAAAGAGGGCTTTGCACTCTTGCCACACCATTCCTAACCTTGCGTAATGCCTGATGGGAAATTACACTGATTGCCCATTCCTTTCTAGTGTTAGTAACTCGGGACCTGACAGTACCCCACTGCAAGGAGGGCCTTCCCATATTTGGTTTGTTTGGATGCTTTAAATGAAAGGATTTCACCAAACGTGGGGCGTGGACTTCAGCTGCTAACTCCCATGACCTCTCTTCTGGCCCATAACCCTTCCAATCAATTAAATAATATAACTGACCTCTTGTCACTTTGGAATCTAGAATTTGTTTCACTTCAAACTCATCTCCCTCATTAGTTTGTATAGGTTGTGGAGGCAATTCTTCCCTCAACCCTTCAGGGACCTTTTTCAATAATGAGACATGAAATGTTGGGTGAATTCTTAAGTTTTTGGTAGCTTCAATTTGTAAGTAATTGAGCTTAACTTTTTCTCAATTTCATAGGGCCCAATAAATCTTGGTTGGAATTTCCTATTCCCTTTTAACCGTAAATTTTTTGAATTTAGCCACACCTTTTCTCCTACTTGTAGATCTGGTTCCTTGCGTCTTTTTTTATCAGCATAGTACTTATAACTCTCTTTTGCCTTAACTAAACTCTCTGTAGCTGACTTGTGAATCTTAGTTAAATGCTCCACTAGATTTGTAACTGCTGGAACTTCTGCCTCTTGCACACTAACTGAGAGATTAGGATGTCTTCCTGTATTTAAGAAAAAGGGGGAATAACCTGTCGAAATGTTTTTGCGTTATTATGTGCAAACTCTGCCGCCCACAGGCATTCTGCCCATTCTTCGCCTTGATGTAACAAATTTAACCTCAGGTATTGTTCGAGTTCTTGGTTCACTCTCTCAGTCTGGCCATCACCTTCTGGGTGATAACTCGTGGTGTACCTATTTTCAATACCTAATTTCTTGGTGAAAGCCTTCCAGAAATGGGATAAAAATTGTGAGCCTCTATCTGAAACCAAAACTTTCGGGATTCCATGCAAACGCACTAAATTCTGACTAAAGGCTTGTGCTAACTCCTTAGCTGTAGGTAACCTTTTTAAGGGAGCGAAGTGAGCCATCTTGGTGAAGGCATCCACACAGACCATTATTGTGTTATATCCCTGACTTACTGGCAAATCTACGATCAAGTCTATTGTTACTGTATGCCACGGGTATGGAGGATTGGGTAATGGCTGAAGCAACCCTTTTTTAGCTTGTCTCTCAGATTTTCCTCTGGCGCAGCTTTCACAAGTAGTGACATATTGATAAATGTCGTCAGACATCTTTGGCCACCAAAATCTTCGTCTGACTAAATCTGCTGTCTTTTGAATTCCTTTGTGACCAGCCAAAACGTGATCATGACACTCTTTCATCGCCCTTTGTTGCAATTCCGCGGTAGGTAAGTACAGGGCCCCTTCATGAAATGGTAGATGGTTTCGGATTTCTCTGTTAGGCTTCTGTCCCGCCCATTCTTCCATTTCCTTTTCACCCATGGCTTCTTTCACTGCATTTTCCTGGGTGCTCTCTAAACCGCTGCAAGGACTCTTCCTGCTTCAATTATGCTTTGGTCCTCCAGTTCTTCCGAGACTCCTTCTGTTCCAATTCTAGATAAAGCATCCGCCTTGCCATTCTTAGTTCCTGGCTGATAGGTTATCACGAAGTCATAATCTGCAAAGTACAGGGACCATCGGAGTTGACGTGGTGTCAGGGTTCTGGCTGATTTTAGGAACTTAAGGTTTCGATGATCCGTGTAGACTGTAACTGTATGTTTTGCCCCTAACAGATAATGTCTCCACACTTTGAAGGCGTCCTTGATTGCCAATAACTCCTTTTCCGTTATTGTGTAGTTCACTTCCGCTGGAGTTAGCTTCCGGGATCGAAAGGCTACAGGATGGAGCTGTCCTGTCTTTTGTGTCTCTGTGATAACACTCCTCCCAATGCCAGATTGGAGGCATCCGTTTCCACATAAAAGGGTTCTTCTGGGTCTGGGTGTAACAGCACAGGAGCAATGGTAAAGGCCTTTTTAGAAGAATAAACGCTTCCTCCGCTTCTTCCGACCATGAAAACGAAACTCTTTTCTTTAATAGTCTTGTAATTGGAATCAGTCTCTTGGAAAACTCAGGAATAAATCTCCGGTAGAAATTTGCAAAACCAAGGAAGCTTTGCACTTCTTTAACTGATTGTGGGGATTTCCATTCAATCACCGCTTCCACCTTGCTTTGGTCCATCATTATTCCTTCTGGTGATAACACAAATCCCAAAAATTCTACAGTGGTTACTCCAAAGGCACATTTCTCCAGTTTTATGAAAAGACTGTTCTCCTGTAATCTCTGCAATATTCCTTTCACATGTTTCTCATGTTCTTTCAAATTATCTGAATAAATCAAAATGTCATCTATGTACACAATTGCACACTGATCAATAAATTCCTTGAGGACATCGTTTATAAAGTGCTGGAAGGCTGCAGGGGCATTACAGAGACCATAGGGCATGACCTGGTACTCGTAGAGCCCAAACTTGGTCCGGAATGCCGTCTTCCACTCATCTCCCTCCAGGATACGGACCAGATGGTAGGCTCCCCGTAGATCCAGTTTGGTATAGATTCTTGAACCTTTGACTTGATCCAAAAGAACTGATATTAATGGCAAGGGATACCGATTTTTAACTGTAATCCGATTGATTGCTCTATAATCGATGCAAGTCCTCAATCCGCCATCCTTCTTTGGGATGAAGAAGAGCGGAGAGGAGACTGGAGATTGAGACGGTCTTATGAACCCATTTTCCAAATACTTCTGTAGATAGTCCTTTAAATGAGCGTTCTCTTTTTCTGTCAACGCATAAATGCGACTACATGGCAAATTGGCTCCTGTTTCCAACTCTATTTTGCAGTCGTAGGTTCGATGAGGAGGGAGCTTTTCTGCCTCTGTCTCACTAAAAACTTTACTGTACTCCATATATTCTTCGGGCAATTCCACGGTGTGTATCACACAGACTGTAGCTCCACTTTCACAAAGGTGCGTGGCCAAGGAATCTCTTTTATCTTGCTTCAAACTCTGATAACAATTTTCTCTACAAAAGTCAGAATCCATGATTATTGTTCTGGAACTCCAATCTATTGTAGGATTATGCTCTGTGAGCCATGGCAATCCCAAAATCAACTGAAACTGCGGGGCATCTATTAAATTGAATTGCAATTTCTCACAATGCCCGTCTGAAGTTTCCAACTCCACCACTTCAGTGTGGCTCACGATGGGTCCTGACGAGAGATTGGTGCCATCCACTGCTCTGACGGCTTCGCTTTTTCTTTCTTGATGGCCCGCACACCAATCTTCTCTGCAAAGCGTAAATCACAAAAATTGCCCGTTGCTCCGGAATCCACCATGACTGTGATTCCGTCTAAACTCGTCTCCCTAAATTTCAACTTCATATGCATTATCAGATGAGGTGACGACGACTGTAAAGTGTTGGCCAAGGTATGTTCTTGAGAATCCTTTGGAGTTGCAATCTTCTCTGCATCCACCAGTCCAACTCCTCCTACTGGTGGTGCCGCCAGTTTTCCTTCGGCAACTGCTTAGGCTTCTTAGGGCAATTGCGAACGAAGTGTCCCCCACTCCACAATAGAGACACTGTTTATTAAGCCTACGTTTCTCTTTCTCCTCTTGAGAGAGAGGACCTCTTATCGTTCCGATTTGCATTGGCTCTGTTCCGTGTTGACTGTCTACAGTTCTAACGCCTTCTGACTTAGCACGATCATATCGGGGAATACTTGGTCTGAAGTCTCTTCTTTTTCTCCTTTACGCTCATTTTGTCGAAAATCCAACTCCAACACCAAATCAATTAAAGCAGAAACCTGGGTGGGTCGATTGGGCACCTGAGACAAAGCATCCTTCAACTCTTCTCGTAGTCCCCTATAAAACACCGCTGCTCGCTTCTCCTCTGGCCAATTTGTTTCCACCACCAATTTGTTAAATTGTGCCAGATAAGTTATTAATTCTCGACTTCCTTGCCTGAGTTCAAGCAACTCATTATCCGTGGCTTGAGACACTCTTCGACGATCGAAAATTCTGTGAAATTCCTTTTTAAATTCCTCCAAATCATAAAGGATGGGATCATTCCTGGTAACTAAGGGCATGGACCACGCTGCTGCATCACCACTTAAATATGATAACATGAACGCCACTCTGGATTGGGCATCTGGAAATACAGCGGGTCTACACATAAAATGTAAAGTACATTGAGTCCAAAAAATTTGAGCCTTTTGGGGGTCCCCTGTGAACCTTTCTGGAGGCGCCAGGGGAATAACCGGAGACAGTGAGTGAATGACTTGGGTGGTTGCTTTGGCCGATGACGTGACTGGGTCCCTAAATAATCCTTCAGAGGATTCTGAATACGTAGTTTTGGGGTCTGTGATTAAACTATTCATTTTAATTGCTAGCTCGGTGGTTTCTCTTCTGGAAGTAACTAGATCTTGTTTTAATTCTCTGTTTTCCTCCCTTACTGCTAGGATTTCTTTTTGTATTCCCTCTAACACTTCTCCCAATCTTTTTAAGTCTAAACCTTCAGCCATTCTGCTCAGGCGCAATATTACAACTTGGGCACTTCACTCTGTCAGAACGACCATTACACTTGGTCTTGTTGCGCAGGAGCAGAAAGATGCTAAGTCCCAATTCCCCTGCTATTTTCCCAGCCAAATTCTGGATAACAACCTGGCTGAAGAAAACCAGCGGGGGAAAGGGGTTTGGGATAAAGAAGAGACTGCTACTTTCGTCTGGTTCTTCTCACTAGGAATATTTCTCGTCTGGGTAATTCTGCTGCAAAGAAATATTACTTTTAGACTCTTATTAAATGTATACTTTACAGTGTTTGTGCTTGCCTTATGATAATTCTCTTACCCTAGTATTTAGTAGCTATTGCCTCTCTTCTGCTGTGCAATAGAGATGCTGATAGGATTGTCTGCACATCTAGAATACATTCTTTCTTCTTTCTTCTGCAGGAACTAATCTGATGGAGCACAACGGGAATCCTGGAGCACTAGTGCGAGGTAAGTGTGAGGTATTTGATGTTTTAAATTATATGCACAAGCACCCAGGATCAATATTTCTCCTCAGGAAGTCCTACAACTAGTATGACACTGTAGATATGTTCCTACCCTATCAGCGCCTAAAATAACTGGTACCAAAAGAGGGAAAAGGATAGCGCTGACTTCCCTCAACACTTTGCCAACTTCATAATTCAAAATACCACAAATGTAATGTCCGCAATAACCCTTGCCTTCAATTCAGACTCAGAGTAGGGCTAGGCTGCACGAACACCATGTGCTGAAGTAAGTACTCAGAACTATCAGCGGAACATAAGCGCACACGAAAACAAGGCTCAGAGAATCTCGACACAGAACACTATGCACTAATAGCGTTTGCCGTCATTCCTGTCAGGAAACCAACCTTGCTGCTCATGCGCCTAGCGGGAACACAGGTTCGTCGCTAAGTAACCAGGACTCTAAGAACAACAAAATAACAGACTCCAAGAAGAGCTCTGGAAGGAATAACCTAATTCCTCAATAACGACTACGAATAAGTCTGAAGCAAATTGTAATTAACGGAATTAGAATTTCTAAGATTCTTCACAAACTCAGGTTCTAATACGCGCCGCAATGCTAAAGAACGCGACGAACAGGAAACGTTGAGTTCTACCTTGACTAACTAAAACGCGCCGCACTGGAGCTTAACAAAATCTAACCTGAACCTTCAAAATTCTCAGGTGAAGTGCGAGGATTCTAATGCCTCAACTGTCTAAATTCCACTTCACCCTTCATGACTTCTTAAACACTAGAATGCTCACTCTGCATCCATCTTGTCCTTTTGTCGGCCATCTTAGGTTTCCACCAAAGAGGGCTTTGCACTCTTGCCACACCATTCCTAACCTTGCGTAATGCCTGATGGGAAATTACACTGATTGCCCATTCCTTTCTAGTGTTAGTAACTCGGGACCTGACACACATACACCACTGGACCCATGAACCACACAGCTACACAATGCACATTCAAAATCACATCCATCTCATCTTTCAGCCCCAGTGTCATGAAAGGTATATCATCTAAACAGTTGTCCCATATACAGTAGTTCAGCAAAGATTCCTGCCGATGACCAAAAATGTGTCTGCAGTGTCTGAAGCGCACGTCACACTGTGATTTACAACATACCCAATATAGTCAACACCCTAAGAGCACTGCATTGCTGCACATGGCTGAGGGTAGCACGCACACCAAGGAATTGTCCCATCTGCAATACGTTGTGTGGCACACAACCATTACTCACTCACTACAATGCTTGCAGTGTAATGTCCCTAAATGACAACAGTGAGCAGATATGCTGGGTATGTCAGACATACACACACCTTTGTCTCTGTAGTGTCGTGTGGCCAAAACACATGTCCCCTTCTGCACCCATATGTCACAGTATGTACCCCAAAACCATATTTCACCTCAAAAGCGTTGATGGAGCTGTACTCCTTTTCCCATCTGCGTTTCTAAGCGTTTCATTTGAACCCCAAAACCATATTTCACCACAAAAGCGTTGATGGGGATGTACCCCTTTTGCCATCTGTGTTTCTAAGCGTTTCATTTGAACCCCAAAACCATATTTCACCTCAAAAGCGTTCATGGGGATGTACCCCTTTTGCCATCCGCGTTTCTTAGCATTTCATTTGAACCCCAAAACCATATTTCATCTCAAAAGCGTTCATGGGGCTGTACCCCGTTTCCACCAAAGCCACAAAATGTAGGGGTACTGCAACACACACCGATTGGCATTCCAAATCCGTCCCATGCCATATGCACCCATCACACTATTCCATTGCCTTGATCACGCACACACATTGTAGAGCCATACACACGCATCTGGGAAATCAGTGCACAACTGTGCACAAACTGTGAATGTCAGACATCTAACAGAAACCTTGCAAGGTGCAACACAATAACCTTTCGTCTCCGCCCCACAGGTGACGAACAGCATGATGCTGGAGAGGGAGACAGCAGCCATCACAGCCAGTCCACAAGCCCTCCACCCGGACTCACGGAAGTGGAAGACCTGGACACTTCTTCGGACGAGGACTCCCAACCAGGCACATCTGGTGTGGCAGGGCGCAACCGCTCCCCAGGACCCCTCCTACCCACCAACCCATCTCCCAGGGCTGGTGACCAGTCCCAGGCCCCTGCTGCCACGGTCATTGCGGCCACCACCACCGCCGCAACCACCACCACCACCACCAGGGCCTCCCTGACCACTCACCCTGTGCAAGGGGTGGTACGCACGTCGACAACAAGGCCCCGGGTGACCAATGTGGCGAATGGGCAGGTCGGTGGCAGCAGTTCAGGTGGGAGGAGCAGGGTCAGGCCAACGCCATCAGAGCCTGGGAGCCAAGCCCTGCCGCAAATCGCCAGAGTCCTTGGGGCCTATGAAGAGGCCCAGGAACAATGGGCCCGGTCAGCTGCCGATACGCAGGAAGTCCTTGGGGTGTTGAGGTCCGTGGACGCCCATATGGGCCAATTCGTGACCCGTATGGGCCAAATTGTCGACCTCATGGGCCAGCTAGTGGTGGTGGTGAGGGCCCAATCAAGGCCAACCACACCACCTCCGGAGCCACCTGCTGGGGCGCAGGGTCGTGCAACATCCAATTCCCCTGCGTCCACAGCGAGTGGGCAATCGTCAGCCACCACCAGCAGCCCACAAACACAACCCCCCCCTCAAACGTGGAAGGGGTCGTCCGAAGAGGAAACAGGTGTCCAGAGATGACTTCGCACGCTCCAAACGCCAGTGAGTCAGCCAGCCACGGTGGCCATCTACTGCATTCACTTGGACTACTATCCTACCCCACACTGCCATGTGAATGGCATGTGTCTGTCGGACTGTGGATCCAGAACAACATGGGTACACCTTGACCATCACGCGGACATGACCGTCAACTCATTGTTTCAGCATGCACCACTTTTGTGATCACCTTGCCCACAATCACGTCACCGCTTAAAATAAATACACCTGGATCACATTCTGTCTTATCTGCTCTGTGTTTAAGCAAGGATGTGCAACCGTCACCATGATCAGAAATGCATCTGGAGTGTGGTATGTCGATAGGCCAGGAGAGGCTGTAGGGACCTAAGGGTGAAAAACAGAACAAGAGTCCATTGAATGTGTGTGTCACACACTCATCACACAGTACTTGTCATCAAGTTTAAGCAATGTACACACATCTCACAGAGCAACAGGGCACAATGCTACAGCCACTGTCAGTGGCATACTACCCTGGACATGGACCATTGCCACACAGCACTCAGTGAACAATAGACCGCCGTGACAATGCACACATACACCTACACAACTACAGCAACATCAGCTGTCGTACATGGTCACTCACCGTCAAGTGAAGTAGCGGGCGATGAGCTGCTAACGCTCATTCACTGCTTCCTCCTCTCCACTGTCCTCGTCACTGGACACGACTTGGTCTGCAGGCGGGGGCCCTGGCTGATCACCGTCATCCACTATCAGGGGGATCTGCCTGCGAATCGCGAGATTGTGCAGCATGCAGCATGCCACAACTATCTGGCACACCTTCTGTGGGGAGTATGCCAGTGCACCCCCGGTGCAGTCCAGGCATCTGAATCTGGACTTCAGGAGTCCAAAAGTCCGCTCCACCACACGTCTGGTCCTCCCATGTGCCTCATTGTATCTGACATCAGCTGGTGTCCTAGGATTATGTAGTGGGCTCAGCAGCCAAGGCCCGTTAGGATATGCAGAGTCACCTGGGTGTGAGAAACACAGAGAATCGTTGCAATTCCAACAGGATACAAGACAGCATGTCACACCCAGCACGCTACACGAGTATGCATACTCACCAACAATCGATGCACGGTCCGGTTGAAGATTGGTCATCATTCGTGGGAGGATGCTGTGGCGCATGATGTGCCAGTCATGGGCGGATCTGGGAAACTTCGCACACACGTGTGTGATAATCATGTCCGCCAGGCACACCACTTGCACATTCAGGGAGTGGAAGTGCTTCCGGTTCCTATAGATGTGCTCCATGGCCTGTGGTGCAACAAGGCCAACATGGGTGCAATCAATTGCACCAACAACATGGGGGATGCGTCCAAGGGCATAGAAAGCACCCTTCACTGCCGCAAAATCACGAGCCCTGAGGAATCGGATGTACCGGTTCCTGTAGAGCATCATAGCTGACAGGACATCCCGTAGCACCATGCTGAACATGGGCTGGGACATCCCACCTCCACTGCCCACCGTGTGTTGGAAAGATCCGGTTGTGAAAAAATGCAGTGCAGCCATCACCTTAGCCGTGGGGGTGAATGCTGTAGGATGCGCCCTGCGAGGACGAAGGTGGGGTTCCAACATTGCACATAGGTGATGCAGGGTGGGTCGGTCCAGACGGAATTTCTGTATAACCTCCACATCCTCCATGTCTGCCAGCAATTGGTAGGGCCGATGTATGTTTGGTCTCCTCCTAGGACAGATGGAAGTGGACACATGTCAATGCAACACACCACATGGCATTTCCACATACACAAAACTAAATTTACTGACAAAGCAATAGAATCACAGAACAGCTGACAAGTAGGGACAGCACAGCTACAATACTCTTACACAGGTCCCCTTAACAATAGCAATGACCACTGACACAAACCATTGCTATGAGCATGCACATGGGGATTTAGGCCATAATAGCTTGAAAGGCATGATGATGATTTCAGACTGCATATGTGGGAAGCGGCAACACCATGGCAATATACCTAGCTGCTGTGCCTGACACAGCTTCCGAGGCTGGGTGAGTATGGCACACACCAACAACACAATGTACACAGGCTGAGCGGCCCAAACAAGTGGGTCCTGTTGCACAACGGAATATGAGACAGTCAATGATGTCCCTAGTTCACCCAATGTACAGCACTGTACGTATCACACCTCCAACACACATTGACAGGTGTACACATTGACAACTCCATGACAACACAGCTGTGTGAATGCAAATACACATCACAAGTGACACGTAACGTTGCACGTGCCAAGTGGGAGATGTACATTAAGAAATATGGCATGTGTGTGCATATGCACATCCCATGCTCCCATGCTAATGTGTACATGATGATGTGCCAACAGACATGTGGAGGCTGAGCACTGTCCGACAATGCCTATGCACACAGCATGAAGTGGCCCTGTCTAGTGTGGACATGCTCCCACACACAAATCATGGCCACACCTGCAAATGCATGACGCACATTAAACTGTGGATTCCACATGGCACCAGCGGACTGTACCCACCATGGACCAGGCCCTTGAGGCCAACTCTAATGGCCCTCGCGGTTGCATCCTGCGTGTTCGACTATAGAGGTAAGCGTACCGGGACAGCTCGGAGCAGGCCTTTGTGTGCATTTGAAGTAGGCAGTCATGGTACACCAATTGCAGCAGCTTGGACCCACTGAAACAGCCCCAGGGGGCTATATGAGTGTGGGAGGGAGACCGGCATTACCACAGCTTCCAGGGACTGCTGCCTGGCATCCCTCAACAACGCGATACCAAAGGGGATGATGGACGGAGCATTTGAGCTAATCAAACACTCACCCCCAGTCAACTGATCTGGGTTTAATCCATCATCATTCTTTAGCTCACTCCACCACCCCAGTTCAGACATGGCCATATGCAAATCAGTCTGACCCTGTGCCTCATGGGAACAGTCCAGCCCGAACTGCCAAGCCATGTCTTCCCTGGACCGGAAACAAGCATCCTGGGACCGGTTTCTGGCTATTCAGCAGTCATCAGCCAGGCTAGCTTGAATCCAGTGGCAAAGTGAGCAAGGGACCCGCGTCTGGGCATACCCTGCCAACTTAGGGCGAACAAAGCGATACCAAAGGGGATGATGGACGGAGCGTTTGAGCTAATCAAACACTCACCCCAGTCAACTGATCTGGGTTTAATCCATCATCATTCTTTAGCTCACTCCACCACCCCAGTTCAGACATGGCCATATGCAAATCAGTCTGACCCTGTGCCTCATGGGAACAGTCCAGCCCGAACTGCCAAGCCATGTCTTCCCTGGACCGGAAACAAGCATCCTGGGACCGGTTTCTGGCTATTCAGCAGTCATCAGCCAGGCTAGCTTGAATCCAGTGGCAAAGTGAGCAAGGGACCCACGTCTGGGCATACCCTGCCAACTTAGGGCGAACAAAGCGATACCAAAGGGGATGATGGACGGAGCGTTTGAGCTAATCAAACACTCACCCCCAGTCAACTGATCTGGGTTTAATCCATCATCATTCTTTAGCTCACTCCACCACCCCAGTTCAGACATGGCCATATACAAATCAGTCTGACCCTGTGCCTCATGGGAACAGTCCAGCCCGAACTGCCAAGCCATGTCTTCCCTGGACCGGAAACAAGCATCCTGGGACCGGTTTCTGGCTATTCAGCAGTCATCAGCCAGGCTAGCTTGAATCCAGTGGCAAAGTGAGCAAGGGACCCACGTCTGGGCATACCCTGCCAACTTAGGGCGAACAAAGTGATACCAACAACACCTGCTGCTGCTGCCACCTGTCCACCTTCATGTTGACGACTCTGAAGATATGTCCAGGTCCACTCACCAGCGAGGAGCTGGAGATCCTGGATTCCGAGCTCCACGCAAACTGCCCAAGGCTATTTCTTGCAATAGCTGTGTGTGTAAGACAACTACAGTGTGTGTGGGAGTGCATGTGGGGGACACACATGTCGTTGATCCGCAGCACTATGAGTCAGAGCCTGTGGTGTTCCAACATGCACTGCTTACCATGCTTACTACAGGTGGAAGGGGTATGTAGGCTCTCTGGCGCTTTCCCATGCATGTCCCTCCCGAGTGGTGGTACATGGCATTTTCATGTCAGACATCGAGTGACGCAGCCACTTGGCAATGCAGGACTCAGGGCAGTTATTGCTTGTGTGAATGGCTGGCTGGGTCCCTTCTGGCCTTCTCAGTCTCAGCAGACCTGTGCTGCACATTGACCGCCCAATCCTAGAAGGAAACAACACTGACTGTACAGTGGGTTACATGTGTCTTATGTTCACAACTCTCCGGAAATGCGCCAACTCAGCCCTGTCGATTGAACACTCCAGGCCTTGTGATAGGGATGTGTGTGTGAGATAGTGGCACTGAATGTGACCTCCATTGCGGGGTGAGCCATTCACAGGGCGAGTATGTTGAGGGCTGCGCAGTGTTGGACACAGTGAGTCCACCCACAAAGATGTGTTGCCTTGTGATCTATGTGTTGGTCTACCTGACAGCGGACAGTAGATGTGGGCAGACTACACATTGCTCAATGTGCTGGCATCCTGCATGTGAATGGGATGGACAGGTACTGTGTACACACTCCCACCAGCATGCATTCACGTGTGGTGTACACATGCTGTTATGCCATGTCCGATTACTTCTTGGCTCTGTTACACATCTCTGAGTATTTTGGATGGCTCAGCATCATGCCACTGTGATTGGTGGATGTGGGTGATGATGAGAAGTGTATGAGTGATATTTCAACCCTCTTGTGTACCATCCCTGCAGTTGGAAGTCCTCCAGCCCAAGGCCTTGTGATGAGCCATTGTATCCAAGTTGATGCCTCTGTGTATGTGTAACCGACAGTGCAGCCAATTCCACAAAGGGTGTGATGTCATCTGCCGGATGAGCGACTACGTGGCGGAGACGAATCGGGGGATGCCCCCTCGTATTGTCAGGTTAGCACGGCGCTACATTTCACCACTAATGGTCTGCATCTTGACAGTCACACAGCCTGTGCCGGATGCACGTTTGTAGGGGCATCAGCAGCAAGCAAGTGTACAGTATTGTGGGATGGTGTCTTTTGCTGTGAGAGGCAGCATGTGTCCACAGCCTACCCATAATCTGGGTAATGTGATGTAAGTTGTGTGATGCAGTGGGTTGTAAGTGTACTCTGTGCTGGGTGCATCTGACATGCATATGCGATTCCTGAGGGTCAAGATGTAATTTGAGCACTCTGCATTGTCAATGCATTCAGAGTTGTAGCCCTCAGGAACAACCTGTAGTAGGCTGGAGTGGCAATTCACATGTATGTTTGAGGCACTGTGCCTACTCTGATTTCGTTCGGACATATGTGTGCGATGTCTCACCTCATATTCCTGGTACTTACACATCCGGCACACTGTGCAACAGTAGTTGTGCTCGTGCGAACGACAGGTGGATGGCATGGGCTCATGACCATTGTGGACTGTCATGTTGCAGTCTGTGTGAGTGGTGTCCCATTCTGCTCCATGCAGGTATGTCCTTGGCCTAATTACGTAGTGGTCATCCTTGCCACCATCAGGACAGTGGGTGTGCACACAGCGATTTGTGGCTATGGTCGCAGGGTGACACAGGCCGGGTGTTGTGCTATGTGCACAACACATGTGCCACTTATTAGCGGCTTCATTTTCTGTACGCCAGCCATTACGTGTTGATTGTGGTGGCTGTATACAATTGCACAGGTATCGTGCAACATGTGGATTTTGGAATGTTTTGTGCTGCTTCCCTTGCACATGTCTGTTTAATTGATGCCAAATGAGTGAGGCCACCTCGCTCTCTCTCATGTAGCATCTCCCGTGGGTGCTGAGGGACAGGGGACGGTCAACAGTGGTGAGGCATTGGATGAAGCAGCTGCACAGGAGCTGAGTGAGACAGATGTGACCAGCGCCTCGGAGGGGCCAGACGTGTGCTGGATGAATCACAGGCCGAGACGGCAATTTCTGCGTCATCTGAGGACAGAGGTGATGCATCCATGTTTGATAGCACAGGGGACGTGGACTCTGGCTCCTCTTCAGTACGCGGAGGCCAATGCCCGCCCTCCCATCTACTTCCACTGGTGCAACACGTGTCGGCACAAGGATGAAGGATAGAGTGTCCTTCACACCAGGCACAGCTGCCCCTGCACATGTGACCCCTGCTGCCCTCAGTGCTGGGTCTGTTGAGCTTGTGCGGCATCTCTGCGTGGGGCAGACAGCTCTCCTCAATTACTTCATTGCCCATGACATCACCTTGCCGCAGGTGACATAGTTCATGGAGGGCCTACATGTACGCGTGGGTGGGCTACACCAGACTGTCCAATGGTTGTCCTCCCCAGTCAAGGTGGGCCTTCAACTGGGCCAATCTCAGGCTGACATTCCTGACCCTTTCTCCACACCCCTGGAAAGTGGCACATCTGACAACAGCAGGGCACAAGTCCTAAAAAATAGAAGTGGGGGGACGCTGACGTCACAACAGGAAGTGACATCACGAATGGTGGCTTGCACCGTCAGACTCATTGCCGCCCCTCGCTCACCCCTTATATGCGATTGCATCAGAGATGCCAGCGCGTGCACCAGCAGCTCCGATCTCGCCCCAGAGAGGCCAAAGAGTGAATGTGTGGCTCCATTTGCTCCAGTTATCGAGGTCGCGGTAAAATAAGTGGGGGGATGCCGTCCACTCGCGTGGTACCCCGACTCGAGCCCTGGACAACAGTGACAATGCATGACAGTCTCCGGAGTCCGGATACACCACATGCAACACACAGAAGCTGTGGCTGCCCTAGCGGGCCAGGCCGCAAACACCATCCCAGGCGAAAGGTAGACCCACCGCATCGCGCATAGTCATTACATCATTGACAAGGGACCCATAGAGTGAGATATGGGCCTCAGGGTGACGGGCCTCCGAGCCATCCCCCGACAATGAGTGTCATGCAACTCACACATATCGCAAAGCCAATAGGACACTTTGCCTGCACACCAGGGCTCGAGTTGGGGTACCACGCGGGTGGACGGTGTCCCCACACTTATTTTACCGTGAGCTCGATAACTGGAGCAAATGGAGCTACACATTCACTCTTTGGCCTCTCTGGGGCGAGATTGGAGCTGCTGCTCTCGCGCTGGCTTCTCTGATGCAATCGCATCTAAGGGGTGAGCGAGGGGCAGCAATGAGTCTGATGGTGCAAGCCACCTTTCGTGACGTCACTTCCTGTCGTGACGTCAGCGTCCCCCCACTTCTTATCTAGGACTTGTGCCCTGCTGCACACTGAGAATGTGTTGCCTGCGAGATGTGACCAGGAGAAGGGCGCCATGACCTCCCACCCACCAAGCTCCACTGCTATCCCGTGCACTGGGTAGCCTGTGCAGGTGGACAATGTAGGGGGTACACCTGGAGGACAGGGGATGTAGGTGCCTTGGCAAGGGCCTGGCAGATGCACAGCAGTATCCAGCATGTCCCCAGAGGGGGGCTAACGTCTACATCTGATGCAGCATTGATCGTGTGCCCGCCTGTTGTGCCCACACGAGTTCACATTCATCCCCAGACAGGTAGGCTTTCCAAATACCCAACACAGTGGAAATCTACCCCTCCGGGATCCTCCCCACACAGTCTGTTTCAACACTGCATGAGTGCACCTACCCGTGCCACCCACCCACCTGGGCCAAGCAGCCCTCCCGCTTCACATGCCACATGTGTGTCTTCCACAGTTGTGCTTCTCTCTCAGGGGCGGACCTTCAACTGTCCCGTAGCACACAGACAGCACCGAGTCGGACTGGCATCCTGTTTGAATGGTAGGCACCCTCACACAACTACCTGTGACACAGTGGTGGCTGTACTGGCTATTGTGACTGCCATGGCAGTGTTGCTGGCCATGGCAGGGTACACTCACACACAATGCATACGCAGCTTTTCGTATCACTACTCTGCACATCGGACTGGCCACTGTCCCTGGTGTTGAACAATATTGCCGCCTGTCTATGTAATCTGTGACTGGATGCTGTTGTTCCTGTAGTCGGTTGTGTCTGTGTAGTTGCTGATTGCAGTTGTTACTGTGTGTGCATAGTTAAGTGAGGCACATGCCGTGTATGGTACCTCAACAATTGCAATGTCTGGTCTCACATTCCAATGTGTTTTATACGTGGCTGGGACTTCACTTCTTTCAGACTCTGCTACTTGTGTGTGTGATGAAGAAGTATTTATGTGACACGGATTGTCTGCATGTATTTGGTGGTATTTCTGGGAAAATGTATACGTGTCATGTTTGCGTGCAAGCAAAGCACAGGGTGTGAGTCTAGCCACAGGATGACAGGTAGCATGTGCAGAGTGTGCGGGTATGTGTGAGCTTACTTTCTGGGTGGCCAGCAGTGTAGGTGTATGTTAATCTTGTGATGAACATTGAGCCTGGGCACAAGGCTTACTTTCAATGTGTGCATTTGGGAGGTGTAGGTGTGTGTGGTGTGAAGGGTGTGACTTTGGGGTAGTGTTGGTGTGTGTGTGTGCGCTCTGGCAATGTCGACTACACACATGTGTTACCCAGGGGCATGGTGGGTGTTTGTATCCGTGTTCAGGTCTGTGAATGTGAGCACATGTGTGTATTGTATGTTGCACAGTGTGCAGTGTGTGGGTGTGTCCTTGCAGTTCAGGATGACTCCTACTTAAATATGTTTTGGCCATTGGGGGTCTGCAGGGTGTGTGACTGTCAAGATTGTGCCTTGTTTAATTAAGCATGTATGTGAATTTCTGCAGTTCGTACTCACTGTGCAGACCTGCCCACCCACACTGATATTGTGTGTGTGTTTTGTCATGCATTGCTGTAGCATGCTTCTTGCGTGGCTCCTAATTTTGCTTGATGAGTGTGATATCAGACTGTGAAGGTAATTGTACACATATGTAGGACTGTGCTTTGTAGTGACCAGGCCGTCAGTGTTAATGTGATGATCTGTGTGACTGTCAAGATTGTGCCTTGTTTAATTAAGCATGTATGTGAATTTCTGCAGTTCGTACTCACTGTGCAGACCTGCCCACCCACACTGATATTGTGTGTGTGTTTTGTCATGCATTGCTGTAGCATGCTTCTTGCGTGGCTCCTAATTTTGCTTGATGAGTGTGATATCAGACTGTGAAGGTAATTGTACACATATGTAGGACTGTGCTTTGTAGTGACCAGGCCGTCAGTGTTAATGTGATGATCTGTTGGGCCACGTCAGAGTCTGACAAGCCAAGGCCCACGACCTCTGGTATTTCACTAGGTCCACTGTGGCGGCAACTCATATGCATTGACATCCAATGACAGTAGACTACATGGTCATCTCACGACTCTCGTGTACTTCACACACTCTCATCCTCTCTCATTCGTACTTGTCTTCGATAAATGATTCTACAGAGTCACATATTTGCTTCAAGGCATGTATTTGAACTTACTTCCTCTGTGATGCAGTATAGTGGACACTACTGGCAGCGAAATGCATGTGGAGGATATACTTAGCATGATTACACATACAACAGGGGGTACAGGTAGATGTGATTAGTTGTTGATTGTGGAATAAAGGCTTCAGAGTTACAACTGCCTTGCCCTTGCTATGCTACAGTACATTTGCTCATTACTGAAGAGCTCTAGACTTTGACAGAGACAGTATTCATTTTGCCTACCAGACAGCTTGACATCATAGGCACAGTACATCTCAGTTCCATGGTACAGGATTCCTACAATAGTGACTCCGACACACCTGCGTCAGAGGTGACATCAGAGCATGAGCCTACATGCATGCAGCAGCGTCTCACAAGTTGTTGCAATGTGGTGGCTAATGAACATGACACAATAACTAGGACCATGTTGTAGGGGGTTGCATTTGTTGTCCATGCAAAAGTCCTGGCACGGAAGTACAGACAAAGATGAGGTGACAGTTCTCACGTAATACAGCAGACAGATAAGTGTGCACTGAAAGGTGCATGTGTTCAGGTGCGCAGAATACATATTATAGCATAGTTGTTCGTTCAGTATTTGCCATGTGGTTACTGTACACAAGTCCCATACCTCTGCCTCCCCTTGTTCATGCAGAGACACGGGATATGGTGAGGAACAGAGTGCATGTCCCGGAAATGTCTAATGTCATGGCAGTGGAGTTGATGGTAAGGTGTTTGTTGCAGATTGTATGGTATAGTTGTTGTACAGCTAACTGCCCACTCCGTGCGAAAGCCAAGCATAGGTACGGTGTTGAACATCAATGTTCAATTGGGGGTATTAAGTCGGGGACCCAGGAATTGACAAGTTGTCAGGTATGCGATACCTTCCAGCAGAGCATCCCTCGCATTGGTGGTAAACATGGATGACATCCAATGAAGCGGATGGTGCGTAGCAACGTGTTCATCGTAAGTTGTCCCTTGTAGAAGCATGATGGGACATGTTGGATGACATTCGATGAAACTGTGATCCAGAATACGTTGTGTGGAGGCACACTGGTCCCATTGCAGTGTGTGTCCGATTGCAGCCACATACGCCATGCCCACATACACTGAACAGATCCTGTCGTGGGTGTCCAGGGGTGCAAACAAGTGTACCAAGTCCGCCTTTGGACATGCCGGGTTGGAGAGACATAAATCCACAGGCCAGTGGAACGGACACCTCCGACAGTAGAAAACGGGGATGACGCAGCTGAACATTGCAATGCGGTAAGTTACTCGGTAACTTACATTCAGCATAGCCAGATTTGCACAGCCCACTATCTGTAGCAAGCTGTCACTGTACAGCTGCATCTGTCAGGCGTAGTTGAGAGGCACTGGTGCAACAGCCATTTTGCTACAGGGTGATGTGATGGGGTGCTCCGGCTGCCTGAGCAGTCAGCAGAGTGCAACCTCAGACGATGCTGGGAATTCTGGAATGGATGTACGGCGGCAGGACTTGGGGTATAGCTTGGGCGGAGGACACAGGCCCTCATCCCACATGCTTCAATGAATGGTCAAGGCCAGTGGTGTCTGACTCTTTCCAGATTACTTGCATTTGACCCACAAGGAGGAGTGGTATAATTGTATTTTGTAGTATTATCTTTCTTTCATGTTAGGCGCTATCTGCCAGTGGAAGGTTTACTCTGCATGGCTATGTTTTGCTTCTTGTTGGTACAATGGCTCCATTCTCCTGCAAAATTTGTTGCAATGTGATTTCAGAGTAGGAATGGAAGGCCATTCAGTGCTATCTGCTCTCCCGTGTGTGGGCGGGACACTCCGTTGCCGCTGTACATTGAGGCTTCTGTGTGGGTGTAGTAATTGTGAACACCTGTTCTCAGGCAGCAGGGTTTTTCTATTTTGTACATTGCATGGCTTGATATTGCGAGCAGGATGGAATAGGTATTTTTGGATGAGACTGGCGTGCCTTTTGTGGGCAATGTCCATATTCTGCGCTGTTATGTAGCAGCCGCCGTGTGCTTCTCCATGTTTTGCACACAAGGGTGTGTCCTATTTTGCCATCACATTACTCCCCTGTTCGGGACACTTGTGTGACATCCAGTTGACAACTGTGAGTTGTCGGTTGGGGACATGATTGATGCAGGAAGGCCACGTGACATGTGCCTTCAGGGTGGGGCTGGTGTGTGGGGTGTGTAGTTGTGACCCTGTGGTGTTTGCGTGCAGCCCATGCGTGGCGCTGTCGTTGGCCTCTGTGTTGTGCGCATGTGTACCTGCGTCATCGCCGCTGCACTGCGGTGCCGTGACGGGGACGTCAGTTCCTGGTCCCGGGTAGTGGGTGCCCAGGATGTTGCGAGTTGTTTTATTTTAACAGGTGGGACATGTGTGGGTACAGTGGTGGATGTGTCCTGTCCACACAGGGGTGCCTGGGGGGCCATGTACAGTTTTTCCGCACTTGCATTGTGTGCAGTGTTTGCGTGCCCTTGTTGTGTGTCTGCCTACCTGCTTCATCGTGGCGCGTTCACTCCTAGGTGGTGCATCAGGTACAGCATGGGGATGGCCTGGAGAGCAGGATTCATTTCGGGGTGGTCCGCCTTTTTGGTCTCCGAACTCAACAGTCGGGTTTCCGCCTTGGTATCTCGTGCGGTGTCTCTTTGCCGGTGAGGCTGTTTGGTTGTGGCATCGTAATTTGGACGCCGGGCGGTACGTCATTTCGTCGGACGGTGTGTCTCCATTGGCTCGCGCCGCTACGTAGACGGGCGCACTTTGATGGCGGGCGGCGTCGCAGGATTACGGGCGGTGTTTGGCTGAGTTTTCACATCCTAATTTGGCGGGCGTGTGGGCCGTTGCTGGCGGACGGTAACCAGCGGTTTTTGCCTCCGACAGCACGGCGGTAGTGCTTCCGCCCGACATCGTAATGGGCCCCTGACTCCCCATAGACAAGAATGGAGAAATAATAAAAAATTCCCCAAAATTAAATGTATATTTTTATTTTTTGTTAAAAAAATGTAGAAATGTAGAAAAAAATTATAAAATGTAATATATATTAAATATTATATTATCGAAAAACAAAAAATATAATATTTAATATATATTTAAATGCATATTTCTTTGATGTACTCACCTTCAACATATAAAATTACAATAAGACTATTGTAAATGTGCAACCAATATAACAATGTTTAATTAAAAAAATATGATAGAAAAATATATTTGTGTAAAAAAATTGTAAATTATTTTTAAATAATATTTAATATACTAAATAATAAAAACAAAATGTACAAAATATAACTTTGTAAAATACATATATAATTTTACAACAAAATAAAATTATATAAAATGTATTAAAAAACATGTAAAACCAAATGTACTAAAATGTTTACTTTTTTCATAAAAAATGATAAATAATTCAAATCAAAAGGTTTATAATGAAAGAACTAAAAATATATTTACTTTTCTATTACTATAAAAACTCTGCGACAAATCTTCCCCCATTTGGGATTTCCACCCAAGGTCCAAGCTACCATCTCCCTTGTTCTGTCCAAACTCGATTACGCCAATAGCCTCTACCACGGATCATCTTTAACGACTATGAAAAGACTACAAGTGACACAGAACTCGGCTGTCAGACTACTCTTGCATATCAAACCACAAGACCACATCTCCCCTGCCTTGAAAGCCCTGCATTGGTTACCGGTTGCCAGAAGATCCACGTTCAAGCTGCTTTGTATCACCCACAAAGTGATACATGGAATGGGACCGCTCTTCATCAGGAAAAAAATCACCAAACACATTCATCATAGGAACCTCCGCTCTAGAGTGGCACCTCGCCTCAAAATCCCAAGATATAAGAAAAAAACCATGGGTGGCACATCCTTCTCTGTTCAAGCAGCCAAAATATGGAACTCTGTACCCCCCAACATAAGATCCACCGACAACGACCTTATCTTCAGAAAACTACTCAAGAATTGGCTCTTCTCCACATAAGCACCATACGCAAACAGAAACATACAGCATATCCCTCTGTATATAAGCATTTATTTGTACTATAGATATTTACCTATATATGTGTATTGCTTTGTATAAACATGTATAATAATTATATTGTTTTTAAAATAAAAGATTTTTACGTACAACACTTGAAAACCAGAGTTTATCGAATGCATCTTTAATCTACTTATACTTACTTCCTTTATGCATCTACATACCTTCCATGTACTTGGATCTATATATTTATTGCTTTCCTCTAAAAAAAAGAAAAGCAAATTCAATGCACTACCCTATTTCTCACCCTATACCTCTGTCAATATCTTTCATCTACATATTCTTACTTACTTTATGCATCTGTAAACTTTCCATGTACTTATGGATCTATATATTTATTACTTTCTTCTAATTCAGCATATCCAATGCACTACCCTATTTCTCACCCTATACCATTCTCAATATATCTTCTACCAAAACTCTCTGTCTCATCTCAAACCTCTTTCTACTATTCTCTTCAATGCACTACCATATTTCTCACCCGATACCTCTATCAATATTTCCTCTACATCCACCCTCTCATTCATCTCAAACCCCATACCACTACTAGGCTCCCCAAAATAGCCCTTTCTAGATTCTCCCCATCTCTACCCCTCCATGCACCATCTGACACCTCTTTACTATACTGATCCCCAAAACAAGCCTTTCTAAACTCTTCCCTCTGACTCTTCCCCTTCACATCCCTTTTACTCATCCCAAGCCTCCCACTACTGCTATGACCTCCAAAAAAAAAAAAAAAGTCTAAATCCTTCACTCTTCTATCCCTCCACTATCCTTTTCAATCAAAATAACAGACTAAAATGTCCACTTCTAAAATTTCATATTTCACTATACTAATTCACCGCTAATCCTTTATGGGTTCCAGAGTAGCAAGCTACTCGCCGAAAAAAGTGCTTCAACACCTCATTAGGAGTAGCAAGCACTATGTAAATGCAAACCTTTTTTCCCTCTTCTATCCCTCCGCTATCCTTCTCAATCCAAATAACTGACTAATATCCACCACTCAAATTACTTTCATATTTCACTATACTAATTCACCACTAATCCTTTATGGGTTCTGGAGTAGCATACTACTCACCGAAAAAGTGCTTCAACACCCCATCAGGGGTAACAAGCGATATATATATATATATGCAAACCTTTGTCCCTCTTCTATCTCTCTGCTACCCTTCTCAATCGAAATAACGGACTAAAATATCCACCACTCAAATTACTTTCATATTTCACTATACTAATTCAACACTAATCATTTAATGGGTTCCGGAGTAGCGTGCTCCTCGCCCAAAAAGCGCTTAAACACCCCATCAGGGGTAACAAGCGCTATATAAATGCAAACCTTTTTCCCTCTTTTAGCACTCCGCTATCCTTCTCAATCCAAATAACTGACTAATATCCACCACTCAAATTACTTTCATATTTCACTATACTAATTCACCAATAATCGTTTACGGGTTCCGGAGTAGCGTGCTACTCGCCAAAAAAAGCGAATCAACACCCCATCAGGGCTAACAAGCGCCATATAAATGCAAACATTTTTCCCTCTTCTATCCCTCCGCTATCCTTCTGAATCCAAATAACTGACTAACCTATCCACCACTCAAATTACTTTCATATTTCAATATACTAATTCAACACTAATCCTTTATGGGTTCCGGAGTAGCGTGCTACTCGCCGAAAAAGCTCTTCGACGCCTCGTCTGGGGTAGTAAGCGCTATATAAATGCAATTACAATACAATACATGACTATACTTCATAAAAATGTACCATGTTTAAAAAAATATGTAAAAATATATTTTTAATTTTGCAAAAATATATTATACTTTATAATGTATTCTGAATAACAGAAAAATTTGTGAATCATGTTTTTCAATATTTTCAAAAATTGTATAACAAAGCCAAATAAAAACAATTTAATTGTGAACAACAAAAATAAATACGTGTTTGTAAATAAAAACATTAACAATAAAAACTGACATACGTCTCCTTTCTTATTTTAATTTACATATAAACTTTAAGAAAATACTACATAATAAACCATAAAAATTACTATTCCCAACTCCAAAACCAACTAAACTCAGGGAAAGTGCTGGATAATAAACCATAAAAATTACTATTTCAACTCCAAAACCAACTAGACTCAGGGAAAGTGCTGGATAATAAACCATAAAAAATTACTATTCCAACTCCAAAACCAATTTAACTCAGGGAAAGAGCTGGATAATAGACCATAAAAAAAATTACTATTCCAACTCCAAAACCAACTAAACTCAGGGAAAGTGCTGGATAATAAACCATAAAAACCATAAAAAGAATTACTATTCCTAACTCCAAAACCAACAAAACTAAGGGAAAGTTCTGGATAATAAACCATAAAAAATTACTATTCCAACTCCAAAACAAACTGAACTCAGGGAACGTGCTGAATAATAAACAATAAAAAATTACTATTTTAACTCCAAAACCAACTGAACTCAGGGAACCTGCTGGATAATAAACCATAAGAAATTACTATTCCAACTCCAAAACCAACTGAACTCAGGGAAAGTGCTGGATAATAAACCATAAACAATTACTATTCCAACTGCAAAACCAACTAACCTCAGGGAAACTGCTGGATATTAAACCATAAAAAAATACAATTCCAACTCCAAAACCAGCTAAACTCAGGGAAAGTGCTGGATAATAAACCATAAAAAATTACTATTCCAACTCTAAAACTAACTAAACTCAGGGAAAGTGCTGGATAATAAACCATAAAAAAATTACTATTCCAAATCCAACACAAATAAACTAAGGGAAAATGCCAAATAATGTAACATTTTTACATATATAAAAATGTAAAAAAGTTCAAAACTATGAAAAAAACAAAAAATTATTAAATTATAAAAAAAAATTGCAAAATTAAAAATGTAACAAACATTTTCAAGAATTTCTCAAAAAAATTAACAAATAAAAGTAAAAAAACATAATAATTACATTAAAAAAATAATTAATAATAACATTTTGATGTACCCCTTCTTACAAAAATAAAAAAATATATAAATATTAAATTCTAAATTTCGGTTAAATTTTTTAAAATGTTAAAATTCAAAATTTTCAAAATAAAAGAAAAAAATTACTAATACTCAAAACATTTAAAAAACAAAAACAATAAAAAAAAATATAAATAAATATAAAAATATGACCCTATCAGATACTTATTTAAATATTTTTTAAATTTAAAAACATATTTTAAAAATATTTTATACAATTTACATTAAAATATTTGCACCCAAACAAAAACTTCAAAATTAAAAAAATTGAATTTCAAATTTTAAATTTATTATTTAGATCTATCAATAATTTTTTTTTAAATGAATTTTAAACCAACATTTTTAAATTACTCCCCACCCTTATCCCCTATAAACCCAATATCCCGCTCCTAAAAATAAATGAAAATATAATAAAAACAAACATTTTAACATTAAAAAATAAATGTAAACATATAAAATAACTACCAAAAGAATTTTTAAAAAAAACACTAAACAAAAACAAAAAAAATACAAACAGTTGATATTATATACAACAATATTTTTGCCATTGATATTTTCAAAATCAATATTTCAAATTTTGTTTTGTGGATGCGGGCGGGTCCGACAGGCAATAGTAACGATTGCCTCTGTTGGACCCGTGGCGGACGGGCTTTCCGCCCGCCAGGCACATGGCCCACCATCCTGATCTGGCGGGTGGAAAATGGCCTTACGATGGCGGTGAACCCGCCATCGGCAGCCTGCCGGTGGTTGGTTCACCGCCATCGTAATCAGGCCAAATATTGTGATACCTAGTGAGTTGTATATAGAGCAAGATAGTAGCCCCTGTTTGGAGAATGATTTGGTTTCTATAAGTTTTAATGAAATAGTCATTCTCCTACATTACCTCCGAACAAATGGGGCGCCTGGTCCCTTGGGCTTCCCAATGCTTTACTCCGCGCCAACATTGACATGTGGGCAGAAGTGTTGACTACTATGTTTAATGAAGTACTGGCATTAAATATTGTTCCTGTATCTTGGCATGGTAGTATTGTGCAGCCCATCTATAAAAGTGACCCAGTTTACAACCCGGCAAATTATCAGTTAATTGCCTTAACTGATGTTGATGCCAAGGTCTTTGCCTCCTGTCTATTGATTGATTTGGAAGATTGAGCAGCACAACAAAATATAATTCCAAACAATCAAACAGATTTTTGTAAGGGCCAATCTACTATCACCAATCTGTTGGCCCTTACATTATTAGCGGAACGGGCAGTTTTAATAAAACAAATTCCATATATCTCCTTTATATATATAAAAGCAGCTTTTGATTCAGTACCTCGATCTTTGATATGGAAAAACTGGTAGGTTGGGCAATTCCTCGAAAACTGCTAGATGCTATTATACTACTCTATACCAACACTTGGGTCCAGGTTAAGCTATGTGCTGGTGGTACTTTATCATAAAAAATGTATAACGGTCTTAAGCAAGGTTGCGTTCTTGCTCCCTGCCTTTTTAATCTATTTTTGTCAGATCTACTCCAGCACCTAGAGTCTGTTAAAGCCCACCCTCCAAAAATAGGTGAGCTGCATTTTAGTTATTTACAATATACAGATGATACCATCTTGCAGAGCCAAACCCCGATAGGCCTACAAAGATTGATTAATGCATTTGATGATTACTGGCGGGCCAGAGGAGGGCCAATTGGAGTGGTTAAGACATATAAATATTTGGGTATTTTATTTGACAATAGAGTCTCGTTTAAAAGTCATTTTAAAGATTTAAAGGCAAAAACTGCAATTTTAATTTATGCCTTTAAATTTTGACATAAAAATTTGAGATGCCAATCCTATGATCATCTTCTCAAAGTTATGAGAGCTAAGTTACAGCCAACAATTACATATGGTTCTCCCATTACTAGGGAGAAAAATGAGAAACTATTGTACCTATTAATAACTAAGGCCTATAAGTCAATCTTTGGGATTCCTAGGTCAATCGGCCAAGCAGAAATCAGATTGGAGTTTGGCCTACAAAGACAGTCCATGGTTTCACAAGGGTCATTTTTGAAATGTATGTATTCCATGTTTACATCTGACCCGGCTTCCCTTGCGAACGTATGTTGCCAAGAAATAATACAATCTTCCTATACAGCCACTTGGTGATCTCATATCACAATATTCCTCCGGAGTTTCGATTTGCAGATAGGGCTCACAGAACTGACAATGCCTAGTTTTAAACAAATTGTAAAAAATAAATTAAAATTAATTCATTTAAAACGGATTAAATAGCCCTAGCGGCTAAAACGTATTCATGGTCTGTGATTAACTCCTACAGTCTTTGCAAATCCAGCCTTATCTGAACGCTTATTATTCGGACCAAATGAAAGAAGCTTTTCTAAAAAGGGCATAAATTCAACCAAGGAGGGTATGCCACCCTGGATTCACCAATGGCCAAATACTAAGGGGTCGATTCCGATTCGGGCCGGAAAAAGCACCGATCGACTCGGAGCCGGAATTAATTCCGACCGACACGTACCTGTGGCGCCCGACACGCCAAGTACGATGCAAGGCGTGCAAAATCCGACCGACACGTACTGAACCCTAGCCGAACGACCGAGCCGCACGGAAAACAGCAATCCGGCTGGAAAAACACGCAAATCGAACCGACCGACACGCACCCGGAACAAATCCAACCGAAACGTACAGGCGAACTCCAAACCGCAAAGTACGATGCAAGGCGCGAAAACCACGACCGAGTCGTACGGAGGACAAGCCGTACGACCGACACGCATACAAAACTGCGAGCCGAAGTAACACAAAACACCGCGACCGACGCGTACGCAGCATAGAAAACTGCACAAACACAGCGTGAACGAAACGGAGAAGACCGTACGAGACAACTGCAGGGTCCGACTCGGTCACAAGAATGTTTCCAACATGCACAGAAAGTACTAAGGAAAAATACACAAAAAAAGGCCAAACAAGCAATTACAAAGCCAATAAATACTGGGGGGGTGGGGACAGAGAACACAGACACACCCACAACTCCACCCATATAAAGGACACAAATCCCAACCATGATCCTTTGCAAATGCTATTGTACTGCCAGCACTCAACAGACAGCAACCACACACCCACAGCTCATCCCTCACACAAGCCACACACCATCAGCACACCAACAAATAGCTACCTCACATACACTCAGCAAAACACACACTCACACACCCTCACCTGCACACCAACACACACATCACTCACCATCACCACCCATCACCATGCCCCCAAAGAAGAATCACAAGTTCCTAGATTGTGAATTGGAAGTCCTGGTAGACGAGATCCTCAGGGTAGAGCCACAGCTGTTTGGCACACTGGTCCAACAGACACCCATCTCCCAGAAAACAAAGATGTGGGAGAGGATCATCAACAGGGTGAACGCACAATCACCATGTCTGCGCACAAAGACTGACATCCAGAACAGGTGGTATGACGTGCGCAGGAGGGTACGGGAGCTGCTGAAGAAGGACTACCTCTTGAGCCAATACACCGGCAGTGGCCCTCCTGCCAAGCCAGTATACCTCAGGCCCTGGGAGGAGAAGGTGCGGGCCATCCTTACGCCAGTGAGCGTCTATGGACTAGAAAACATCCCAGAGCCTGGTGAGTACACAACAAATGTACACAATATTCTGCCACAATACACACACACATCACTGTCAAGGGGAGAGTCAAACCATGCACTCTTAGCAATTACACAGCAACCAGAACAGAATCATCCCAAAATGTGTATGTCAGTCAGATAAACACAACACATGCCATCTCAAAGTTACATTTAACCGTGTCATCACATGTACAAACACAACTACAACTACAGCTAGGCAGTGGCACAAATATAACTAACAAACACATCCAGACATGTAGCCACCACTACAACACCAACACACAGTGAAGACCACTGAAAGAAAGGAATTCTGTGTATGCTGGGCAAGTCAGTGGAGCCAATAGCATCATGGGAGTCGTAGTCACAGATATTGCTCACCCCCACAACTGTCCCATCAACACCACCATGAACCATGCGCACATCACAGGGAGTGGAAAAGGACTCACAAGATGGCTGACACTGGCTACTGCTGTGGGGAGCACAAGGCTCTGCTGACAACTGTGCAACAACCAACAGCAGGACACCACTGACTGACATCCTGAGAGACAACTTCCACTCCCTGCAATGGAAGCACGTTCCATGGTGGGATATCTGGCTGGGTGGGAAGGAGGACTCGCAGCACTGACCATAGTCACAAGCACCTCCCTCACACACCCCCTCAACACAAACTCCACATAACCCACCTGGGAGAATGCAATGCCTCACATCCTAACTCAAGATCCCACAAAGAACCACCACCCTGGGTTATGTTGTGTGAAGCACAGGGACACTCTTGGGACTTTTAGCCAAACAACTGCCAGGACAACACTCCCAGCCATCCTGTCAGCACAGGCAGCCCACCCCACAGGGAAGCAGAGTCAAAAGGAAGGAAGCATGGGCATGCTGGGAAGGGGGATGGAGGCAATAGCATGATGGGAGTAGTAGGCACAGATATTGCTCAGCCTCACAACTGGCCCATCAACACCACCCTGAACCATGCTCACATCACAGGGAGTGGATAAGGACTGACAAGATGGCTGACACTGGCTACTGCTGTGGGGAGCACAAGGCCCTGCTGGCAACTGTGCACCAACAAACAGCAGGACACCACTGACTGACATCCTGAAAGACAACTTCCACTCCCTGCAAAGCAAGCACGTTCCATGGTGGGATATCTGGCTGGGTGGGAAGGAGGACTTGCAGCACTGACCATAGTCACAAGCACCTCCCCTCACACACCCCCTCAACACAAACTCCACATAACCCACCTGGGAGAATGCAATGCCTCACATCCTAACTCAAGATCCCACAAAGAACCTCCACCCTGGGTTATGTTGTGTGAAGCACAGGGACACTCTTGGGACTTTTAGCCAAACAACTGCCAGGACAACACTCCCAGCCATCCTGTCAGCACAGGCAGCCCACCCCACAGGGAAGCAGAGTCAAAAGGAAGGAAGGATAGGCATGCTGGGAAGGGGGGTGGAGGCAATAGCATAATGGGAGTCATAGTCACAGCTCAACATCCCCCACCACATGGCCCAGCAAGCTCACACTCACGCATGCACATCCCACAGAGAGTGGAAAGGCCCATCAAAGATGTCTGACACTGTTGCTGTGTCGTGGGGAGCACAAGGGCATGCTGGGAACTGCACACCAACCAACAGCAGGACACCACTGTCAGCCATCTTGCCATTGCTCTCACACCCACACACACTGAACTCCCCACAAAAGCAAGTAAGTATGGGAATGCTGGGAAGTGGGGTGGAGGCAATAGCATGATGGGAGTCATAGTCACAGACATAGCTCACCCCCACAACTGTCCCATCAACACCACCCTGAACCATGCTCACATCACAGGGAGTGGAAAACAACTGACAAGATGGCTGACACTGGCTACTGCTGTGGGGAGCACAAGGCCGTGCTGGCAACTGTGCAACAACCAACAGCAGGACACCACTGACTGACATCCTGAAAGACAACTTCCACTCCCTGCAATGCAAGCACGTTCCATGGTGGGATAACTGACTGGCTGGGTGGGAAGGAGGACTTGCAGCACTGACCATAGTCACAAGCACCTCCCCTCACACACCCCCTCAACACAAACTCCACATAACCCACCTGGGAGAATGCAATGCCTCACATCCTAACTCAAGATCCCACAAAGAACCTCCACCCTGGGTTATGTTGTGTGAAGCACAGGGACACTCTTGGGACTTTTAGCCAATCAACTGCCAGGACAACACTCCCAGCCATCCTGTCAGCACAGGCAGCCCACCCCACAGGGAAGCAGAGTCAAAAGGAAGGAAGGATGGGCATGCTGGGAAGGGGGGTGGAGGCAATAGCATGATGGGAGTAGTAGGCACAGATATTGCTCAGCCTCACAACTGGCCCATCAACACCACCCTGAACCATGCTCACATCACAGGGAGTGGAAAACAACTGACAAGATGGCTGACACTGGCTACTGCTGTGGGGAGCACAAGGTCCTGCTGGCAACTGTGCACCAACCAACAGCAGGACACCACTGACTGACATCCTGAAAGACAACTTCCACTCCCTGCAATGCAAGCACAGTCCATGGTGGGATAACTGACTGGCTGGGTGGGAAGGAGGGCCAGCTGTCAACCAAATACAACCAATGCAGACCATGTTCACACCCCAAAAAATACATAGAAATGCCCAAATAATGCAGGACAATGTGCTACACCAATATCAACCCCTGACTGTGACAACTTAGGACAATGCAATGTACAGGCCCGCACCCAGAGGCACAGTCACAACTGTCAGGTGTGTCAACCATTGATGCCTGCAGAAACATAACATGCATTGTGTGTGTCTCCCAAAAACAGGTGATGATGGGGACACAGCAGCAGACGCTGAGGAGTCCCAGTCCCAGGCTCAAGAGGAAACGGAGCTCACTGGTGTCGTACAGCCTCTGCCCTCCTCGGATGAAGAAGATCAACCTGGCACCTCCGGTGCAAGTCAACATGCAGCACCAGCAGGACCACCAGCTGCAGCACCAGCAGGACCACCAGCGGCACCCCCTGCACCCACCCCTCCAACGACTGTCACCACAAATACCATCCCTGCCGACATGGACAGAACAAGGAGCACCACCAGCACAGGGACCCTGGACCAACGTGGGGCCATGGACACCACCACCACCACCAACCCCCAAGGGGGACCAGGGTCATCTGTGCGTGCCACTGCACGCACTGCACATGTCGGCAGGGGTGGTGGGAGGGGTGGGAGACAGAGGTCGCTGCTTGCAGAGGTGTCTGGTGTGCATGATGACCCACAACTGGTACGCATAGCCGATGCGTACCAGTCCAGCACCGGAGATCTCAGCCAGGTAGTGGGGCTCCTCAGAGACATGAAACAGCAGCAGGCTGCATATCAAGCCCGCTTGGACTCACACATGTCCCGCGTGGAGTCCAAGTGGGACACACTGCAAGAGATGACGGCGGTGCATAGGGACATATTACAATGCCTCCGCCAGATGAACAGCAACCAGTCTACACCTCCCTGTGTGCCAACAACATCTGGTGCTGAACAAACTGCAACTGCCACAGGGAGGGAGGATGACTCTGGTGGAGAGTCCCCTGCACCGCAGCAGCCTGTACTTGAGGGGCCCCCCCCAAAGAAGAGGGGTTGTCCGAGGAGGGGCAAGGGAGAGGCCGATGGCCAAGTGCAACCCCCAGGAAGCCTGAACCTGTTCTGGATGTTCACCTTTGTGCACAAACTGTTCACCCTGTTGACGGCAACACAACTCCCACACATGACATGGGGAGTACAAGTTGGACCAATGTCTCAGACAACTGTGGCCCCGATACTGGGGATTTTGTCTACCAGGACTATCAATTCACCTAGGAACTTCTGATTGCAATATAAATGTACAGCACTAACCATCCTATGCACTATTCACACAAATGTATCACAATAAACACACTAATACACCATACTTGCCTCTGTTGTGATTCCAACGTGGGTGCTGTCATGGGGATGATGAACTGCAAAATTACACTGTGTATGCGAACTGCAACAGCAAGTACAACACAGGCATGTGAGTAATGGCAACGTGACACATATGAGGGAGACACACCACCAGGGCTACACAACACATACACACCTAGGCCATCTGACTCATTGCCTACACTGATGTTGCCAGAAAAGACGGTGCAATGCACAGACACCACACCTATTCCCAGTTGTAGTCAAGTAGCCCACAGGTGCATTAAGCAAATGGCAGTCAAATGGGTGACCACAGACAACGCACATCACAAAGTGAAGCACAGGTTTATTACACAGTTGCAACATGTCGTAACCACTACAGATGCAAGGTAATCCCACCTGGCAGCGGGCACACAGTCAACAACTGTAGAAGGAAGGAAGTCCATGGGTGTGGCGCACATCACCTGTAGGGACACAACAGCTACCACCCTGGAAGTACAATCACGTCGTCGGTGGACACAGTTGACCAAACGAATCTGAAAGTACCCTGTGAAGGACAGAAATGACACACAGTCAAAAGCAATGGAGAACAGGACAGAACAGCAAAACTCATGCACAATACATGTTACAAGATACCCACCCAGAACCAAGTTAGCATGTCAACACTGTTGGGGAGTACAGACCACCTGTAAGCACACATCGCTACACACATCCAGTCAAGTAGCCCATGGACACACTCCAACAGCACCAGAGCACCACCTACACATATCATGCCAACTCACATCATTGACATGACACCTCAGGATACTCACATTCAGCTAAAGAAGTTGGTGATGAGCTGTGTGCGGACATCACCCTCATCATCATCATCATCACTGGCATCGTGGTCCAGGCCAGGATCCTCCACAGGTGGCGGATGTTGGTCATTGTCATCCTGGATGAGAGGCAACTCCTTCAGCACTGCCAGGTTGTGGAGCATGCAGCAGACGATGATAATCTTGCACACCTTCGCTGGGGCATATGGGAGGGACCCTCCTGTCTTGTCGAGGCAGCGGAAGCGGCTCTTCAGGAGACCAAATGTCCGCTCAATCACTCTCCTGGTCCGACCATGTGCCTCATTGTAGCGCATCTGGGCTGGTGTCACAGGGTTCCTGAGGGGTGTCAGCAACCACGGCATGTTGGGGTATCCCGAGTCACCTACGGACAGAGAGAGTGCACATTAGCTGACTTGGAAAAGTGGGCGGAATACTACAGATCAGATCACACACAATGGCACAAAGTCAGGCACGCTGGTTCTGCATCTGTGCCATCATCCTGGGGATGCGACTAATCCTCATCACAAAGGCATCGTGTGCTGAACCAGGGAAACGGGCACACACGTGTGAGATGGTCATATCTGCAAGACACACCACCAGTGCATTGACCGAGTGGTAGTGCTTGCGGTTATGGTAGGCCTGCTCCTGGGCCTGTGGTGGTACCAAAGCCACATGTGTCCCATCAATGGAACCAATGACATGCGGCATCCTCCCCAGGGCATAGAAGTCACTCTTCACGTCAGTGAGTCGTTGCAGTCTAGGGAAATAGATGTACCGGTTCAGGTATAGCAACATTGCCTCCAAAACATCGCGGAGCACACGGCTCAACATGGTCTGTGACATCCCACCAGCAGTCGCCACAGTATGTTGGAAGGTACCGGTGGCAAAGAAGTGTAGGGCTGACATCACCTTCACCTTGGGGGTCAGCGCTGTAGGATACGGCCGGCCAGGCTGCAAATGTGGGGCCAACTGCACTGCCAAATCCTCAATCAGCTGCCTGGTGAAGCGGTACCGCCGGATGCTGTCCCGTTCCACCATCGTTGCCAGGTCTGGGAATGGTCTATGGACAGCAGGAGCCCTGCAGTGCAGAGGAGAAGAAAGCAAGATTGTCAGTCACCCCACATATGCGGCATTGAACACACTCAATATCACATCATACATCATTATGAGGCACAACTACATGAAGTGTGCAGTTCCGTAAGGACATGTATGGTACATACATGGCCAACATCTGTCATCACGGTTCAACAAGTGGCATCAATAAGTCCCAGGTTGGCCCATTGGATATCATGAGGCCGTGTCACAGTTCCCATCTCCTGCTGCCGTGTCACAATCACCCCCCACAGTGACATGTGAGGACAGATGTGCCCCAGGCATCACAGCTCAACGACAGGTACATTCCCAGGGACCCTGTATTGCCACATGGACACTGGCATTACATGGAGTATCATGTATACACCACAGCAAAACAACCATGACCCCCACAGGTAGTGGTTCCACTTGCCTCTGCAGGACAGACATGGACGTCTGTGACACACACACGCATAACATCAAAGTCCATGCACACACAACGTGGATGTGGAGACTGTCTCCCATTGTGCACATGAAATCAGAGACATTGTAAACACTACATGCACACAGACTGTGGAGGACCATCACTATTGTGCCACTGGGACACCCTGGCTCAAACATACCGTTCCACATGGGACTCACGGGGTACGTGACATGACATACACATACACCACCGTGAAATGTGACCATGGCACATGCACAGATATGAACAGTTGCACATCACAGTGGTCATGTACACATAACACCCAGGATCCTGTCCCCATGAACACGTGCACAGCCTAGGGGTGGCTGCCCCCAGGTGACACCCACAGGACAACATGTACACCAACATACACACAATAGGAAATGCAGCCTTACATGCCTTATGATACAGTTTGGACAGGCTGTGGTGTTGTAGGTGTGCCCCTCACTCCCTGGGAGCTATCTGTGGCTGGCATATGTTCATCTGAGACAGGCATGGTGACATATGCCAGTCACTTGTACAGGGATGCGTTGAACAGCAATGGACCGATCGGTGCACCCGGCCGGCCCATTGCAATCAATGTGCGGGTACGCGTTGTACCCCTGTACGCGTTGAACAGCAATGGACCGATCGGTGCACCCGGCCGGCCCATTGCATTCAATGTGTGCGGGTACGCGTTGTACCCCTGTACGCGTTGAACAGCAATGGACCGATCGGTGCACCCGGCCGGCCCATTGCATTCAATGTGCGCGAGTACGCGTTGTACCCCTGTACGCGTTGAACAGCAATGGACCGATCGGTGCACCCGGCCGGCCCATTGCATTCAATGTGTGCGGGTACGCGTTGTACCCCTGTACGCGTTGAACAGCAATGGACCGATCGGTGCACCCGGCCGGCCCATTGCATTCAATGTGTGCGGTACGCGTTGTACCCCTGTACGCGTTGAACAGCAATGGACCGATCGGTGCACCCGGCCGGCCCATTGCATTCAATGTGTGCAGGTACGCGTTGTACCCCTGTACGCGTTGAACAGCAATGGACCGATCGGTGCACCCGGCCGGCCCATTGCATTCAATGTGTGCGGGTACGCGTTGTACCCTGTACAGCGTTGAACAGCAATGGACCGATAGGTGCACCCGGCCGGCCCATTGCATTCAATGTGTCGGGTACGCGTTGTACCCCTGTATGCGTTGAACAGCAATGGACCGATCGGTGCACCCGGCTGGCCCATTGCATTCAATGTGTCGCGGGTACGCGTTGTACCCCTGTACGCGTTGAACAGCAATGGACCGATCGGTGCACCCGGCCGGCCCATTGCATTCAATGTGTCGGGTACGCGTTGTACCCCTGTACGCGTTGTACCGCAATGGACCGATCGGTGCATCCGGCCGGCCCATTGCATTCAATGTGTGCGGGTACGCGTTGTACCCCTGTACGCGTTGAACAGCAATGGACCGATTGGTGCGCACCCATTGTCAATGGCCTAGCCTGGCAACGGACGCGTTTTCGAAATTCGAACGAGTCGGTTGCTGGAAATTCAGTTGGTCACCCACAACAATGTTGCAAAATCATGTATGTCATGAAGTTGAATATTTGAAGGATGCTGTGGGCGTGTATTGGTGCTGCTATTCCATGGATTGGCCAGATTCAGAAGATGCAAACGACTTGGACCTATCACTTTGGACACATGGGACAGTATCTGCCTCTGCAGCACATATATATTGCTGGCTGTTCCCCTGAGAGCTCACTTGCCTGCACTACATGCTCCAGGACGACATCTGCCACTGCACTGCTGCTGTCTCTGCCCCCTCTGGACCCTGCAATGGCACGTACTGTGGAGAGAGCCCCAGCCTTCAGCCTTGAGGAGAACCAGGCCCTGCTGGACAGCCTACTTCCACAGTACAGCAAGCTGTATGGGACACCAGGGGAGCAGGTGAGTGTTCTGTGCACTGCCTTTCTGAATGTGCATTTTGTCTGACTAGCAAGGCTGAAAGTCTGCACGCCACTGGCTAGCAGGCTCACTGAGTAGTTATCACCCCCATAGTGTGTAGTGACATGCACTGGACAGGTATGGTGCAGTGACAGTGCATTTGAACAAGGTTTTACTTCCCATGCAATGATACCATGTAGTGACTTCTGGCAAACTGTCCATGGGCAGCGTTGCACTGCCTGTGTACATCATGTGCCCCTGTGATTGAGACATGTATATACAACTGTGTCATGCACGGATATGTTGCATGTGTAGTAATGGCCTTTTCACTTTGTCATCCTGACAGGTTAATGCCCATCAGAAGCAGGAGATCTGGAAGGACATCGTCCGGGCTGTCCGGTCCGTGGGGGTCTACAAGCGCCGGATCCGCAACTGCCAGAAGAGGTGGCAGGACCTTCGGGGCTGGACCCGGAGGATTGCACGGGTCCAGCTGAAGCTGTCGCCTCCTCGCAGGAGGGGTGGAACACGGACCCTGACCCCCCACATGCTCCAGATCCTGGCGGTGGTGTTTCCAGACCTGGATGGGCAGCTGCAGGCCAGACAGCAGCAAGGAGGGGGTGAGTCAAAGACTGCACTGTGAACTCTGTATTACATGCTATGTGCCCTCCTCTGGCCTGGTTAAACTGCCACAGTACAGCAGTCATGTTGTCAAGGAGCCATGTCCCTCTATTGTGCACTGCCCACTCCTCATCTGATACCCAGGTGTGGCCCTTACATTCAGGGAATTGTGTCACTTGGGACTGTGTCCTTGCAGTTTGCTTCACTCAAGGTGGGGGACAGCATCTGTTTCCCTAACTCTGTTGTGGGCATCATGGGTGGGTCCATTGTTCACACAACGCCTGTGTTCGGACATGTAATCTGTGTGTTGCTTTGATATGCGGTCCACTTGCTGAGCTGAGCCACCACATGTGCCTGGGGTATCTGGCACACACCCATGCAGCGGGTGGGAACAATGTTTGGGCCCCAGGAGTGTGCAGATTACGTGTGTCACACATACATGACCTACTATTGTGACACAGTGCAGAGTGTTGTTGTCTGGCTGCCAAGTCATACATCACTGAGACAGTGTGGCAATGGCTATCAGGACATGGGTGCATCATGGTGTCTGTCGCTGGTATGCATCACATGCATTTCCTATTTGACTCTGGGCATCCCTTTCATCCGGAAACCTGTACTGACTCAGTGGCAAGAGTTGTGATGTGTGCATGTCCACATGCTACACCGTGTCCTCTGCACTGTCCAACTACTGTGTAGGTGGTGCATGTGTCCACACTGGGGTGTTGCTATCCAACAGACACCAGACAGATGGGTGCAAGGCCATGTGGGATGTGAGTGCCATGGTTGGCATCAGACTGACAATTGGCTTCTCCTGTTCAGTTAGGGCACTTTTAGCAATGTTCAACTAATGATGCCAGGGCTTGCTCTGTAATGTGCTGTGCTCACAGTGGTGTGTGCGTTTGGTGCAGGTGACTGATGTCTGTCTGTTTCCCCATTGTTTGCAGAAACATCCACGGCCACGGAAGGGGACAGCTCCACGGACCAGGAGGAGCCGGAGAGCCAGACTGGGTCAGCAGCCGAGGAGTGGTCGGAGGGACCCAGTCAATCAATCAATCAATCAATCAATCAAGCATTTGTATAGCGCACTACTCACCCGGGGGGTCTCAAGGCGCTGGGGGGAGGGGGTCCGCTACTGCTCGAACAGCCAGGTCTTGAGCTGTTTCCTGAAGGCGAGGTGGTCTTGGGTCAGGCGGAGGTGGGTCGGAAGGGAGTTCCAGGTCTTGGCGGCCAGGTAGGAGAAGGACCTTCCTCCTGTGGTGGCTCTTCGGATGCGGGGGACGACGGCGAGGGCCTGGCTGGTCGATCGAAGCTGGCGTTTGGGAGCGTAGAAGTTGAGGCGGCTGTTGAGGTATCCTGGGCCATGGTTGTGTAGGGCTTTGTGTGCGTGGGTGAGGAGCCGGAAGGTGATTCTCTTGTTGACTGGGAGCCAGTGCAGGTCTCTCAGGTGTCCGGAGATGTGGCTTCGGCGGGGGATGTCCAGGATGAGTCGTGCTGAGGTGTTCTGGATCCGCTGGAGTCTCCTCTGGAGTTTGGCGGTGGTTCCGGCATAGAGGGAGATGCCGTAGTCCAGACGGCTGGTGACGAGGGCCTGGGTGACCGTCTTCCTGGTCTCGGTGGGGATCCACCGGAAGATCTTACGAAGCATGCGCAGGATGTTGAAGCACGACGAGGAGACAGCGTTGACTTGCCTGGTCATGGAGAGGGAGGAGTCCAGGATGAAGCCCAGGTTGCGTGCGTGGTCTGTTGGTTTGGGTGCGCTGCCCAGGGCGGGGGGCCACCAGGAGTCGTCCCAGGCGGAGGGTGAGGATCCCAGGATGAGGACTTCCGTCTTGTCCGAGTTCAGTTTCAGGCGGCTGTTCGACATCCATTTGGCTACGTCTGTCATCCCTTCGTGCAGGTTGGCTCTGGCGGTGGTGGGGTCGTTGGTGAGGGAGAGGATCAGCTGGGTGTCGTCGGCGTAGGAGATGATGTTGAGGTTGTGCTGGCGTGCGATGGCTGCGAGGGGGCTCATGTATACGTTGAAGAGTGTTGGGCTGAGCGAGGAGCCTTGAGGAACGCCGCAGATGACTTCGGTGGCCTCTGATCTGAACGGGGGGAGGCGGACTCTCTGTGTCCTTCCGGCGAGGAAGGAGATGATCCACTCCAGTGCCTTCTCCTGGATTCCGACGTTGTTGAGGCGCTGTACTAGGGTACGGTGGCAGACAGTGTCGAAGGCTGCGGAGAGGTCCAGGAGGATGAGGGCCGCTGTTTCTCCGTTGTCGAGTAGGGCTCGGATGTCATCGGTAGCTGCGATCAGGGCGGTCTCGGTGCTGTGGTTGGCCCGGAAGCCGGACTGCGAGGGGTCGAGGGACCCGTTCGTCTCGAGGAAGGCGGCCAGTTGCTTGTTGACGGTCTTCTCGATGACTTTTGCCGGAAACGGGAGTAGCGAGATGGGGCGGTAGTTCTTGAGGTCGGTGGGGTCGGCTGATGGTTTCTTGAGTAGAGCACTGAGTTCGGCGTGCTTCCAGCTCTCCGGGAAGGTGGCGATGTCGAAGGAGGTGTTGATGATGTCCCGCAGGTGGGGTGCGATGACAGCGTCGGCCTTGTTGAAGACGTGGTGAGGGCAGGGGTCTGTCGGAGATCCGGAGTGGATGGAGTTCATCGTGCGGATAGTGTCTTCGGTGCTGATCGGGGCCCAGGCGCGGAGGGTGGTGGTGGGGCGGTGGTTCGGTCGCGGCGTGCGTCGGTTGAGTGCTGAAGCTGTTGTGTATGTCCGCGATCTTGTTGTGGAAGTAGGAGGCGAGGGAGTTGCAGAGGTCTTGCGAAGGGGTGATGTCGTTGTTTCCGGCGTTGGGGTTGGAGAGCTCTTTGACGATGTTGAAGAGTTCCTTGCTGTTGTGTGCGTTGTTGTCCAGTCGTTCCTTGAATGCGGTTTTCTTGGTGGTGTGGATCAGTTGGTGGTGTTTGCGGGTGGCGAGCTTGAGGGCAGTCATGTTGTCCGGTGTTGGGTCTCTGCGCCAGGTTTTCTCGAGTGCTCTGCAGTTCTTCTTGGAGCTCTTGAGTTCGTCGTTAAACCATGGGGCTTTCTTGCTGCCGGGTCTGCTCGGCTGGGTCTTCAGAGGGGCGAGGTCGTCTGCGCAGTCGCTGATCCATTTCGTGAGGTTGGTGGCCGCTTGGCTGGGGTTCGTTGTGCTGGTGGGAGGGTTCTTGCTCAGGGAAGTGGCGAGCTGATCTGCAGTGATCTTGTTCCAGCTTCTGCGGGGAGCCTGTTGCTTGTGATGGTGGAGCGTGGTCCTTCTGAAGCTGAAGTGGACGCAACTGTGGTCCGTCCAGTGGAGTCCTGTGGCGTGGCTGAAGGCGATGTCCTTGCTGGAAGAGAAGACCGGGTCGAGTGTGTGTCCGGCGTAGTGGGTGGGGGTGGTCACCCAGTGGCACGGAGGGCGAGGGGAGCCACACCGAGGAGTCCTCAGCAGCATCCACCTCAGCTGAGGACCACAGCGGCTCAGAGGATGACTCCCTTATGGAGGCGGGTGTCAGCAGCCACCACACCCCAGCTAGTGTTGCTGTCCCCGCCACCACCAGCACCACCACCGCCCTCCCATCGGCTCCCATTCCCCAGGTCCGTGGAGGCTCCCATGTTCGGGAGCGTGTCTCCATTGGGCCAGGCACCACACCCCTGCCCCTGTGTCCCCTGCTGCCCTGAGTGAGGAGTCTGTGTACCTCCTTCGCCAGCTCCATGTAGGGCAGACAGCCATGCTGAGTGTCCTCCATGCGCACACCGCTCTGTTGACTCAGCTGGTGTCGTTCATGGAGGGCATCTCATCGGGTATGTCTGACCTACAGAGGGGCAATAGGTCCATGGACTCCTCCCTGACGGCAGCAGTGTCCCTCCTCAGACAGTCCCTCACCCCTCCTGCCTCTGCTCCATCCACACTCCCCGTCCCAAGCAAACACACACCGGCACAGGCACACACCAGCGCACACACGTCCAGCACACAGACACACAAGCCACAAACAAAACGCACACGCACGCACAGTCAGGGGACTGAAACCAGACTCACAGGGGATGGGGCCCTGGAACACACACACGCATCCATGAGCACTGCGCAGTCCTCAGTTGCCTCTCCCTCCAAAGCACCCTCCCTTGCCTCACCTGCAACCCCAAAGACCCAGCGGCTCTTCCTCACTGACCTCGGCCTCTTCCCCTCCGATCCAGCTGATACAGCATTCAGGGGGAAGAGGAAGCCCACCCACACGGAGCAGAGTGCCCCCGGACACCCTCCCCCAGGCGCAGACAGACTGAGGCCCCCACACGCAAGTCCCCCGGAGTCGTAAGAGCAAGACCCCGCCGCCGCCCTGCAGCTCAGGCACCAGGTCTCCTTCCTCCATCCCTCAGGCCCCCACTCCACAGGTGCCCCCACCACACCCTGCCCCAGGTTCCCCCACCCACAGATATACCATCCCCAAGAGGATCCGGCCTTCTCCCCCTGCCACTTGCTCTCCCGGCACCACATCCCCCGCTGCGCTTGTCTGTGCCACTGATGTGGTGAGGGTGTCCTCCCCTCTGTCCAGCCCACCTTGCCTGTTCCCCATTCTCCTCCCCTGGTGGTAGGCACTGCAGTGGAGTCCACTTCCACCCTGTCAGACTTGGGCACTGCAGTGGCGGACCTGTCCACTCCATCTGCAGGGTCCACTGCAGTTGTGCCGGCACCCACAACATCTGAGTCATGCCCCCCAGTTGTGCCGGCACACACCATGTCAGACACCTCCACTGCAGTTGTCAGTGGCTCTCCAGCACCCACCACCCCTTCCCTGCCTCCTCCTGGTGAGCCCTGATCCTGTCCTTGCGGTGCCTGGCCTGCCCCCCCGGTTGCCCCTCCTAGTGGATTGTCCCTGGTTTTGTGCAGTGCAGGCATGCGTAGGGTGACATCTGCCACTGTCACCCTGTTTGGACTTTGACAATGGACTGGCCATTGGCCTTTGTGTTTTTTCTGGACTTTCACTTTTAAACACATATATGCTGAATAAAGCAACTTTCTGTTCTCTAGTGCTTATGCTTCTGATGTACATGTTGTTGATGATGCTAACCCTGCCCTTGCTGCAGTGATGGTGATATTTGGTCTCATGATAATGAAGTGTTACTGTGCAGGAACACATGTGGTCCAGGGGGAATGTGTCCTATCCTGTGGTGTATCCATGTCATCCATAGCAGCATCTGAGGGTGTCATGTGTTCAGTATTTGGCAATGGGATTTCCTACTTACATTGGCAATTTCACATCTGTGGCTTCCACCCCTGCACATCTGTTGTGCCTGCCATTGTTCAATTCGTCTACTTCCCTGACCGTGTGGCCATCTCCACTGGACATGCAGGTTTGGGCATCAATGGGGAAGGACTCATCTGTGTTGTCAGTGCAACATTGCTATACAAGTGTGTTGGATCTGTGCTGATGATTTCGTTGGCACTTCCATGACCAGGCTGATGTGACGGGAGCCTTCATTTGGTGCTAATTGTTGATTGTGTGACCAAGTGCTCAGCTGACATGATGGGGCCCTACTGAGGCAACATATGGCACAGCTTTCCTCACACAGAAGTGGAGTCCCCTCATGGCAGTGTGTACTCCTGTGACATTGCCTGCGCCCAAGGTGTGTGTTGTATGAGCATGTCTGTGTGTTCACTTCCGTTTTGCTGTGCATTCTGTGATCCCTAGTGTTGTACCTGTTTGTGATGCTTGCTGAGTTGACCTATGTTCCCCCAAAGTCTTCTCCCTGGGTTCTCTGTGATGTGGGTGCATGGCACATTACTGGTCATCAGGGTGTCACCCATAGGTGTGTTTGCTGTCAGGGCTGAGTTTGTGTGCAGACGCAGATGGGTCACAGTCAGGTTTCCCCTTGGCACTTGTTGTTTGCACCTGTCATGTGATTTCCAGTTTGTGTTATCTTTCAGTGATTGTGACACGTTGTGTGTGTGACTGCTGGCACTCCTCAGGGTCCGGGCTGCAATGTTGGTTGTTGTCTATGTGTGTTCTTTGTGGGTGACCTTGGCTTCTTCATTGGTGTGTGACTGTGGCTGGGATCCCATTGGTTGGTGTGGTATTGCCGTCATGTCCATGTACAGAGTAGTGTGCAGTGTGTCAGACATTCAGGAGTCTTGTTGAGTGGCCATGTGTGATGTGTTTCTGCACCTTGGTTCCCACCCACCACCCTGGAATTGTCATGGGTGCATGAGCAATGTCACCAGTGCATGTGTGCTTCACTGCTGCACATTGTTGAAGGTTGAGGTGTGTGGTGTTGAGTGTGTGCAGATGAGAGTTGTTGCCCGGCTAGACCCCTGCCTCCATGTTGGCTTTGGCTTACTGGCCGTGCTGATTGATTTGTGCTTGTGTAGGTGTGATGGTAGTTTGTTGCTCAGGACACATGACTGTGGTTCACAGTGTGAACGACATTTAGCTTTGTCATCACAGTGGGATTGTAATGCAGCCCAGGGTCACCACATTGTGGGGGCCCTGGGGGTAGTGCTGTGGTGTGTCTGTGTCTTGCTGTGTCAGTTGCTGTTCCTACGTGCCTGTGTGACATGTGTGATTTGTGCTCCCTCTCATCTGACAATGCCTGATTGCCCACATAGGGGATTTGGATCCATGAGTTACCTTTGTGTGGCACTGTATGCACATCTGTATAATTGGTATTCAGGCCTCCTCATGTGTTGTGTGGTTGCCTGGGGACACTGGCACCCCCTCACCTGTTGTGTTTGATGTGCAGTGTGGGTCTGCCTGTTTGTGTTTGTGCATCTGCACCACTGCATTGGCATATCTTAGGTGTGCCATTGGCTGTATGTAGTTTGGTGGGTTTCCCCTGCTGTCCCTGGGACTCCTAGGTCATCAGTCAGCACAATGATCATGGTTTGTGTGTCCCATTGCTGCCATGGTATGGTATCTGTTCACCTCACATCTACAGTCTCCACAGGGTATCTGCATTTGTGTGCCCATTGGTGCAAATATGTGGGTCTGCATTCTGATGGTCACTTCTGTCATTGTGTCATTGATGAATGTTGACTGTGTCAGCCCCCATGGGTGTTGTTTGTCTGCACATGGCCAAAGGTATGTCTTATTTGCACTGCAGTATTTGCCTCCCCCAATCTATGTTGCAATGGGACACATGCACTACTTTGCCACTGATGTGTTTTATGTTCTGTGACCAGGAATCATCCATGCAGTTTGGCAGTTGCAGCTTTTTCTTTGTCAACACTTACATTTTGGTCACTGTGATGATGGGGGTTTGGACCCCATTGCCACAATGTTCAAAATGTCCTTCAGATATGGACCCCACACTTACCTTTTAGTCACTGTGATGATGGGGGTTTGGACCCCATTGCCACAATGTTCAAAATGTGATTCAGCTATGGACCCCACACTTACCTTTTGGTCACTGTGATGATGGGGGTTTGGACCCCATTGCCACAATGTTCAAAATGTGCTTCAGCTATGGACCCCACACTTACATTTTGGTCACTGTGATGATGGGGGTTTGGACCCCATTGCCACACTGTTCAAAATGTGCTTCAGCTATGGACCCCACACTTACATTTTGGTCACTGTGATGATGGGGGTTTGGACCCCATTGCCACACTGTTCAAAATGTGCTTCAGCTATGGACCCCACACTTACATTTTGGTCACTGTGATGATGGGGGTTTGGACCCCATTGCCACAATGTTCAAAATGTGCTTCAGCTATGGACCCCACACTTACCTTTTGGTCACTGTGATGATGGGGTTTTGGACCCCATTGCCACAATGGTCATGGCCTGCTTGCATTGTGGGGGCCACACACATATATGTGTGGCACATGTGATAGGGGGTCACATTGTATGTTCAAAGTCATGTTCAGTGTTGTAGGCATTTGACACAGTCTACACATGCTTGTCATGGTGTTGGGGGATGTCTTTTTCTTGCATTCCCTAGGTTGTGGTGTGCTGGTTGTGTCATGCATTGTCCATCCTATGAGTGGGGGTGGTGTTGGTGGTAGGCATCCAGCCCCCCATGGGTAAAGGTGGTAGTAGTGACAGGCATCCAGCCCCCCCTGGGTAAGGGTGGTAGTGGTGGTAGGCATCCAGACCCCCCTGGGTAGAGGTGGTAGTAGTGGTAGGCATCCAGCCCCCTGGCTAAGGGTGGTAGTGGTGGTAGGCATCTGGCACCCCCATGGCTAAGGGTGGTAGTAGTGGTAGGCATCCAGCCCCCCTGGGTAAGGGTGGTAGTAGTGGTGGGCATCTGGCACCCCCATGGCTAAGGGTGGTAGTAGTGGTAGGCATCCAGCCCCCCCTGGCTAAGGGTGGTAGTGGTGGTAGGCATCTGGCACCCCCATGGCTAAGGGTGGTAGTAGTGGTAGGCATCCAGCCCTCCCTGGGTAAGGGTGGTAGTAGTGGTAGGCATCCAGTCCCCCCTGGGTAAGGGTGGTAGTAGTGGTGGGCATCTGGCACCCCCCTGGCTAAGGGTGGTAGTAGTGGTAGGCATCCAGCCCCCCCTGGGTAAGGGTGGTAGTGGTGGTAGGCATCTGGCACCCCCATGGCTAAGGGTGGTAGTAGTGGTAGGCATCCAGCCCCCCCTGGGTAAGGGTGGTAGTAGTGGTGGGCATCTGGCACCCCCATGGCTAAGGTTGGTAGTAGTGGTAGGCATCCAGCCCCCCTGGCTTAGGGTGATAGTAGTGGTAGGCATCCAGCCCCCCCTGGGTAAGGGTAGTAGTAGTGGTAGGCATCCAGCCCCCCCTGGCTAAGGGTGGTAGTGGTGGTAGGCATCTGGCACCCCCATGGCTAAGGGTGGTAGTAGTGTTAGGCATCCAGCCCCCTGGGTAAGGGTGGTAGTAGTGGTGGGCATCTGGCACCCCCATGGCTAAGGGTGGTAGTAGTGGTAGGCATCCAGCCCCCTGGCTTAGGGTGATAGTAGTGGTAGGCATCCAGCCCCCTGGGTAAGGGTGGTAGTGGTGGTGGGCATCTGGCACCCCCATGGCTAAGGGAGGTAGTAGTGGTAGGCATCCAGCCCCGCCTGGGTAAGGGTGGTAGTTGTGGTAGGCATCCAGCCCCCCTGGGTAAGGGTGGTAGTAGTGGTGGGCATCTGGCACCCCTGGCTAAGGGTGGTAGTAGTGGTAGGCATCCAGCCCCCTGGGTAAGGGTGGTAGTGGTGGTAGGCATCTGGCACCCCCATGGCTAAGGGTGGTAGTAGTGGTAGGCATCCAGCCCCCCTGGGTAAGGGTGGTAGTAGTGGTGGGCATCTGGCACCCCCATGGCTAAGGGTGGTAGTAGTGATAGGCATCCAGCCCCCCTGGCTTAGGGTGATAGTAGTGGTAGGCATCCATCCCCCCTGGGTAAGGGTGGTAGTAGTGGTAGGCATCCAGCCCCCCTGGCTAAGGGTGGTAGTGGTGGTAGGCATCTGGCACTCCCATGGCTAAGGGTGGTAGTAGTGGTAGGCATCCAGCCCCCCTGGGTAAGGGTGGTAGTAGTGGTGGGCATCTGGCACCCCCATGGCTAAGGGTGGTAGTAGTGGTAGGCATCCAGCCCCCCTGGCTTAGGGTGATAGTAGTGGTAGGCATCCAGCCCCCCCTGGGTAAGGGTGGTAGTGGTGGTGGGCATCTGGCACCCCCATGGCTAAGGGTGGTAGTAGTGGTAGGCATCCAGCCCCGCCTGGGTAAGGGTGGTAGTTGTGGTAGGCCACCAGCCCCCCTGGGTAAGGGTGGTAGTAGTGGTGGGCATCTGGCCCCCCCCCTGGCTAAGGGTGGTAGTAGTGGTAGGCATCCAGCCCCCCATGGGTAAGGGTGGTAGTGGTGGTAGGCATCTGGCACCCCCATGGCTAAGGGTGATAGTAGTGGTAGGCATCCAGCCCCCCCTGGGTAAGGGTGGTAGTAGTGGTGGGCATCTGGCACCCCCATGGCTAAGGGTGGTAGTAGTGGTAGGCATCCAGCCCCCTGGCTTAGGGTGATAGTAGTGGTAGGCATCCAGCCCCCCTGGGTAAGGGTGGTAGTAGTGGTAGGCATCCAGCCTCCCTGGCTAAGGGTGGTAGTGGTGGTAGGCATCTGGCACCCCCATGGCTAAGGGTGGTAGTAGTGGTAGGCATCCAGCCCCCCCTGGGTAAGGGTGGTAGTAGTGGTGGGCATCTGGCACCCCCATGGCTAAGGGTGGTAGTGGTGGTGGGCATCTGGCACCCCCATGGCTAAGGGTGGTAGTAGTGGTAGGCATCCAGCCCCCCTGGCTTAGGGTGATAGTAGTGGTAGGCATCCAGCCCCCCCTGGGTAAGGGTGGTAGTGGTGGTGGGCATCTGGCATCCCCCTGGCTAAGGGTGGTAGTAGTGGTAGGCATCCAGCCCCCCCTGGGTAAGGGTGGTAGTTGTGGTAGGCATCCAGCCCCCCTGGGTAAGGGTGGTAGTAGTGGTGGGCATCTGGCACCCCCCTGGCTAAGGGTGGTAGTAGTGGTAGGCATCCAGCCCCCCCTGGGTAAGGGTGGTAGTAGTGGTGGGCATCTGGCACCCCCCTGGCTAAGGGTGGTAGTAGTGGTAGGCATCCAGCCCCCCTGGCTTAGGGTGATAGTAGTGGTAGGCATCCAGCCCCCCCTGGGTAAGGGTGGTAGTGGTGGTGGGCATCTGGCACCCCCATGGCTAAGGGTAGTAGTGGTAGGCATCCAGCCCCCTGGCTTAGGGTGATAGTAGTGGTAGGCATCCAGCCCCCTGGGTAAGGGTGGTAGTGGTGGTGGGCATCTGGCACCCCCTGGCTAAGGGTGGTAGTAGTGGTAGGCATCCTGCCCCCCTGGGTAAGGGTGGTAGTTGTGGTAGGCATCCAGCCCCCTGGGTAAGGGTGGTAGTAGTGGTGGGCATCTGGCACCCCCTGGCTAAGGGTGGTAGTAGTGGTAGGCATCCAGCCCCCCCTGGGTAAGGGTGGTAGTAGTGGTAGGCATCTGGCAACCCCCTGGCTAAGGGTGGTAGTAGTGGTGGACATCCAGCCCCCCCTGGGTAAGGGTGGTAGTGGTGGTGGGCATCTGGCACCCCCATGGCTAAGGGTGGTAGTAGTGGTAGGCATCCAGCCCCCCTGCCTTAGGGTGATAGTAGTGGTAGGCATCCAGCCCCCCTGGGTAGGGGTGGTAGTGGTGGTGCGCATCCAGGCCCCTGTGTGCATATGTGGCATTGGTGATGGGCATCCCGCCCCTATGGTGCTGCTGTTGCTGGTGTAAGTAAATTCTGCATCCCTCTGTGTGTGTGTGATGTGTCGTGTACGTGTTGTATGTTTTTGTGGTTGGTGTCTGACTTACCTTCTGCGCCGTACGCGTCCGTGCCTGTTCCAGTAGTAAATGTAGAATATTGGTAGGATCGGGACGAAGGGATTCATGGTTGGTTCGTGTCGTTCGTCTTTCTCGTTGCTTCGCGTCGTCCTCGTCGCTGGCGTGTTCGCCTCGTAGCCGTGGATCGTGTTGTGGCGCGAATCGGAGCTTATGTGCGCCTCTCCTGGAAGCTTTGACGTGCCGGACATAGCGACGGGTTCGGCGCGTACGGAAAGCGCATCGTACTTGTTCGGCCGGACGGGGCTGCATTTTCCCTTCCGTGCGACTCGATTCTGCGTTTCCGGATTCGCCTCGGTCGGAGAACAGGACCTGGATTGGGTGAGTACGACTCGGCCGGATTCTGTGCTGTTGTGCGCATCGTACTTACTCGTTCGGTATGATGTACGGATCGGTCGGGAAACAGGCATTCGCATGGCTTTTTCCCGACCGAATGGTATTGGGTGCGCCTCCGACCGAGATCGGAATCGGCCCCTAAATGTAGATTGTGTTGGTGGTCATGTGAAACCTTATTACATATAGTATGTGCGTGCCCTACATTGCTTAAAATTCGAAGCAAACTTTTAAAACCTTTAGTCCTTAAGGCAGGGGTAAGATCAGCCCACCAGGCCCTTATCTTATGTTTATCGGGTGAGTCCATTCCATTGCTATGTCAACTGATAACATTTTTAGCTAGTGTTGACAAATTATTGATACTCGCTTCCTGAGGTTTATCTTAAGGAATCACGAACCATACTGGTTATTAAGAACGCTGACATCTTGAACAATTTAGTACCCAATTACCACTGGAATTAGGCATTATAGGAAAATTGTAAACATATTAATGCACTTCGTTGCTTATTTGTACAATGTAGCCTTTGGTTTAAAATTTTAGACTTAAATCAACTTCAGATAACAGGTCTTAATTATATAGCGTCACCTTATTGCTTACTTGCACATTGGCTTGTAATGATTCAGTTCATGTACATTGGCACTTTATTGTATATTTGCACAATGTAATATAACGTTGATTGCTAGTTTTTACTGCATATTTTCGGGAATGTAATGATAATACATTACCAGTTTTAAGAATATATTGTGTTTGTCTAAAAGAGAAGTTTATGTGAGGTGTTGTGTTGTGTTACGGCATGTAACCATAGTAACAATCTTTTGTTCAGTCGCATATTGCTTACAGTAATTGAGAACTGTGTTTCTTTTTATTGTCGTGTTTTAATGTTTTAATTGCAATAATTTTTATTAATTAAGCAATAAAGAATCAATCAGTCAGTAAGGCATTAAACTCCAGAGAATGAAGTTGATTCTGACAAGGGATATGGTGTTCCTTGAGAAGATCTTTGGTACTGTGAACAGAAGCTTCCACTCAAGTTCAGGGGTCACCATGCCTGACTTGCCCTTTGGTACAGCAGGCATTGCCCTTATTACCACAGGTCTTAGTCATCATGAAAATAGTTACAGGAAGAGAAACAAACAAGTTACTTACCTGCAATTACTGTGGTTGCGGATTTCACAATAAATAATTCTGCACACTAATTAATACTAAATAGGTCTAGATGCAGTTTTTAAACTGCATTTAATACAATGACGTTTTGATAGCTTAACATGAGATAGGCCTTATGCTTACCCATATTTTCAGATTGCACATTTTAATGATTGTGGGTTTCCAGCGCGTAACATAAACTCATCTCCCCCTCCCAGGATGCTTAAATATGAGCTTCAGGCTTCATATTTATTTCACAGAATTCACTGGCACCATATACTAGGGCCTTACAGTGGTGTAAAAGTACTTTGCCAATTGGGAGTACCAATCACATTAACAGTTTGAGGGAAAGAGCATTGGTGCTGGGACTGGTTAGCAGGACTGAGCACACTTATCACAGCATCTAGCAGCAAAAGTGGAAGGGATGACCACCCTAAAAGGGCACTTTACAGCAAAAAGAGAATGTCAAAGAACAGGAAAGAGATAAAAAGTAACTCTAGAGTTTAATTCAATGAAATAATTCCTAAACAAGCCATAATTCAAGATTCTATAAATAGGGTAAGCAACGCATTAATGAGGTGGTTTTAAATACATATAGCGGCCGATTCCGATTCAGGCCGGAAATCTCTCCGACCGAGCCGGACCCGGAGAGAATTCCGACCGAATCGGACTCTGGCAGTCCAACCGAACGAGTACGATGCGCACGCATGCAATCGGACTCGAGTCGGTCGGACTCCCATTGAGTCAATGGGAGCCGGACGTACAACGCGTACGTGGGCTCCCATTGACCCAATGGGTGCGAGGCAAACAAGGGTGCCCCCTACAGCGGGTATGCCTCGAAGCGACTCGCGGCGTACATGCACAGGTAGGGGGGACCCATGGGTCCCCCCTGTGTGCGACTCGCGCGGCTACGCATACAGGGGGGTCCGACACGGACCCCCAAAGTGCGGCTCTGACTGCTCTTTTGAGCCGGACGGCGCGAGTCGGTCGGACTGCTCGCGGCGCGCATCATACTTGCCCGGCCGGGGAACGTCTCCATCGCGCGGTGCACGTCGTGTCCGTGCGAGTCTGTCGGAGCGCTTCGGACCCGCGAACAAGTCGGTCGGCGATTTCGCGTGAGCTCGCATCATACTCGCTCGGCCGGACTCACGTACGAAACGGTCGGGAAAGAGGGCTCCGAATCGGATCCGGTTAAGCCGAATCCGATTCGGTGCCCTACCGGCCGAGATCGGAATCGGCCCCTTAGTGTTCTCATCTATAGTGTTTCAGTGCAGTGTTGTGTGAACTTAGAAAAGATTATGAAATTGAAAAAGCAGATGCTCTTGAACATTATAGAGTAAACTATTCTTTACACTAAAGTAAGCAGGGTCCCTAGGCTTAACTTGTTAAAGTGCCAGTCTAGTAAACATGAGATCTTCAGTTCAAAGCTTGTTTTTTTTCAGCATTAAATAACAAATCATTTTGACTAAGTACCCCGTGATACAATTAAAAAAGAAAAGTCTGATTCATCTTACTGTTGAACAGTTCATCTTAAACTTAAACAAACCTCATAGAATCAGAATTAGAATATATTTATTGTTTAGTTAATAAAAACCATAACAATATACCAACAAGATTAAATACAAAACACCAATAAAATGTACATAAAAAAGAAAAACACGCCTGTTAAGATTACGAATTACAGCAGGACCTGAGCACATGGTTTGAAAATCATTGTATGATACATAAAGTGCCAGAAAAATACATCGGGACTAGTCCCTAAAGTGCTGTTGTGCTTTGTCCATGGGTTATACTTATGGCACAGAGAAGAAACATCAGGCTTAGTTACTAAAACCATTGCAGAACACCAACAAGATAAAATACAGAGCACCATTAAAAATTGTGCAAATAAGACACAAGCCTAATAAAATGTATGGATTGCCACAGGATCTAAAGCACGTCATTTGAGTTTGAGGGCTAAAAATATCCAATACATGAGGTCACCAAAGGAGTTTTAAGGTGCTATTTTGCTTTACCCGTATATGGCGCATATGCTGCAGAAAGGGGACATCACACGTGGTCTCTAAAGTGCATTTGTATTTTGCCTTCAACTATATTATTATAGCTTTCTCATAATCTGTTAAAAAATTTACTAAGTGACAATTGAGCTGAGGGTCATTCGGATCGAGACATCTTAATATAGCTGATCGATGGGTACGAATGCCTCTTGCATTAAACAGATTATTTAGTAGTTTTCGTCGCAATTGACTTAGAGCTGGGCAAATGCATACTAGGGGGCCGATTCCGATCTCGGCCGGTAGGGCTCCGAATCGGATTCGGCATAACCGGATCCGATTCAGAGCCCTATTTCCCGACCGATTCGTACGCGCGTCTCGTTCGGGCGTCCCAACCGCTCCGACCGACTCGTTCCCGGGTCTAACCGCACCGACCGACTCGCTCGGACACGACTCGCACCGCGCAATGGAGACGTTCCCCGGCCGGGTAAGTATGATGCGCGCCGCGAGCAGTCCGACCGACACGCGCCGTCCGGCTCGAAAGAGCAGTCGGAGCCGTACTTCGGGGGTCCGTGTCGGACCCCCCTGTACGCGTAGCCGCGCGAGTCGCACACAGGCCTGTGCGTGTACGGCACGAGTTGCTTCGCCGCGTACCCGCTGTAGGGGGCGCTCTTGTTCGCCTCGCACCCATTGAGGCAATGGGAGCCCGCGTACGCGTTGTACGACCGGCTCCCATTGACTTCAATGGGAGTCCGACCGACTCGAGTACGATAGCATACGGACGCATCGTACTCATTCGGTCGGGCTGCACGGGTCCGATTCGGTTGGAAATCTCTCCAGGTCCGGCTCGGTCGGAGAGATTTCCGGCCCGAATCGGAATCGGCCCCTAAGTGAATAAAGTCCTGCGTTGGTGATCCACAAAGGCTACATGACTTTGGACCCTGATATATCCAGCCTGGCAAGTCTGCGTTAGACTGCAGCATTCCAAATCGTATTGCCTGTAACTTACTATAGCGGTGAATCAGCCACCGGCAGCCTGCCGGTGGCGGATTCACCGCCATCTTGCAGCCATTCTCCACCCGCCAGATAAGGATGGCGGGCAGATTTCTGGCGGACACGAAGTCCGTCCGCCACGGGTCCGACACAGGCCTCGTTACGATTGCCTGTCGGACACCCCCCGCATCCACAAAATGGTGGCGGTGCCTAGCAGGCACCGTCTGCCAGATTAGGATGCTGCATCACCGCCAACTCGTGTATGGCGGTTCAACCGCCATTCACAGGCTGGCAGGGATGTACTTTGGGGGCCCGTAGTGGGCCCCCCTTAAGCAGGGGCATGTTCGTTTTGCTCTTGGGGGGCACCTATGGTGCCCCCCAACATTTCCCTGCACCATGTGGTAGGCACTGCGTGGTGCCTGTCACGTAGTGCAGGGAAATGCAAAACTTGCATTTCTACCATTGCGGTGGGTGCTGCAGCCAGCAGCACCCATCACAATGTTAAACATGCACAATGCGACCGCCACAGTGGCGCTCGCATTGTAATTTTACTTGCGGGACCGCCGCCATATAGGCGGCTGGTCCCAATCCCCGTGACGATGGCGGACGGACTTAAGTCCGTCCGCCATCGTAATGACCCCCTTAGTCTACATATGGAGAGAATGACAAACCCAAGTATGTTGCTGGTTGTAATTTTGTGTATGATTGCAGAACCATCCATGCATGTGCTTGTTTACTTAGCCTGGCTTTGTCATCAGTTAGTGAATGCTGCTTTGACACCTTCTTTAATAGTTGTTGAAAGGCAGAAAATGATAGATTCCACTGCCACAAATCAACTGTGTTTGTAATCTTTAGTGATGATTGTAGGTACTTGGTGTAAGCGGAATGGGAATCACCTTGTAGTGCATTCCAAAGCGCATTATTAAGCTGACTTTCACAGTTACTCCTTACTTTATACCAAGTTTTTATCGTAACATATCTCCTGTTTAGTTGCTGATGGTGCAACCCAAATTCTAACCGAATTTTTGCCGGTGAGGAGTTACAGGGCAAAGAAAACTCTCTTTTGTATACCCATGTTTGGAGGGAGTCCAAGAGTGCCGCATCATTACCGTGCTGAAATTCACTTCCGTAGGCTACTGTTGCCAAAGTTTTGCTTTCATTACCATTAAAAGTGGAGTGAATGATGGACCTTTTAATCTCTTTAACATCGAGCAAAATGCGAATATTAGTCCATTCCCCTTTTTCAGCACAGCTTCATTCTGCTTTTGAAAAAATAGTCGACTGTCCATCTGAACACCTAAGTATTTGTAGCTACTGACCACTTCCAATTTTGTGTGACCAAATTTAAATGGTGATTGTTTAAGACGGCGATGGCTTATCATCATGATTTTTGTTTTTGTGACGTTGATTTCTAGCAGATTCGCATCCGCAAAGTTCCCCATTTCGTTAATTGCTCTTTGCAGGCCTGTTCTTGTGTGGCTCAAGAGCATGATATCATCAGCATAAGAGAGATGTGTCATGGGCAGCGTGCCCAAACGTGGGGGGGTGAGTTGATTTCATCTAGCCTTGGTGATAAGTCAGCCATGAAAAGATTAAACAAATGGGGTGCTAACACACAGCCTTGTTTAAGGCCCTCGCTTGTGTGGGTCTTCCCGGTTAGCCTCTTTACATCGGCATTTTTACTTGCATCCATGTATTAGTGGAGAGGTGTGGTGCAGCGGCCAGGGCAGCTGACTTCGGAGCACATGGTTCACAGTTCGATCCCCGGCTGCGGCAGCTTAGCTCAGCACCATGTGACTCTGGGCAATAGCTCACTTAATTTCCACGATGGCCCCCAGCGCCTTGAGACACGTAAGGGTGAGTAGCTGCGCTATATAAAAACAGACTTACTTAGTATACAATTGTATTATAGATCGCAATATTGTTTCCGGAAGGCCCCACTGCTTCAACTTTTGCCATAGAATGCCTCTGTTAACTCGATCAAATGCAACTTTAAAATCTACGAAACATAGAAACAGATTTTGTCGTTGCCATGAGCTCTTGTCTGTCATTAAGCCTAAGGCGAGAATGTTTGTGGTGGTACCTGTCCCCCTTCGAAAGCCAGACTGATTGACAGAGATTTTGTTGCGACTCTCGGACCAGTCTATTAAATCTGCCAGGATCAGTGAGGCATAGTATTTTGCTTCAGCATAAGGCGATCAAGCGATAATTAGCTGGGTCAGTTCGATCTCCACCCTTATAAACATGATTGATTATAGAGCCTCTAAAGCTCTCTGGTAGATTGTTTGTAATATTTATCTCCTGATATAGACAGAACAACTGGGCCACCCAGAAGTCAGGATCTTGCTTGTAGATTGATTGCGGTATGCCATTTGGGCCTGGCGCCCCTTCTAGTCTGCCCTTGACTATAACCTTAGACATTTGTTCTACAGAATATTGTGTAAATGTTTGACCACTTATCGTGATACTCTTCATAGTGCATCCTGACTTGTTTAAGGTCAACTCTATTGTGTGGACTTGGTTTAACAATGTTAGTCCTTTGAATTCTGCAGATGCTATAAACTCTGCTGGGGATTCTGATATTGATTGCATTATTGCGGTTTGGGCCTTAGGCAGGAAATAGTTCGGCATTTCCTGCACCACAGTTTTTTCATCAGCTGTTGTTGAGAAGGTGGTGGTTATATGGTGTATCCATGCTGTCTCCGTGACGCAGGTTGTATTTATGAGTTTTGACGTTCTTACAAGCGAATTAACTTGTTCCCAAAAGGCCCTTGCATTTGATCGCTTAGCGTTGTATAGAAGTTTGGCCGAAAAGTTATCCAGTTGCAGTCTGTTGTCCTCCCAAATGTGTTTTTTATACTGCTTTTTAAGTAATTGTATTTGAGCCCAGTTCATTTTGAGTGGATTTGGGCCTCTTGTGGATCTGATCCCTCCTCTAAATGTTATTCTCAAGTTTCTGGCTGTTCTGCTCAGGGTGCTGCTTTGGACGCCCTTCGTACTTTGGCCAAATTTGTTAACGAGGCATCTTGCAATAAGCTGGTTAAGAAGGTGGTCCTGGATTCTACCACCAAACCTTTTTGCAATTCAAATGTTGTTATCAGTTCCTTTGCCCTTGATGCAATTTGGGAAAGTGTGCAACTTGACCATCTTAAGCGTTAAGATTTATCAACGTTATTGACCCTATCTCTGTTGGTGCTATCATATGCCTTGGAAAGGAAGTTAGCAATTCAAGACATTGACATGAGTGGTCGCTGTCTGTGGTATACATGATCAACAATGATTTTGTTTGGGCAAGCATTCGTAGGGAGACGATTGTGTAATCCATAGTTGAACCATAATACGGCGGTCTATCCTGTGCAGCTCTGCCATTTAATACTCTCATCCCTAGGTTTTTGAGATCTGTCACTAACTTCTGCCCCCCTTGGTCAGATCGTTTAAACATTGAGTGGGCTTGAGATTGCACTGACCAGACTGCATTTGCTGCGATTATGTTGTCATCTTCCTCCGGGGTGTATATCAGGTTTGAATTAAAGTCGCCCATTAATATTATTTCCCACGTTGGATGTTCAAACCGAAGTTCTGCTAGAGTTGCAATCAGTAATTTAAATAGTGCTTTTTTAGTCTTGTGTTTCGGATGTGCACATACGTTAATAAGAATGATAGTGCTTACCACTTTATTAGAGCCCAAATCCATTTTTATTAGTTGCATGTCCGTTGTAGTAGTAGGCAATTGGGTTGATGTCATTTTTAGCGATGTGGAAATATATCCGCCGAGGCCGCCCTTTGTTCTGCCATACTGCTGGGTTCTTACTGCTTTTAAGTGATGAAGAATGCACCCTGGAATGTGTATAGGAGCTGTTAGCCATGTTTCTTGAAGGGCAATGATTTTGAAGTTTTTACAGTTCTCGGGTGGTACGTTGTCCTGCAGATCATGCTTTGCACTAGCTATGTTCCATGACAAGATGCTAATTGGTGGAAGTTCAGATATATTGAATGTTTTTAGCGGTCAGTCTCTTTGATTGTCGGGCCTTAATCTGCCATTTTCTCTGTAGGTTGTATCTTGTATGATCAGAGTTGATGCCTTATCCAGCTCTTTGCCTCTCGCACTATGTAGTACTGAATAAACAGGCTTAATACTGGGGTGATTGAGCTTAGAGTTGCATAAGGGTAACAGAGGAGTGGGGTAGCGTTGCCTTATAGGTTTAGAGAAAGATATACCCCAGGCCTATGGAACAGTACAACATCTGTGACAGCACCATACAGAGCCAACAGGTAATCATAAAGTCCGGATATTAAGTCAACAACGTAGCAGCGTGATTACATCAATGCGCATACACAAAATTGGTAATAACTTTTAGCATATCCCGTCAGCCATATCATCACCACCCTCCATCAGAAAAACTGTGCAATCACATTATTGTGCGTCGTTACTGCAACTATGCAACATACAACAAATTACATAATCACTTTTCGTATGGCTTCACTCCGCCATGTCACATAGAGTTATATATAGAGTCAAACATTTTTATGGAAACACCAAACATGGGAAAAACTATCAGGGAAGGGTTGGGAAGGGAAGTAAGAGCCACAGTAAGGGAGGGAGGGAAACTATAGTCTCCAGCATCATAAAACACGATCCTATCGACTACCCTATGGGTGCACAATCAGACTGCTGGAAGAAATGTTCATCAAATGGGAGGGACAGAGGTCCCAGTCTACACAGTAATGTACAATGCAAGGGTATGGGTCCCCTCAGTCCAAACCCGCTAGCCATCAAGAATGAAAACATCCAATGGATCATCCAGCATTAACAACCCCTGCAACGCACACAGCATAGTATTCCATTCAGTGGAGAAGGGGGAATTTGCCCAAACCCAGTGTATCTTCCTGTTTCAGAGGGACCGCTTCAGCTTTCACCCAATGCAGCATGGAGAGGAACCAGGCTTTCGTCGGAGGGGGTTCCTCTGACTTCCACCTATGAGTAATCAATCGCTTGGCTACAATAAAGCCCAGATCAAGAAACCTGGTGGATGCTTTGTATTTTATATTTCTAGGAAACACACCAGTGATGCACGTCTCCCATGTTCTCGGCACCTCCCTATCTGTACAAGTGGCTAACGCTTCCAGCACCTTTTCCCAATAAATCTGCAGGGCAGGGCAAGACCAGAGCATATGTAAAATATCTGCATTCACCATCTTACAATGTGGGCAGCACTCATCCTGTCTATGAAAGTATGGTTTTATCTTGTCTGGGAAGAGATAAGCCCTATGAACAATATAAAATTGAATTAACCGGAAAAGGGCATTTATGGGAACTTGTTTGGGGCTTTCCAGGACCATGGACCATTCCTTCTCTGAATATGGCCTCCCCCGATCTGCCTCCCACCTGTCTCGCAGCGGTGTTAAGTCTACCAGTGTATGCTCCCTTATCAAATCCGCAAACCACTTCACCAAATGGTGGCATGTGCCCATAACATGCACTTATTGCACTAGGAGATGTATCCGAGGTTCTTGCGTTACATCTCCCCACCAACGTCTTATTGCAGCTGTCCAGGAGGCATGGTTCAGAAATTGGCCCGGGGACACACCATCTTCTTTCGTGATATCAAGAAACGGCCGCAATGTTCCCTCTCCATATAAGTCTCCTAGAGTGGTTACACCAGCTTCCACCCAAAAGGCAAGATATGTACTCCGAACTCGTCCCTGCACAATTGGCATACCTAATATGGGCACACCAGGTGGATACGGTATGACACGTCTGGTGAGACGAAGTGCCCTACGGAAACACTTCTGCGCTATCGATATCAGTAAAGGGAGAGGCTCATTCAGTTTGTTGCAAGGATGGAAGAGATAGAGGATCCTATCTAGAGAATACAGAGGGTTGTGCTCTGCCGAGTCCGATAAGTGTAATTCCTCCACCCATTTCGCCACCCATAGGATTTGAGTCGCTAGGAAGTAGTGTTCGAAGTTGGGCAAAGCCAGCCCCCCCTTGAGTGAGGGAGGTACAACTTCGACAATGCCACCCGGCATCGCAAATTATTCCAGATAAATTCACGAACAATCTTTTCCTAAGATCGGAAGAAGGACCCGGGTAGGTAAAGCGGCAATGTGGCAAAATAGTAAAGGAGGCGTGGAAACATAACCATTTTAATTAGCTCCACCCTACCTATTACCAAAAGGTTCAGCGTCTTCCAGAATACAATTTGAGACTTAAGTGCTGTGACCGCCCTCGTGATATTGCCATCCATAAGGTCTTGTGTGTTGTGGTAGATATGGACTCCCAGATATCTGAACACCACCGGTTGCCACTGCACCACCGTCCCGTTCACTGTCCAAGCCGGGTCATCCATAATAGGATTAAAAGGGTATAGACAAGATTTGCCCCAGTGCACCCCCAACCCAGACAATGATGCAAAGGATTTTAGCGTAGCCGGAATGACTTGTGGAATCGCTGTGATATCCTGTATATACAGCAAGATGTCATCTGCATAAAATGAAATGGCATGTATGCCATCTCCAAGGCGTATCCCCCAGCCTGGCGCAGAGGCGCGTAGAGCCATAGCTAATGGCTCAATCACCAGAGCGAAGAACAAAGGAGAGAGGGGACACCCCTGGCGAGTCCCCCGTTCTATCAAAATGGGCTCGGAGAAAAGAGACCCCAACCGCAACCGAACCGTAGGAGCCCCGTACAACAGCCTAATAAGACTTAAAATATAGGGTCCAAATCCATATCGGTGAAGCACAGCAAACATTAAGGAACAGTCGACCGTGTCGAAGGCCTTCTCCAGGTCCAACTTGACACAGCCGGCCGCCGGCCAATCCGTGGTAGCACAACTCATCACCCTGAACAATCACGGTATATTAAGTGATGTATTACGAGCCGGCACAAATCCATTCTGGTCTTGGTGGACCAGTTGGGGAACTAACGGCGCCAATCTAGTAACCTGGATACCAGCCAGTATCTTATAGTCCCCATTTAAAAGCGCCAAAGGGCGATACGCCCCCACGGAAGTAGGGTCTCTGCCTGGTTTGGGGAGTGTAATCAGCGTATCCTCCGTCATGGAGGCAGGGAGAGCAAGGGATTTGAGCGCCTCCGTATATACCCGGAGTAACTGGGGGCTCAGGGGGTCCGCATACGTTTTATAAAATTCGTGGGGAAGACCGTCGGGTCCAGGAACTTTTCCAGAAGGCAAGGCCCTCATCGTACCTTGCACTTCATCAAGCGTTAGTGGGGCATCCAGGTCCATTCGCTGCTCCGGTGACAGGACCGGAAACGGGAGTCCCCCCAGGAATTGCTGAATCTCCCCTTCCGAGGTCTGTGAACCCGCTTTATACAGCTTCGTGAAATGTGTTGACAGCTCACCATGAATTTCTAACTGCGTAAACCGAAGCTCTCCATCTGAGGAACGAAGAGCCGTAATCAGCCTACTAGGTTGCTCTTGTTTAATCAGCCAAGCAAGAAGGGGCCCAGAGCGATCAGCTTTGGCATGTACTGATGCGGAGTGCGCGGCAAAATTAAGGCAGCGCTGCCTTTCAAGGAGCTCTGCGTGTTTTTTCCGCACTTCCGTTAGGTCGACCAGTCCCTTAGCATCCGCCGCAGCCCTAGATTCCAATGACAACAAGCTTCTTTCCACCTCAAGCAGATCCGAGGCTACTCTTTGTCACAACCCACAGCCCAGTCCCAAGCATTTCCCTCTCAGGGTAACCTTCATAGCCACCCATTCCACCAGCGCAGAGGAGGCAGTCCCCTAATTAAGTTCAAAATATTCCGCTATCGCCTCACCAAGCGCCTCCCGAAATACCGAATCTTCAAGCATGGTTGGCTGCAGCCTCCACGTGGGGACACTCGGAATCCCAACTTCCCAGGCTAACACAGCATAGTGAGGATATTGGTCGGAGTGTGTGCACCCCCAATACTCTAGTTCGAGACATAAGGGAGGAGGCAGGGGGACCCAAAAACTCTATACAACCTAACGTGTAAGTTGTGAGGCGCCAAGGAAAAGGAATATACCCTCTCCCCCGGGTGATGTTGTCTCCAAACGTCAACGAGACCCCATCCCCGTGCCCAGAGATTCAATGCCACAGAATTGGTTGTGGTGGCCGTGGACCTGAGTGGAGGAAAAGATCTGTCAACCACCACATCTAAGACACTATTAAAATCCCCACCCAACAACCAAGAAATCTCACACCATCTCCCCAAAGCAAGAGACAGCTGACCAAGAAACTGGCCCTGATGCACATTCGGAGCATACACATTTCCCAACAGTACATGACGTCCATCCAGTTTTCCCCACACCAACACATATCTGCCCTCCTTATCTATGAGGACCTCGTCTACAGCAAAGGGCGTCCCAGGGCGTATCCAGATAAGGGTTCCCCTGGCGAACAGAGAGTAATCTGTGGCATATATTTTACCTCTCCACCTACGCTGTAATCGGGTAACAACTAGTGCATTTAAGTGTGTCTCTTGCAGTAGCGCTATATGCACATTGTGGCATTTTAAATAAGAGTACACTGCATATCTACGGGAAGGCGTGCGGAGACCCCGGACATTCCAAGTAAGTATCACGTGACCCAGGGCAGGACTAAGAAGAGCACCCAACAATGGAAATCAATCCCTCTGTCCCAGAACTCACTGTGTAACATTCTGATAAGCACATCAACACTTTTATTATCCCCCCACCGGAATCCTGTAGCAAAAGGGAAATGAGAAATACCAACTAGGGAGAGAAAAAACCATATGAGGGCAACCCCCAGAACATCAGGGGGTCGTCCAAACAAAACAGACAGCAACCCAGCCGCCTGCCCTACTGGCTCCGAAAAGTTATGGAGAACAGGGGGTTGTGGAGCCATGCAGGGTACACTCTCGGAGTCCCCCCCCATGAATGACTGATAGGCATTACCATAGCACAGAAAAAATCCAAGAAAGAAAATCGATAATATCAACACCCCCTGGAACCATCTGACCAACCCAACTCTTTTTCACAATAACACATAAATCTCAGGAACCTCAAGAGAACCCAATATTAAAACAAACAACAACACCCAACATTGTGTTTTCAGGACAACCAGTTTCATACAATACCATCCGCCATTTGGGGCGTAACGTCCGGCATTCTCATGGACACTTTGTCAGATGAGTCCTCCACTGAGGAGCCCCCATCCCCTGATGAATGACAGGAAGTGTCCACTCTGTCTTCTTGTGGCACTGCTTCTGCCATCTTCTCCGCGATGCGAACCACCTCCTGCCACTCCTTGCGGATCTGATCTGGGCCCGGCATCGCTGCTGAGCCTGGGAACCGCCGTCTTGACCGCCGTCTACGAGCTCCTTTGCCACTAGCTTCCCCAGACCATGCCATATCAGTTGTGCATGCAGGTCTAGGGCCAGAGTCCCAACCCGTTGTCTCCAGCCAGTCCAAAACATCCTGAGGAGTGTCAAAGAATCTGGACATGTCGTCCACAACAACACGAAGTCTGGCCGGGAACATCAACGAATAGGAGAGATTAAGCTGCTGGAGCTGACATTTCACCAATAAGAAAGATCCCCGCTGACGCTGGACCTTCATAGTGTAGTCCAGGAAGAATAGCACCTTGGCGTTTTCGAATTGAATATCATCCAGTTTCCTGGCCTCTCTGAGAATCACATCCCGGTCTTTGAAATGCAGGAGCCTGAAGATGAGTGGACGTGGTCTGTTACCGGGGGCCGGTTTTCTACCTGGAACACGATGCGCCCGCTCGATGGTAAAGAATGGAGAGAATTCCGTGGTTGGCAAGATGGTTTTAAGCTAGGTTTCCAGGAAAGTGACCACGTTGCGCCCGTCCGCGCCTTCAGGCAGTCCAATCAACCGGACATTGTTCCGCAGTGAGTGGCCTTCTGCATCCTCAATGCGGTCCTCAAGGTACCGAAGCCGTACTTCGTGAGCGTTCTGCTGCTTATCTTGGAACTCCGTGGCGAGTATCAATTCAGCAATCTCTTGCTCCACAGCAACAACCCGATCCTTCAAATTACGGTGGTTCGCATGTAGTAAATTGAGGTCCAAAGCCACTTTGTCTAGTTTGGCTTCCATGGGAGCACTAGTGCGCTCAATTGCCTGCAATCTGGCATCTAGATGATCATCGAGAGCCGTCCGCTCCCCCGTCGGTTGTGGTGGGTCTGTGTCACAGGTCCCCGCCGCTTGTGAAGAGGTCCTCAACCCGGCCCCCCTGGTACGTCCCATTGTTCAATATATTCCAGGACTCGTCCACCACAATGCCAGATTTCCACACAAGGTACTCAACAGCGTCACCAGCCCGACACCAATCCACACTGCCAGTACCTGCAGGCCGCAAATATTTGTCGGATCCTCACCACTTGGCTCTTCCAAGCAGTGCCAGGGGGGTTCCCCTCCGCTCACCTCGATGTTACCGGGGCATCGGGATTTCACACCGCTTTGCCATGGAACAGTGTAGTGCCACCGTTCCGTTTCGCTAAGTGAGCCTGGCTAAATGCACCACACCAGGGCCCCTACTGGCAGCACACTTCCTCGTCGTATCACTGCTACAGGATTTGGGTCAAGCAACACGAGTAGCCGGGGTATAACACATCTTTTGTCCCATTCCACACAAGCTGCCTGATGGTAGGCTGCAAAGTCAATAGGGCTACGCAGCAGAGGCCTCCTCCCACCATAAAGTTCAATGTGGGCCTGCCAGGACCTTCCTCCACTTTTCTCACCTCTTTAGTCCACCGCTGTAGGGAGGCTCACAAACATAATAGCTTCATCCAGTGCAACAACCGATTGCCTGCGATCGCCTCCTCGCAGCACCACTTGGGTGAGGGTTTGTCTTTCGCACTGTTGATTCGGATCTTGCCCTCTCCGCTTATCGTAATGCAGATTTACTTTTATCTGAAGTTGTTCTGTGCTAGGGAGGTGGCATCTCTGTAATGTGATTTCTCGACCATCTCGCCGGGGTTAATGTAACCTCATAGTATTTTCAAGGTTATAGAAGCGATACTGTGATTGTATAAAGGAAAAGGTATATCAATGAGCGAGACAGAGATGGTATATAACCCTTAAATTGAATTTTATTGATGAATTCCTGTAAAAGAATTATTTGTAAACTTTTCAAGAAATGTTATTCATTTTTAAAAGAGTTGTTTTTATTAAGAACTAGTTATTCTTGTTTAGTGATTTACAGGCACATGCATCAACGTTTTATGCGAGCGCAAACGGTGCGATTCTCAAAAATCGGCTGTTTGCGCCCGCAAAAACGACTTTTGCGATGCATCAAGGTGTTGGGCACTTGCAATTTAAGGAATCGCAATTCATTGCGGTTTCTTTTTTTTTCCCTCACATAACCTCTATAATATTATATAAGCATCCTCTCGGTACTAGCAACCCAATTGCTTATATCTTGGGGTCTGATCTCAGCTGATGTTCTATGGGGCCCGTCCCACGCTGCACATCATAAGCTGACCAAGAGGTGTAATCATTGGACAGTTTTTACCAGCCATACCAATTACTCTGAGTCTAGTAATTTCCAGAATAGCCCAAGCTCGTTTCTATTATTATGGGAATTAACCTTTTGATCCAAATCTTTAAAAAATCTGGCTGAGTTCCACCATTCCCTCCAAGATGGAGGGTCTGCCTGGCGCCATCTTTTGCATATTTATCGTCTTGCTAAGAGAATTAAATAGAACACAAGCTTACACTGTTCGCCCGTGAAGTCCGCCTCCCCCTCTGAGGGCTGTGCTATGCCAAAAAAAATTTAAATAAGGCTTACCTCCACATCTTTACCCAGTGCTTCTGACAAAGTCTTACCCACATTGTCCCAGTATTCCTTCAACATTGGGCAGGTGAAAACATGTGGATGTCATCCGCCTCGTGGATGCGACATCTTGTACAATTGGCATCTCCTCCTCCCCTCATTTTGGATATCTTAAGCGGAGACCAATATATCCTGTGAAGGGTAAAAAGGTGGTTCTTCCTTAGTGCAGCCGATTTGATTAAAGGTGAACAGTAACCTCTCAGCTCCTATATCAATAGGGCGTGGCACCAGACAAGGCTGCCCATTGTCCCCTATTCTTTTTGATTTATACATAGAGCCTTTCGCTCAAAGTTTAAGGCTAAACAAAGAAATCTCCCCCTTCTCAGCGAATGGGTTTTTAAGGAAACTAGCATTGTATGCTGATGATTTGATACTTTTTACGTCTAATGTCAATCAAGCTCTACCCAATTTATTCAGGGAAGTGCAGTTCTTTGGGAAAATGTCAGGGTATGAGATTAACAGCAATAAGACCGAGATTATGATTTGGAACTCAGAAGTGCAGGGTTTCAGGGTCTCTAAGGAGTTACGGTATCTAGGAATAACCATCACACAAGAGCTAAACGAACTCCCCAAAACAAATATAGCTGGAGTCTCTAAGGAGGTTAATATTCTTTTGAAGAGATGGCAGAATCTTCCAGTTACACACTATGGTAGGTCAAACTTGGTCAAAATGTGTGTTTTGCCCAAGTTCGCTTATCTTTTTAATAATATCCCCCTGACTTTTGATAAAAAACCTTCTAAATAAAATTCAGGGAAGGATTTCTACTTTCATCTGGGCTGGTAAGGGGATCAGACTATCGTGGAAAAAGCTTAGACGAAAGTTTGCACACGGTGGCCTGGGCCTACCAGACCTACAATTATATTGCTGGGCATACCAATTGAAGAACAGCAGGATGCTCCTATCTAGACCAGACGACAATTTGATTGGTCGCATGTTCAAGGCCATGTTCAAGGCCATGCTGCACGAGAGTCCAGCGGAGGGTTTAATGTACAAGTTCGGCGCCCCTAATTTTTTTTAAAAAGTCCGCCTGAAGGTTTTATACGCTGCTGCCAAATTATGGTTTGACTGCCGCATAACTTTAGGTATACCCTACTTTAGCGAGTGGGCCCCTGTGTGGGATTCTCCGGGCACTCCTGAAAGCCTGAATGTCACTTTATCTCAACCCTTGAGAGAGGCGGGGGTTCAGGGTTGGGGTGACATAGTTGAAGGAAATAGCTGTCTGCCTTGGGATACTTGGAAGAACTTAACGAATGGCAGGCTCTCCAGATTTAAATACTACCAAATCTCAACCTGGTGTAAGAACCAACACTGGCAATTTCCTGGGTACAATGCAATGGAGGATGATCTCCAAGATCCAAATCCAAGAAAAAAGGAGATAGCTCTCTGGTATAATCATCTTCTTGCTGCTGCAGACAGGAAGCTGGATCCTCCTTACATGGTCTGGGAGAAGTGCTTGCCAGATGAAGAGCTGCAAACCTTATGGCAAGTATCTTTAGATAAACTATACCCTTTAATCAAATTGGCTGCATTGCGGTTTCTTAAATTGCGATTGCATTTAAGGAATTTCAATTTGCAATTCCTTAAATGCAATGCATGTACCCCTTAGAAATAGCGAATTCGGTATTTGGGGCTGCAAAATACAGAGAAATTACTCTGGTCTGTATTTGGCCAATACCTTTAAAAAAGCACCAAAGTGCATTTTTCAAGGTTTTAGGTTACACACACACATGCCCTTGGGGCATGTGTGTGCGCAACATGGGTGCACATCACAATTTCAGGGGTGCAACAAGGTGTCATTTTGACACCTTTGCACCCTTGAAATTGCATGCGCAATTTGTGAGTACCTATTGGTACTCGCAAATTGTGCATGCAATTTCCCATTCATTCCTATGGGCCAGTAGGCCCATAGGAATGAATGGGAAGCTATTCCTTAATTGCTACTCGCAATTTGCGAGTCGCAATTAAGGAATGTTTAGAAATCGCTATTTTAATAGCGATTTCTACATGCATAGGCTTTTGCTAGTCCCTAATTGCGTTTCCTTAATAATCGCAATTAGGGACTTGCAAAAGCATTTCTTGATGCATGTGCCCCTTAGAATCATTATGTGTTTAAGATTGCAACACATAAAGTAGACTGTATTGCAGGCACCGAATCCCCATCATCAACATCAAGCTAATTATTCCTTCTTTATCAGTAAAGGAGGTTCTGTGGTTTAGTGGTTAAAGTGCCTATCTACTAAACAAGGAATCCTGAGTTCAAATAGCAGCAGCACCTTACTGTTGACTCCATACTTGTAAGAATAACTTTCTTCATGTAAATACTCAATACAATTTAAAAATAAGAGTCTGGTTCAGTTTTCTTTAGAATGGGTCATCTTAAAATGAAATAAATCACTTGGTATTTTGAAGATTTTTAAAGCAGTGCCTTGAATGAATAAAGTAAACAAGCATTTTCAATACAATAGGTCTCACAATTGCAAGATTTTAAGCTATTCGCATTGTCAATGATAATGCTTTGTATCTATGGGTTTTTAAAGCAACATTTATATAAAAGGCATTGTCATTTCTAATGCTAATAGCTCAAACTCTTGCAAATGCGAGACCACTTTAATGGTGGCCGCGCCCTGAGCAGCGTCTAAAGAAAGGGGCACGGCCAACATTAGAGCGAAAGCGCTTATGGAGCGCTTTTACACAAAGTGTAAAAATAAACAAAGAAAGAAAGCTTTTGTAGCTTGCCTGCTAAAGTGAAAGCGGTCGCGCTGTAAATTAAATAAATAAATAAGCGCGGACGCTAAAGTGAAAGCGCACCACCCGTGAATTAAATTATTAAATAAGCGCAGCTGCTAAGGTTAAAGCGGACTGCTCCGGAAATGAAAAAATACACGACTAATAACAATATAAAAGGTGGCTGGCGTGCTGCGATGCCGTGGGTTGAATAGGAAAGATCATTAAAGAAGATAGTGCTCATCGACTAGATAAAGCAGAATGTGTAACAACACAAGTAAAAAGTCCAATCATTATGTGAGGTTACAAATGCAGACAAGGCCGTACCAAGGAGGGACTACTAAGTTTATTCACGAACGAAAAGCAGCGATTTTGAAAGGACAATAACAGGAGCCAATCGAAAAGATGGGCAGGAAATGGGCGGAGCTTCTATGTCATACCTCAAAACTGCATGCCTCACAGAGCAACGCATGCGCTGCATAGGCTGGGCCTACAAAGAATGCCAGAGAACAGGAAAGAGATAAGAAAACCATCTAGTGTTGAATTCACCTAATGCATTCCTGAAAAAGGCAACATTCACGATTCTAATATTAGGGTAAGAGCACATTAATGAGGTGTTTTTAAATACATTTCATATCCTCGTCTATAGTGTTTGAGTACAGAGTTATGTGAACTTAAAAAAAAATATGAAATTGAGAATGCAGGATTCTCTTGAACACCATAGAGTAAGCTATTCCTTCTTCCTTAGTCAAGGGGGTTCGGTTGCTTAGCCAGTTAAAGTGACTGTCTAGTAGATAGGAGATTCTGAGTTCACTCCCGGCAGTGCCTTGCTTTTTTCATCGTTAAATAATAAACCAATTAAATTAAGTAGCCCTGTGATACAATTAAAAAAAGAAAAGTCTGATTTCTCTTACTGTTGAACAGTGCATCTTTAACTTAAATAAACCTCATAGAATTTTCAATATCATAGAAGCAATACTGTAAATATAAAATAAAAAACGTATATCAATGAGGAAAAATAACCAAAATATATATATAACTGGAGATGAAATATAACCCTAGAGTTGAGAAATATTGATGAATTCCTGTAACACAATTATTTGTAAACTATTCAAGAATTGTAATTCACTATTAAAATGTGGTTTTTTAAAATTAAAACTTAGTTTTCCTTGCTTAGTATTTGAGAATCCTTTTGTGTTTAACATTTCAACACATATGAAGAAGACTGCATCGCAGCACAATCATCAACACTAAGTTTATTATTCCTTGATTATCAGTAAAGTAGGTGCTATAGCTAAGTAGTAAAAGCTCCTGTCCCATGAAGAGAATATCAAAGAAGAGGAAAATGATAAAAAAACAAACACTTTAGAATTGAATTCAACTAACGCATTCCTGAACAACGCATAATTCAAGATTCTATAAATAGAGTAAGCAACCCATTAATGAGGTGTTTTTAAGTATATTAAGTGTCCTTGTCTATAGTGTTTGAGTACAGAGTTGTTTGTACTTAGAAAAGATTATGACATTGAAAATGCAGGATTCTCTTTAACACCATAGAGTAAACTATTTTTTCTGTTAAGCTGGTGACATGGCTTAGCTGGTTCAAGAGCCTCCCAATTAATCCCCCGATCCTGTGTTCAAATCACAGAGCACGCAGCTTTTTTCAGCGTTAAATAAATCATTTTCATTAAGTGACCTGTGGTATAATTTAAAAAAGAAAAGTTGGATTCATCTTACTATTGAACAGTTTATCTTAAACTTAAATATACCTTATAGTATTTTCAAGATTACATAAGCGATGTTGTTAATGTATAATGAAAAAGGTATATCAATGAGAAAGACAGATGATATATAACCATAAAGCTGAGGATTATTGATGTATTTCTGTAAAACATTTATTTGTAAACTATTTAAGAAATGTAATTCACTTTTAAAGGAGTTGTTTTTTATTAAAACTTAGGGGCTCATTATGATGTCGGAAGGACCGCCACCGCCGGTCCGGCGGTGGCCGTCCTTCCGCCATCACTGAGCATTTGACCCACCGCCAAATTAGGATGGCGGTGGGTATCGCGGCGGACGCAAAGTTCGTCTGCCGCTTTTCCGCCGGAGGCAATCGAACCGATTGCCTGGTGGATGGAAAAGGGCCACTAATACGGTGGCGGTGCCTAGCAGGCACCATCCGCCATATTATGATGTGCCCCGGAAGAGGCCTTCCCATGGCGGCGCTGCCGCCATGGAAAGGCTGGCGGGGATTGGTTTTGGGGGCCCGTTGCGGGCCCCCTCAGTGTGGGGGGAGGGTGTAGGTACCCTGGGGTACCCCCCTACATTCCCATGCACAAGGTGGCAGGCACTGCGTGGTGCCTGCCACGTTGTGCATGGGAATGCACATCGTGGCATTTTGGCATTGCGAACGGTGCTGCAGCCACCAGCACTGCCCGCAATGTTAAAAGGCCAGGATGTGCCCGCCATACTGGCGGGCGCATCCTAATTGGGCTGGTGGTACCGCTGCACGTCTGGCGGGTTGTCCCGTCACCGCTATGATGGCGGGCGGAATGATGTCCGCCCGCCATCATAATGAGCCCCTTAGATATTCTTGTTTTGTGAACGACAATCATTTTGTGTTTAAGATTGGAACACGTATAAAGAAGGCTGTATTGAAGGCACCGAATCCCCATCATCAACACTAAATTAGTTATTAATTCTTCATCAGTAAATTAGGTGCTGTGGCTGTAGGAAAGATGAATATTATGTGGTATGGTTGTGAGACCTTACCATGTAATTTTATCACAATGCCTCAAAGATGATCCTTGGATTCAACAACAATAATCCTTAGCTCAGCCCTGATAGTGTGTCAAAGAGCAGTCAGGCATTACTGGGGGAACATGTGTTAAGTATATTACAGTGCCATTATAATGCATAAGTGATTGACACGACTCGAAAGAAATCCAACACCAATTTATAAAATAGAGCTTATTTTTATATAAATTTAGACATTAAAACAAACTTTGTATCATATAACCGGAGTTATGATGATTTTTCAAAGCATTAGAAAATAAATGCATTAAATACTGCAGACATTTAACATTGTGGTCAATGAGAAATTCTTCTAGTGACAAACAGTCACACAAGGGGTGAATTGCTTTTCTCCCTCACAGGGTAGAGATCTTTGGGCGCTAAGGACCAAGTTTCAACAATTTTTATCGTGCTCGGGGTATCCAGGTGCAGAGATAACTTCTGAGCTGTCAGTGGTCTTTAAAAAATGTCTTTTAACCTTACAGTCAATGGGAAAAGCAGCTTAGTAACAAACGGTCACTTTGGGGTCAAGTTACTTTCTACCTTCGCAGGGTAGAGGTCTTTGGGGTCCCAGGGCCAAGGTTCAACACCCGATTTGTTTCTACCTTGCTCAGTGAGTCTGGGAGCAGAGGTAGCTTCGGATTGTCAATCAACTTGAATCCGATCACGACAAGGTTGCTTTTTCCATACGGACATTGCCGCAAAGAAGAAGATGCAGGTAGATCGGGGCGGGGTCTTTGCTGACATCAGTCGTTGTTCCCGGGAGCTGCTCTCTTCATGCAGAGTCGACTTATGGGATCAGTCACCAGCATGGAGATCAACAAGCCTTGGTTGCAGTAACAATAACCCAAAGGAACTTCAGCTGCTGGAGGTCCATGGTAGTGAAGTAATGGCTCGAGACTTCAGGGAGAGCCGAACTACAACTCCCAGAGTACAATGCATCCCATTCTTTAGGGGATCTATCTGTGTGGCCCGTGCCCGGCACTTCTTTAGTTTCAGCACGTCGGTTTACCTGCAGTTTGCAAGGGACTTGTGCCACCAGTCCAGAGGAGTCTGAGAATGCTTCGGACTCCCACAGGGGTCCCTCTTCCAGGAAGTGCTGAGTTTTGGCCATGGACAAAGGTCACTCATGCAGTTCCAAGCAGTGTTGCCACAGGGATCCAGTATCCCTCTCTTCCTTTGTGCAGGGGCAAAGTCTTGTCAGTTAAAATGGTCTTCTTGCTGTCCTTCCTTGTAGTATGTTGATCAGAACGGAGGTTCTGGTGTCAGAAATGTCCCTTAAATCCTGGATTGAGGGGACGTAGGGGTGTGGGAGCTAGGAGCCATTGGGCAGCTACTCCCTACTGCTAATCCACCCCTGGGGTGACCACATCCAGGGGTGTGGGTCACTTTTCCTACCCAGAACCCACTATTTCTGCCCTCCTAAAGATGGCAGAAGTCCAATTTAGGTGTGCAGTTCGACTGTCAACCATTAGAGGTGTAGCCAGCCTTCTTGGAGGTGCACACTTCTTGCATACCTAATTTACCACCTTGCCTGGGTCCAGCACACCTGGGGACAACAGGGACCTTTGTTTAACACATGGAGATAACTTTCTTGCATATCAGAGGCGATAAGAGCCTTTGAAGCTTGCCGCTCTGATGTCTCACTTCACTCGTCCATTCAAGGAGAGGGAGGTGTGACCTCCTTCCTGCCTAGGCCTTTGTTCTACCTCCTGGGAGCATGCATACTACATGGTGGAAGGTCAGAGCTTTGTCTTGGCGGCAGCGGGGTGGGATACCTGGGCCTGCCAGTCAAAGTACATGTCAGCTGTGGTAACTAGGTGGGCAACCTCTAAGGTAGCCACCTGGATGCATGCATGCTTCCTTCCCTTAACACAAGATTTGTGTCAGGGGAGAGAAGGCAAGCTTGGAGCAGTGAACACTGTTCATGTAGTCTGCAATGGCAGGCCTGCTGTCAATAGTTTACTTGGGTCACTCTAGGTGGCACAACCAGTGCTGCAAGCCCCAAGTACCCCTTTAGAACAATGCCCTGGGTTACCAAAAGTACCATTTACCAGGGACGTATAAGGGAGGTAAGCTCTTGTCAATTGGGATGTCAACCTAGCAATTCAAATGAGGTCAGAAAGTGTGGCGACATCTAGAAACTGTCCACTTTGATACAGTGGCTTAGGATATAAAGCACCTGTCTTGTAAACAGAAAAATCTGAGGTCAAATCTCAGCAGCACCTTACTGATGGCTTCATAAATGTGCAAATAATTTTCTTCAAGTAAATGTTAACTACAATTCAAAAACAAGAGTCTGGTTCTGTTTAATTTAGAATGGGTCACCTTAAAACGAAATACATCACGTGGTATGTTGAATATTTTCAAAGCAATGCCTTGAATAAATAATGGAAAAGAGATTGTCAAAGAACAGGAAAGAGATAAAAAAAAATCATCCTAGAGCTAAATTCAAATAATGTATTCCTGAATAAGGCAAAATTCAAGATTCCATAAATAAGGTAAGCAACCCATAAATAAAGTGTTTTTAAATTCATTTAGTGTCCTTGTTTATAGTGTTTGAGTACACAGTTGTGTGAACTTCGAAGAAATTATTAAATTGAAAAAGCAGGACTCTCTTGAACACCAGAGAGTAAACTATTCCTTCAGCCAAAAACACCTGGCTTCAAATCTCAATGCAGCCTTCCTTTTTTTCATCATTAAATAAATCATTTTCATTAAGTAGCCCTGTGATACAAATTTTAAAATAAAGTCTGAAAGTAGGCCATTCGCTGTTATTAGCCTGGCTGAACAGAATAGGATAGCTCCAGAAGCAGGTTTAATATTATTTGGGGTCTCCAAGGAGAGCCAGTGATTTAGGAAGGGGGGGGGGCAGTTATTTTTATTTCAATTCCATTTATGATTGCTTGTTCCCTGATTCTCCAATATTGGAGAACATGCTTGGTTCCAACTATTCAGTGATGGCAGGAAAAAATGGTACGGACCAAGAAGTTTGAAGAGGCATACGCAAAGAGTGTGGGGGGGGGGGGGTTTGAAGAGGTTTTTGGTCATATGACACCATTTATAGGTCACTAGAAATCAACCTGGGACATATTTATTTAATAGAATATTTCATTTCACTACGCCATGAAGCATACCCTAATGCATGCCATAAGTTGGACTGATTTTTTAAGTTCGGTCCTGGCATCATGTATTTGTTTGTCCTTTGCGTCTTCCCATCTGAATGTCCAGAAAGGAATATGAAACTGAAAAAGCAGGATTCTCTTGAACACCACATGCTGGCACTACTCCTTCCCCACAAGTCAGGTGGTTCCGTGACTTAGCTGGTTAAAGTACCAGCCTAATAAACAGGAGAGCCTGAGTTCAAATCTCAGCAATGCCCTACTTTTTTCATCTTAAAATAAAAAAACATTTTCATTATGTTGGCCTGTGACACAAATAAAAAAAGATTTCTGATTAATCTTATTCTTGAACATTTCATCTTCAACCTAAAAAAACCTCATAGTATTTTCAAGATTATAGAAGCAATACTGTGAATGTATAATGAAAAAAGTATATCAATGAGGAAGACAGAGGTGAAATATAACCCTAGAATTGAGGAATATTGCTGAATTCCTGTAAACAATATCTTCTAAACTATTCAAGACGTTTAATATACTTTTAAAAGAGTTTTTTTAAATATTAAACGTAGTTATTCTTGCTTAGTTTTTGAGAATCCTTTTGTGTTTAACATTGAAAGTTTAAATCTCAGCAGGACCTTATTGCTGGCTCCATACTTGTAAAAATAATTTTCTTCAAGTAAATATTCATTGCAATTTAGAATTAAGATTCTGGTTCTGTTTACTTTAGAATGGGTCATTTTAAATGAAATAAAACACTTGGTATTTTGAAGAACTTTGAACTAGTGCCTTGAAAGAATAAGGTAAAAGAGAATGTCAAAGAACTGGAAATAGATGAAATATCACTCTAGAACTGAATTCAGCTAATGCATCCCTGAATGAGGAATAATTTAAGATACAATAAATAGGGTAAGCCACCCATTAATGAGGTGTTTAGGCTCCCGCTAACTTCCATATTGGTCCAGCTATTGAATTTGGTGAGGCTTCACGGGCAGTGGGAAGTTGTCCACTTGGGCGAGCCCCTGGTCCAGATGGGCTTCCCTCTGATATGTTCAAAGCTAATATTTCATTGTAGGCCCCACTCCTAACAAACGTCATCAATGCCTCCCTAGCTCCTGCCCCCCCAAATATTGGTCTCATGCGATCATTGTGCCTATTTTCAAAAAGGGCTCAAAAACCGATCCCCACTGTTATCATCCCATTTCACTGATTAATTCTACTGTAACGATCATGGGACGAATTGTGTTGGACCACTTGCAGTTATGGGCCGAGGAGCATAACATACTTTCGGGTCTCCAATTGGTTTCTGCTCCAGTCTAGGCACAGTTGAGTAGTCCTTAAATCTAGTTTTGCTTATTGTCAAATATACTGTGGCCAAGCATGGCAAGTTGTACCTGGCATTTATGGATTTGGGTTCTGCTTTAAAATCTGTCAATAGGTCCAAACTGTGGGGTATTATGACTGATATGGAGGTTGACCAGTATATTGTTAATTTTCTCAGAGATTTACACAATGACATCACTGCCAGCGTACAGTATGGCTCAGGGGGTGGTGAACTACACTAGCCTTTAACCTTTCTAGGGGCATACACCAGGGGTGTGTCTTGGCCCCCTTCCTTTTTTCTATTTATATAAACAGCCTGGAGGACATGTTAGTCAAACTTATGGCGGACTGTCCTTGTGTCAGTGATCGTAGTATCCCTACACTAATCTATGCAAATGGCCTGTAATGCCTGCTGGACCGTTTTTGTGAGTGGCCAGTCTAGATCTTATGGTCAATCAAAACAAGACTCATATAATGATCTTTGGGGTACAGTAAGAAGGATAGTGTATCCTTCTTAGTTAACAGCAACAAAGTTGTCACTGTTCCCATTTTTTCTTATTTAGGCATCTCCTTTTAAACACACCTCTCATGGGGACATCTGAATACCAGTAGAGCCATTGCCTTTTCTAAATCAGTGGAGGCAGTCCTCAGTTTTGCCTGCAGGCTTGGCCAGAAGCCCATAAAGGAACTTTTGACTGTTTACAAAGCCAAGTGCTGATCTATTGCTTCTTACGGGGGAAGTGGTGTTGGGCATTGACGATTTGGGGAGCCTTGAAATAATTGAGAATGGCTTTATTAAGAGGCTCTTAGCTGTCCCCCAAAGCACTATCTCTTTTGTATGCCACACAGAGGTGGGTATTGGATACATTAACGATCTTATTAAAATTCAACCCCTCCTTCTGTGGCTTAGAATTTGGACCAAGAGTCAGACCTCCTTCAATAGGGCTGTTCTAGCAGGCTGCCTGAAACTTGACCATTGCCTAAGTATCCATTGGATGAAGTATATTCAGAACATCTGTCGCAGCTTGGGGCGGGAGGATTTGTTTACTTCTCCCGGTGAATATGTGACGTTGCAACGCATGCGTTTACAACGCATGCCTTTCCAACGCGGTCGTTACAAAGACCACGTTGTTACCACGCGTGCCATTTCATCGCAAGTCATGTCAACGACTTGCTGAAGGGGGCGCGCTGGACTTAGGAATAGTATTAATTACTATTCCTACTCCAGTTTGTGCAACAGCAGGGAAGGTGTTGGATTTAAAATCCAACACATTCCCTGGTGTTGCACGCCCCCTACAGCAAGTTGTTGATACGACTTGCGATGTAATGGCACGCGTAAAGTTACTGCGTTGTGGAGACAGCATTGTAAACGCTGTTTCCCCTCCCGGTAGTGAGTCAGCCAGATCTATTATTTCCTTGAAAGACACGTTTCTAGAGGGATGTCTGGAGGGCAGAATGCGGAGGGCTGTAGATAAGCCAACGGTCCAGGCTTTTATGGGGATTTGTTTGAGAGTCAGTCCCGCGCCTTACTTAATATAGGTGGGCAATAAACACCATACATTTTTATTAGTTAGATTCACATTATGCACCGTGCATTTTTTGGCTGCATTTCCATCACAATGTTCCTATTTTCCCCACTTACCTCTGTGTCACTGTGATGATCAATCGCCAAAAACTACTCTACATTCTATGTTTTTTTGTAAATTGTACTTGCTGTTGAGAAAATGTTATTTATTGCCCATTCTTAGGGAGGCAAACATTCACTACTGCAGAGCAGCTTTCACTTATCTGCAAACTTTGCCCACCATTAAGATCTGTATTCTTGCTGCTGTATACATTGAACGTGCCATAAAGCAGAGGGCTACCATTCTTATGTGATGTTTTACTGACTTTTTACTTGTCTGCATGTTCTTTTTTTATTAATGATTATTTATTATTGGATCACTGTACACTGATGTGTATTTTATATATGTCTTGTGATTGCTTTTATACTTTTATGGTCTAACTAGAACAAATAAAGTTATTTGAAGTGAACTGAATACATTTAGGGGCATATTTACTAGTTTCTCACTCAGCGTGGGGCAGCATCCACAAATGCTGCACTGCGTGAAAAGGAGAGAGCAGGAGAGCGCACTATATATAAACATTTTGCACTCCCCCCTCTTCCTAGCGCTGGCACTGAAATGTGCTGCCGTGCACCACAGTCACACCTTTGCACTTTAGGGTAAGGGTGTCTCTGCGAGTCTAGCATAGGTTTTGTACTGAAAAGGTACACTTCCAGTACAAAATGCCATGCTTAGACTAACCTGAAATCTTTTCCCACTTTGAATGTGTGCTGTACAGTACAACACACAAAGTCCGAAAAAAAAAGAGCAATGAAAGCATTTCTCCTCCATAGCACCTATTTGAAATGGGCGCTATATTCCCACGCTAAACCCTGTCTACTTTTTAAAAAAAATATGGAGAAAGCCATTGACATGCACACAGTCCAAAAGTACATAGCTATTTGCACGTGCTCTGGCATGGAGCCCCATCTTTTGTGGATTAGAACTCCCCAATATAGATTTCATCTTTTACGTTTTTGTATGAATATGATTCATTATTTAGGGACGTTTCTGACCTCCGGTTCATGGTTCGCCACCTTGTCACTGTGATGGGATTTCCTGCAAAACTACTAAGCACTTTATATTATTCTACCCACTCTACGTAGACTATACATCCCGATTCTATGTCAGGACCGGAAGCGAGGATTATGCTATTCTTTCTTTACTTTATTTAATAGCAGCCATTCAAAGTGAAACACAATAAACTACTATTCCCATGAAACCTTGGGAATATTCAAGAGAAAACAACAATAGAGTCCAACAGGTCGAATGTCCTTCCACGATCCACCAATCAGGGGGCTCCAGCGGATCATAGTCCCTTGTCACTGGCCCTTCCTCCTCTTTCTTTGCTGCTCGCAGCCTGGGATAAGTGCACATTTTCATTCCCTCATGTTGTGGTAAAATCTTTGTATCCGCTTGACTTGCTCTGTTTGGCTCGAATTGCGAGCGACACGCGACACCCTTGCGTGTTCTCACTGTAAGGCTTGCTCGCGGCGCACATTTCATGCTTATGCGGCACTCGCGTCTGCGCTCATTTTCTTGCTTTTGTCTTTGTGCAACTGCTCTCTAACGCGGTATTAGTATTTTGTGGCCTCCCAGGGACTCAGGGGCCTGTCTCGGGCCACAGGAGCGTTTTACGCTCCTTCGCGGCCACACTTGATGCGGGCTCGGCGGTGTGGTCCTCCCGCCACCAGAGGGTGCCTGATCGGCGCTGCTCGGCCACGGTGCGCGCTCCGCATTCCGCACATTCTGCGCATTCCTGGGATTGGAGCAGCGGCACCGTGGTGAGCCTTGTCGTCTGGAGAGCATACGCCCGTGTGTGCGGGTCTGTATTTGCCTAGTGGCACGTTTGGTTTACGCCCTGTCTGGGTCTGTACCAGAGTACTTGGCTTACTTCACACTCTGTGCTGAGTACTCTTCCAGTCGCCTCACGCCCCAAAGAGGGAGTCAGGTTTGAGCAGGCCCTGTTCTGCTGGGACCTTCTCCCAGACGTGTCGCCCCTTATACTTTTTTGCACCAGGGCATCAGGGTCCCAGGCTTTTGCCCATTGAAAACAGTGAGGCTCGCCCGCAGTGAACTTAGGCTGACACCCAGCCCCCACCATAAGGCATATCTCTGCCATTTCAACCTGTGCCCATATATTAGTGGTAGCACGCCACAGGGTACTACACCCTGAGTGCCTGGGCATATCTCTCACATGGATCCCTGTGTTGATGACCAAGGGAAGGAGGAGGACCCCCTTGCAGCACTCCGGTGGGAAGATGAGTTTTATGATGTGGTGGATGCATCAATTCACAGGGCCGTGTCTGAAGCGATGGCCCCTCTGAACAACGCTTTTGCTAGGCTTAAGCAGGCATTCTTGGCCAGCACTGCTCCCCCGGCACTTCCCTCAGACCCCACTGATGGGGATCACAGGGACACAGATGATGACGCCGGCCCCTCCTGACCCTGGCTCCCCTCTTCTAAGCCCCCCTCTTGCCCCCCAACTGCTCAGAACATATGTGGGGACATACTAGACCCAGATGAGATCCTTCATCCGAGGTCTTCAGAATGGGCTCCCTCGGACAAAGTCACGCAATATGTGGTGAGCCGCATTCGGAAGCCTCTTGAGAAGGATGCCCGCAATTGCCTCAGGGCGGAATGTCCCCGCCCGTCCTTGGAGGGCAAGCTGGCCCTAGCACCCGATATCGACACACACATGGCCACCTTCTTACAGAAGTTTGTTAAGGATCCCAAAAGGGGATCAATAGGTCCTGGCGGGCTTGCCAGGACAAGCTGCTGGACACTTTGGGCCCACTCACAAAGATCTTGGATATGGCGGAGGAGACGAAGGCTTCAGGCTCCCTCATCTCCCCAGAAACCCTCTCCTCATGGGCGCAACGCGGCATGGTTTTCTTGGGCAACGCCAACTGCGCCCTGTCCACTGAACGGCGTAGGTCCTTGCTGATCAAGGTGGACCCCAAACTTGGGGACCTGGCGGACTCGGAAGAGGGACTGGTAGCGCAGGGTAGCCTGTTTGGGGAATGCTTTATTAAAGAATTGGGGAGGTTTATGAAAACCTTTACCTCCCTGGATAAAGCTCAATCATCTATTAAGAAGGTGTTTCACTCCCGTGTTTTCCGCGGGCCGGTCGAGGAAGGGACCACTCGACCGGCTGCCCTAACCAATATACTCCCAGAGGACAAAGCTCCCACCAAGGCAAATATCAGGACCAGTCAAGATTTGGGAACTTCTATCCCACCAGAGGGGCGCGTGGCAAGCACAGAGGAGCCAGAGGTGCTGGTACCGCCAACAACTCTGGTGAGTGTCATTCATTCTTCCCTTCTAAAAGTAGGGGGCCGTCTGACGAGTTTTTTTCCAGGCCTGGACTTCCATCAAGGGGGACGCCTGGGTTCTTCAGACGATTCAGGGTTTCCAGATAGAGTTCTATGGGAATCCCACACAGCCTGTGGCCCTGCTGCCCATCTGCTTCTCTGCGACGGATTTGGCTCTGGTGGACCAGGAGGTGCAGTTTCTCCTAGCCAAAGGGGCGATCTCCCAAACCCTTCCCCACCCCAGGGGGTTTATCAGCAACCTCTTCCTCGTGGACAAGCGGACGGTGGTCAGCGCCTGATCATCAATCTGTGCAAATTCAACGAGTGGCAGATTTATCGTCACTTCAAAATGGAGGGTATTCACCTTCTCCGGGATATCCTGAGACCATGAGATTGGATGGCGCGCCTACCTCTCGGTTCCTATTCCCCCCCCACAGGAGGTTCCTACAGTTCTCGTGGGGGGTGCAGGACTTATGAATTCACCACTCTCCCATTCGGACTATCCTCGGCCCCATGGTGTTTCACCAAGGTCCTCAGACCGGTGGTGGAGCGTCTGCGGGCGCAGGGGTTGAGACTCATCGTCTATTTAGAAGACATCCTAATGATGGGTCAATGTCCCTGGGCACTCATGCAGCAGCTCCAGGCAGCGGTCAACCTCCTGTAGGGCTTGGGTTTCGTTATCAACAAAGCAAAATCCACCCTGGTTCCCTCCCAGAGAGTGATTTTACTAGGTTTCTTAATCGACTCTGTCGAAGCTACTCTCAGCCTCCCTTCCAGGAAGGTGATGAAAATCTGTCACGAGCTCCGGCGGGCTCTCGCGAAGCCGCGCATCTCCCTCAGGCAAGTGGCCCACATTGTGGGGCTCCTCTCCTTGTCGATCCAGGCCATCTTTCCAGGGCCATTGCACTACCGTGCCCTTCAACGCATGAAGGCCACCCACCTGCGCAGAGGTCTCTCGTGCTCGCAAAAGGTGGCATTGACATTGGAGGCCAGGGAGGAGCTCACGTGATGGCTGGCCAACATGGAAGCTGGGAACAGACTGGCAATTTTCGGCTCCGCACCAGATATTGTCATAGAGTCCGACGCCAGCAGGCTAGGCTGGGGAGCGAGGTGCAGCGATTTCACCACAGGAGGTGTGTGGTCACCTCTAGAACAACGGTTACATATAAATTGCTTGGAACTTCTGGCGGGCTCCTTTGCGATCCAATGCTGGACCAAGGACTCGATCCAATCCTGCGTCCTCCTCAAGTTGGACAATGTGTCGGCGGCACGGTACATAAACCACTTGGGAGGCACGCGTTCGAAAGCCCTCTCCAATCTCGTTGCCAACTTCTGACAATACTGCCTTAACCGTCGGATTTCAGTCACGACGGAGTACCTGCTGGGTCAGGACAACCAAGCAGCAGACTTCAAGTCACGCCACTTCCACGACATGAGCCTGTGGAAACTGCACGCGGGTGTGTTTGCGGATCTCCAATACAAATGGGGACTGTTCTCGGTGGACCTCTTTGCCTCCCGCCTGGACCACCAACTGCCCAGGATCTTTAGTTGGAGGCAAGATCCCCTGGCGGAGAACACAGACGCATTCCTCCAGGACTGGAAGGAGGAATAGAGTTATGCCTTTCCACCGTTCTCGATGATCACCTGGGCCTCAGCCGAGGTTTGGTGACAGGTGGCGGACGTAGTGATGATCACCCCGATTTGGAGATCGCAAGTCTGGTTTCCAGTTCTTCAGGAACTTTCTTGGGATTCTCCAATCCCTCTCCCCCTATTTCCAGCACTCCTTCTCAATCTGGCTCAGCAGCCTCACCCGCTCATCCTGCAAGGGTCTCTTGCCCTCATGGCATGGTGGATTAGAGGGGACGATGGTCAGTCCCGGGACTTTCGGGAGCGGCTGAGAAGTTCATGTCCAAGGCCTGGGCGGACAGTACGGTTAAACAATACAAATCCACTTGTGGACGCTGGTCTCGTTGGTGTTTGCGACGGGATCTCAATCCCGTGGCAGTAGATGTGACTCACATTCTGAATATTTTGGCTTCTCTGGCCGAGAAAGGTTTGGCTTACAGGTCCATCAATACGTTCAGATCTGCCATGTCCGCAGGGCATGTATCGGTGGATGGATCCCTGGTCGGGGAGCATCCTTTCGTCTGTCGTCTCCTTCGGGGGATAAGGCTTTCTCTTCCTCCGGAGCAAAGATATTCTTCTCTCTGGGATGTCAACCAGGTGCATAACCTTTTCCTTTCTTGCCAACCGCATAGATTCCTCTCCCGGAAGGAACTCTCGGCAAAAGCCATGCTCCTTTGCTTGATTTTTTGTAGGAGAGTGTCGGACGTTAGGGCTCTGGATGTTTCCGGCAGAATCTTCTCCCCCTCCGGGGCTACTTTCACTATTCGTAGACGAACCAAGAGTGGAACGAAATCCATCTCGTATCCAGCCTTCCTGAATTCTCCGAAGTTGTGTGTGGTGTCCTGCCTCAAGGCCTATGAGGAGATGTCGGAGGAGTTCCGCCCTCCGGGTGAGCGACAACTCCTCATAGCTCTGTGGAAACCACACAGAGCTGTCTCTTCCCCTACGATTGCTTGTTGGGTCCGTTGGGTGATGCTGGAAGCCAGCATTGATTTGCGGATGTTTGGTGCTCACTCTACCAGGGGAGCAGTGGCTTCTGAAGCATTTTCCTTAGGGGCGCGTTTGGAGGACATCCTTAACACTACAGATTGGTCTTCAGACTCTACATTCAAACGGTTTCACTTCAAATTGGTTCTGCAGATGGCCCACTTGGTGGTAAGTAAGCTTTAAACTAGCATAATCCTCGCCTCCGGTCCTGACATAGAATGAAAGATTTCCTAGCTATTGTAACAGAAAGTTTCAATTCTATTAAGGATGCAGAGCCGAGGATTATCCCACCCAAGGTTTACCTATATATGAAACCTCCTCACCCTCGTTGTGGAGTAAGTAATGCTTTGATTATACCTCTGGCCTGTATTCTATTGTGCAGTGTCGTTGCTTAAGAGTATAAGATTGCATAATCTTCTCTTGCAGGGCAAATTCTTAGCCATGGTCGTGTCTTACGATATGTTGTTTGGTTGCAGGAATGGATGCAGGCAAACAGGATTCATGAATTGCTGATGGAGGCTGTTCTCACGCGACGAAAGAGGAGGAAGGGACAGTGACAAGGGACTAAGATCCGGCTGGAGCACCCTGATTGGTGGATCGTGGAAGGACATTCTACCTGTTGGACTCTATTGTTGTTTTCTCTTGAATATTCCCAAGGTTTCATGGGAATAGTAGTTTATTGTGTTTCACTTTGAATGGCTATTAAATAAAGTGAAGAAAGAATAGCATAATCCTCGCCTCCGTGTCCTTAACAGAATTGAAACTTTCCGTTACAATAGCTAGGACATTTTCCATTCTCACGGCCAATCCTTAAAGAGAAGTCTTTTAACTCGCGTCTTGAATGCCTGACATTTCTGTGGCACGTAGAGTCCCTAGCGACCTATTTTGCTGTTTTAAATTGTATAATTCTGACCCATCATGAAGTTAAATTGGCGTTGTGAGGTCTCTTGATTTGTTTTGAGCTGATGTTTAATTGCATTTTTACTGTTCTCTTATTATATATTGCTGAGCCAGAGAGAAACTTTAGTATTATGAATTTATACTGGCGATGTAAGATTTTATGATTTTAACTGATATTTAATAGCATGTCTTAAGTTGTTATACTCCGCTGTATATAAATTGTCTTTACTCTGAGCTTTTATGGTTGTATATTCGACCACATAATGTTTTATTTATTGTTGATATTGAAATAAATAGGGTTTAACATCAGAAATCTTGGGTGGCTGCTTGGGAACACGCCTGCACCACCCACGGTACACTCCTTTGGAGCTAAGTAATGCAAAAAAGAGCTATGCTCTGCTCTGCACTATGTTTAAGTGTTTTCCAGCACTAAACAAGTTCTGAGCTGAAAAGTAAATTAGTAAAAAAAGATATATGGGGCCGATTCTGATGCGGGTTGGAAAAGATTCCCGACCGAATCGGTTGGGAAATGGTGTCTGACCCACTCGGATCGGGAAAGTCCGACCGGCGGAGTAGGATGCATCCGGATGCTTCCAGATACGATTTGATTGAACTCCCATTGACTTCAATGGGAACATTTGTTCCTAACCGCATCAGAATTGGGCCTTCGGTCGGGAAGACACGTTCCCGATCCGATTTGGAAGGAGCAAATGCCGTTAGGAGGCCTTCCTAACCGCATCAGAATCAGGCCCTCGGTCGGGAAGCTTTTCCAACCCGCATCAGAATCGGCCCCTAAGCGTTGCTTTGCGTCACTTTTGTTATGCAAACACAGCGCTGGATCTTAGTAAATAGACCCCTTAGTGTCCTTGTCTGTAGTAGTTGAGTACAGAGTTGTGTGAACTTAGAAAAGAATATGAAATTGAAAAAGCAGGATTCTTTTTAACACAATAGAGTTAACTATTCCTTCCATCTAATTCAAGCGGGTGCTGTGATTTAGCTGATTAAAATGTCTGCCTACTAAACAGCAGATCAGAGTTCAAATCTCAGTAACGCCTTGCAGTTTTGATCATTAAATAACAAATCATTTTCATTAAACAGCTCTGTGATACAACTAAAAAAAGAAAAGTCTGATTCATCTAACTGTTGAACAGTTCCTTTAAAACCTAAATAAACCTCATAGGGGTCAATTCCGATTCGGGCCGGAAAAAGCACGGACCGACTCGGATCCGGAAAAAATACCGACCGACACGTACCCGTGGCGCACGACACGCCAAGTACGATGCAAGGCGCGAAAAATCCGACCGACACGTACCGAAACCAAGTCGACCGACCGAGCCGCACGGAAAACAGCAATCCGGCCGGAAAAACACGCGAATCCAACCGACCGACACGCACCCGGAACAAATCCGACCGAAACGTACACGCTAACTCCAAACCGCAAAGTACGATGCAAGGCGCGAAACCACGAGCGAGTCGGACGGAGGACAAGCCGTACGACCGACACGCATACAAAACCGAGCCGAAGCAACACAATACACCGCGACCGACGCGTATGCAGCATAGAAAACTGCACAAACACAGCGTGAACGAAATGGAGAACACCGTACGAGACCAATGCAGGGTCCGACTCGGTCACAAGAACGTTTCCAACATACACAAACAGCACAAAGGAAAAATCACCCAAAAAAAGGCCAAACAAGCAATTACCAAGCCAATAAATACTGGGGGGTGGGGACAGAGAACAAAGACACACCCACAACTCCACCTATATAAAGGACACAAATCACTACCATGAGCCTTTGCAAATGCCATTCCACTGCCAGCACCCAAGAGAAAGCAACCACACACCCACAGCTCATCCCTCACACAAGCCACACACCATCAGCACACCAACAAATACCTACCTCACATACACCCAGCAAAACACACACTCACACACCCTCACCTGCACACCAACACACACATCACTCACCATCACCACCCATCACCATGCCCCCCAAGAAGAATCCCAAGTTCCTAGATAGTGAATTGGAAGTCATGGTAGACGAGATCCTCAGGGTGGAGCCACAGCTGTTTGGCACACTGGTCCAACAGACCCCCATGTCGCAGAAAACCAAGATGTGGGAGAGGATCATCAACAGGGTGAACGCCCAATCACCATGTCGGCGCACAAAGACGGACATCCAGAACAGGTGGTATGACGTGCGCAGGAGGGTACGGGACATGCTGAAGAAAGACTACATCAACAGCCAACACACCGGCAGTGGCCCTCCTGCCAAGCCAATATACCTCAGGCCCTGGGAGGAGAAGGTGCGGGCCATCCTTCCGCCAGTGAGCGTATATGGACTAGAGGACATCCCAGAGCCTGGTGAGTATACAACAAATGTACACAATATACTGCCACAAAACACACACATCACTGTCAAGGGGAGAGTCAAACCATGCACTCATAGCAATTACACAGCAACTAGAACAGAATCTTCCCAAAATGTGTATGTCAGTCAGATAAAAACAACACATGCCATCAAAAAAGTCACATCCAACTGTGCCAACACATGTACAAACACAACCACAACTACAGCCAGGCAGTGGCACAAATAGAACTAACAAACACATCCACACATGTAGCCACCACAACAACACCAACACACAGTGAAGACCACTCAAAGGAAGGAATTCTGTGTATGCTGGCCAAGTCAGTGTAGCCAATAGCATCATGGGAGTCGCAGTCACACATATTGCCCCCCCCACAACTGTCCCATCAACACCACCATGAACCATGCGCACATCACAGGGAGTGGAGAAGGACTCACAAGATGGCTGACACTGGCTACTGCTGTGGGAAGCACAAGGCCCTGCTGGCAACTGTGCACCAACAAACAGCAGGACACCACTGACTGACATCCTGAGAGACAACTTACACTCCCTGCAATGCAAGCACGTTCCATGGTGGGAAATCTGGCTAGCTGGGTGGGAAGGGGGACTTGCAGCACTGACCATAGTCACAAGCACCGCCCCTCACACACCCCCCAACACAAACTCCACAGAACCCACCTGGTAGAATGCAATGCCCCCATCCTAACACAAGATCCCACAAAGAACCACCACCCTGGGTTATGTTGTGTGAAGCACAGGGACACTCTTGGGACTCTTAGCCAAACAACTGCCAGGACAACACTCCCAGCCATCCTGTCAGCACAGCCAGCCCACCCCACAGGGAAGCAGATTCAAAGGAAGGAAGCATGGGCATGCTGGGAAGGGGGGTGGAGGCAATAGCATGATGGGAGTCGTAGTCACTGATATTGGTCACCCCCACAACTGTCCCATCAACACCACCATGAACCATGCTCACATCACAGGGAGTGGAGAAGGACTCACAAGATGGCTGACACTGGCTACTGCTGTGGGGAGCACAAGGCCCTGCTGGCAACTGTGCACCAACAAACAGCAGGACACCACTGACTGACATCCTGAGAGACAACTTACACTCCCTGCAATGCAAGCACGTTCCATGGTGGGATATCTGGCTGGCTGGGTGGGAAGGGGGACTTGCAGCACTGACTATAGTCACAAGCACCTCCCCTCACACACCCCCCAACACAAACTCCACAGTACCCACCTGGTAGAATGCAATGCCCTCCATCCTAACACAAGATCCCACAAAGAACCACCACCCTGGGTTATGTTGTGTGAAGCACAGGGACACTCTTGGGACTCTTAGCCAAACAACTGCCAGGACAACACTCCCAGCCATCCTGTCAGCACAGCCAGCCCACCCCACAGGGAAGCAGAGTCAAAAGGAAGGAAGCATGGGCATGCTGGGCAGGGGGAGGAGGCAATAGCATGATGGGAGTCGTAGTCACAGCTCTACATCCCCCACCACATGGCCCAGCAAGCTCACACTCACGCATGCACATCCCACAGAGAGTGGAAAGGCCCATCAAAGATGTCTGACACTGTTGCTGTGTCGTGGGGAGCACAAGGGCATGCTGGGTACTGCACACCAACCAACAGCAGGACACCACTGTCAGCCATCTTGCCATTGCTCTCACACCCACACACACTGAACTCCACACAAAAGCAAGTAAGTATGGGAATGCTGGGAAGTGGGGTGGAGGCAATGGCATGATGGGAGTCGTAGTCACAGACATAGCTCACCCCCACAACTGTCCCATCAACACCACCCTGAACCATGCTCACATCACAGGGAGTGGAGAAGGACTCACAAGATGGCTGACACTGGCTACTGCTGTGGGGAGCACAAGGCCCTGCTGGCAAATGTGCACCAACAAACAGCAGGACACCACTGACTGACATCCTGAGAGACAACTTACACTCCCTGCAATGCAAGCACGTTCCATGGTGGGATAACTGGCTGGCTGGCTGGGTGGGAAGGAGGACTTGCAGCACTAACCATAGTCACAAGCACCTCCCCTCACACACACCCCAACACAAACTCCACAGTACCCACCTGGTAGAATGCAATGCCCCCCATCCTAACCCAAGATCCCACAAAGAACCACCACCCTGGGTTATGTTGTGTGAAGCACAGGGACACTCTTGGGACTCTTAGCCAAACAACTGCCAGGACAACACTCCCAGCCATCCTGTCAGCACAGCCAGCCCACCCCACAGGGAAGCAGATTCAAAAGGAAGGAAGCATGGGCATGCTGGGAAGGGGGTGGAGGCAATAGCATGATGGGAGTCGTAGTCACTGATATTGGTCACCCCCACAACTGTCCCATCAACACCACCCTGACCATGCTCACATCACAGGGAGTGGAGAAGGACTCACAAGATGGCTGACACTGGCTACTGCTGTGGGGAGCACAAGGCCCTGCTGGCAACTGTGCACCAACAAACAGCAGGACACCACTGACTGACATCCTGAGAGAGAACTTCCACTCCCTGCAATGCAAGCACGTTCCATGGTGGGATATCTGGCTAGCTGGGTGGGAAGGGGGACTTGCAGCACTGACCATAGTCACAAGCACCTCCCCTCACACACACCCCAACACAAACTCCACAGAACCCACCTGGTAGAATGCAATGCCCCCCATCCTAACACAAGATCCCACAAAGCACCACCACCCTGGGTTATGTTGTGTGAAGCACAGGGACACTCTTGGGACTCTTAGCCAAACAACTGCCAGGACAACACTCCCAGCCATCCTGTCAGCACAGCCAGCCCACCCCACAGGGAAGCAGAGTCAAAAGGAAGGAAGCATGGGCATGCTGGGAAGGGGGTGGAGGCAATAGCATGATGGGAGTCGCAGTCACAGACATTGCTCAGCCTCACAACTGGCCCATCAACACCACCCTGAACCATGCTCACATCACAGGGAGTGGAGAAGGACTCACAAGATGGCTGACACTGGCTACTGCTGTGGGGAGCACAAGGCCCTGCTGCCAACTGTGCACCAACAAACAGCAGGACACCACTGACTGACATCCTGAGAGACAACTTACACTCCCTGCAACGCAAGCACGTTCCATGGTGGGATAACTGACTGGCTGGGTGGGTGGGAAGGAGGGCCGGCTGTCAACCAAACACAACCAATGCAGACCATGTTCACACCCCAGAAAATACATAGAAATGCCCAAATAATGCAGGACAATGTGCCACACCAATATCAACCCCTGACTGTGACGACTTAGGACAATGCAATGTACAGGCCCGCACCCAGAGGCACAGTCACAACTGTCATGTGTGTCAACCATTGATGCCTGCAGAAACATGACATACATTGTTTGTGTCTCCCAAAAACAGGTGATGATGGGGACACAGCAGCAGACGCTGAGGAGTCCCAGTCCCAGGCTCAAGAGGATGCCGAGCTCACTGGCGTCGTACAGCCTCTGTCCTCCTCGGACGATGAAGAACAACCTGGCACATCTGGTGCAAGTCAACATGCAGCACCAGCAGGACCACCAGCTGCAGCACCAGCAGGACCACCAGCTGCACCCCCTGCACCCACCCCTACAACGACTGTCACCACGAATACCATCCCTGCCGACATGGACAGAATAAGGAGCAACACCAGCACAGTGACCCTGGACCAACCTGGGGCCATGGACACCACCACCACCACCAACCCCCAAGGTGGACCAGGGTTATCTGTGCGTGCCACTGCACACACTGCACATGTCAGCAGGGGTGGTGGGAGGGGTGGGAGACAGAGGTCGCTGCTTGCAGACGTTGCTGGTGTGCATGACGACCCACAACTGGTACGCATAGCTGATGCGTACCAGTCCAGCACCGGAGAGCTCAGCCAGGTAGTGGGGCTCCTCAGAGACATTAAACAGCAGCAGGCTGCCCATCATGCCCGCTTGGACTCCCACATGTCCCACGTGGAGTCACACATGTCCCGTGTGGACTCACACATGTCCCGCGTGGAGTACAAGTGGGATGCACTGCATGAGATGACGGCGGTGCACAGGGACATTTTACAATGCCTCCGCCAGATGAACAGCAACCAGTCCACACCTCCCTGTGTGCCAACAACATCTGGTGCCGAACAAACTGCAACTGCCACAGGGAGGGAGGAGGACTCTGGCAGAGAGTCCCCTGCACCGCAGCAGCCTGCACTTGAGGGCCCCCCCCCAAGAAGAGGGGTCGTCCGAGGAGGGAAAAGTGAGAGGCCGATGGCCAAGCGCAACTCCCAGGAAGCCTGAACCTGTTCTGGATGTTCGCCTTTGTGCACAGACTGTTCACCCTGTTGACGGCAACACTACTCCCACACATTGCATGGGGAGTACAAGTTGGACCAATGTGTCAGACAACTGTGGCCCCGATACTGGGGATCCTGTCTACCCGGACTTTCAATTCACCTAGGAACTTGGGATTGCAAGATTCATGTACAGCACAACCCATCCTATGCACTATTAACACAAATGTATCACAATAAACACACTAATACACCATACTTGCCTCTGTCGTGATTCCAACGTGGGTGCTGTTATGGGGATGATGAACTGCAAAATTACACTGTGTATGCGAACAGCAACAGCAAGGACAACACAGGCATGTGAGTACAGGCAACGTGACACACATGAGGGAGACACACCACCAGGGCTACACGACACATACACACCTAGGCCATCTGACTCATTGCCTACACTGATGTTGCCAGGGAAGACGGTGCAATGCACAGACACCACACCCATTCCCAGTTGTAGTCAAGTAGCCCACAGGTGCAGTAAGCAAATGGCAGTCAAATGTGTGACCACAGACAACGCACATCACAAAGTGAAGCACAGGTTTATTACACAGTTGCAACATGCCGTAACCACTACAGATGCAAGGTAACCCCACCTGGCAGCGGGCACACAGTCAACAACTGTAGACGGAAGGAAGTCCATGGGTGTGGCGCACATCACCTGTAGGGACACAACAGCTACCAGCCTGGATGTGCAATCACGTCGTCGGTGGACACAGTTGATCAAACGAATCTGAAAGTACCCTGTGAAGGACAGAAATGACACACAGTCAAAAGCAATGGAGTACAGGACAGAACAGCAAAACTCATGCACAATACATGTTACAAGATACCCACCCAGAACCAAGTTAGCATGTCAACACTGTTGGGGAGTACAGCCCACCTGTCACCACACATCGCAACACACATCCAGTCAAGTAGCCCATGGACACACTCCAACAGCACCAGAGCACCACCCACACATCATGCCAACTCACATCATTGACATGACACCTCAGGATACTCACATTCAGCTAAAGAAGTTGGTGATGAGCTGTGTGCGGACATCACCATCACCATCATCATCATCATCATCGTCACTGGCATCATGGTCCAGGCCAGGATCCTCCACAGGTGGCGGATGTTGGTCATTGTCATCCTGGATGAGAGGCAACTCCTTCCGCACTGCCAGGTTGTGGAGCATGCAGCAGACGATGATAATCTTGCACACTTTCGCAGGGGCATATGGCAGGGACCCTCCGGTCTTGTCCAGGCAGCGGAAGCGGCTCTTCAGGAGACCAAAGGTCCGCTCAATCACTCTCCTGGTCCGACCATGTGCCTCATTGTAGCGCATCTGGGCAGGTGTCACAGGGTTCCTGAGGGGTGTCACCAACCACGGCATGTTGGGGTATCCCGAGTCACCTATGGACAGACAAGTGCACATTAGCTGACTTGGAAAAGTGGGCGGAATACTACAGATCAGATCACACACAATGGCACAAAGTCAGTACACACCGACAAGCCAGGCACGCTGGTTCTGCATCTGTGCCATCATCCTGGGGATGCGACTACTCCTCATCACAAAGGCATCGTGTGCTGAACCAGGGAAACGGGCACACATGTGTGTGATGGTCATGTCTGCAAGACACACCACCAGTGCATTGACCGAGTGGTAGTGCTTGCGGTTCCTGTAGGCCTGCTCCTGGGCCTGTGGTGGTACCAAAGCCACATGTGTCCCATCAATGGAGCCAATGACATGCGGCATCCTCCCCAGGGCATAAAAGTCACTCTTCACGTCAGTGAGTCGTCGCAGTCTAGGGAAATAGATGTACCGGTTCAGGAAGAGCAACATTGCCGCCAAAACATCGCGGAGCACATGGCTGAACATGGTCTGTGACATCCCACCAGCAGTCGCAACAGTATGTTGGAAGGTACCAGTGGCAAAGAAGTGTAGGGCTGCCATCACCTTCACCTTGGGGGTCAGCGCTGTAGGATACGGCCGGCCAGGCTGCAAATGTGGGGACAACTGCACTGCCAAATCCTCAATCAGCTGCCTGGTGAAGCGGTACCGTCGGATGCTGTCCCGTTCCACCATCGTTGCCAGGTCTGGGAATGGCCGATGGACAGCAGGAGCCCTGCAGTGCAGAGGAGAAGTAAGCAAGATTGTCAGTCACCCCACATATGCGGCATTGAACACACTCAAGATCCCAACATACATCATTATGAGGCACAACTACATGAAGTGTGCAGTATCGGAAGGACATGTATGGTACATACATGGCCAACATCTGTCAACACGGTCCTACAGGTGGCATCAATTTGTCCCAGGTTGGCCCATTGGATATCATGAGGCCATGTCACAGTTCCCATCTCCTGCTGCCGTGTCACAATAACCCCCACAGTGACATGTGAGGACAGATGTGCCCCAGGCACCACAGCTCAACGACAGGTACATTCCCAGGGACCCTGTAATGCCACATGGACACTGGCATTACATGGAGTATCATGTATACACCACAGCAAAACAACCATGAACCCCACAGGTAGTGGCCCCACTTGCCACGGCAGGACAGACATGGACGTCTGTGACACACACGCACAACATCAGAGTCCATGCACACACAACGTGGATGTGGAGACTGTCTCCCATTGTGCACATGAAATCAGAGACATTGTAAACACTACATGCACAAAGACTGTGGAGGACCATCACTATTGTGCCACTGGGACACCCTGGCTCAAACATACCGTCCCACATGGGACTCACGGGGTATGTGACATGACATACACATACACCACTGTGAAATGTGACCATGGCACATGCACAGATATGAACAGTTGCACATCACAGTGGTCACGTACACGTAACACCCATGATCCTGTCCCCATGAACACGTGCACAGCCTGGGGGTGGCTGCCCACAGGTGACACCCACAGGACAACATGTACACCAACATACACACAATAGGAAATGCAGCCTTACATGCCTTATGATAAGGTTTGGACAGGCTGTCGTGATGTAGGTGTGCCCCTCACTCCCTGGGAGCTATCTGTGGCTGGCATATGTCCATCTGAGACAGGCATGCTGACATATGCCAGTCACATGTACAGTGATGCGTTGAACAGCAATGGACCGATCGGTGCCTCCGGCCGGCCCATTACTTTCAATGTGTGCGGGTACGCATTGTACCCCTGTGTGCGTTGAACTGCAATGGACCGATCGGTGCCTCCGGCCGGCCCATTGCTTTCAATGTGTGCGGGTACGCGTTGTACCCCTGTGCGCGTTGAACTGCAATGGACCGATCGGTGCCTCCGGCCGGCCCATTGCTTTCAATGTGTGCGGGTACGCGTTGTACCCCTGTGCGCGTTGTACCGCAATGGACCGATCGGTGCCTCCGGCCGGCCCATTGCTTTCAATGTGTGCGGGTACGCGTTGTACCCCTGTGCGCGTTGAACTGCAATGGACCGATCGGTGCCTCCGGCCGGCCCATTGCTTTCAATGTGTGCGGGTACACGTTGTACCCCTGTGCGCATTGTACCGCAATGGACCGATCGGTGCCTCCGGCCGGCCCATTGCTTTCAATGTGTGCGGGTACGCGTTGTACCCCTGTGCGCGTTGAACAGCAATGGACCGATCGGTGCCTCCGGCCGGCCCATTGCTTTCAATGTGTGCGGGTACGCGTTGTACCCCTGTGCGCGTTGAACTGCAATGGACCGATCGGTGCCTCCGGCCGGCCCATTGCTTTCAATGTGTGCGGGTACGCGTTGTACCCCTGTGCGCGTTGAACAGCAATGGACCGATCGGTGCCTCCGGCCGGCCCATTGCTTTCAATGTGTGCGGGTACGCGTTGTACCCCTGTGCGCGTTGAACTGCAATGGACCGATCGGTGCCTCCGGCCGGCCCATTTCTTTCAATGTGTGCGGGTACGCGTTGTACCCCTGTGCGCGTTGTACCGCAATGGACCGATCGGTGCGCACCCATTGACAATGGGCTTGCCTGGCAACGGACGCGTTTTCGAATTTCGAACGAGTCGGTTGCTGGAAAATCAGTTGGTCACCCACAACAATGTTGCAAAATCATGTAAGTCATGAAGTTGAAGATTTGAAGGATGCTGTGGGCGTGTATTGGTGCTGCTATTCCATGGATTGGCCAGATTCAGAAGATGCAAACGACTTGGACCTATCACTTTGGACACAGCACATATATATTGCTGGCTGTTCCCCTGAGAGCCCACTTGCCTGCACTACATGCTCCAAGACGACATCTGCCACTGCACTGCTGCTGTCTAGGCCCCTCTGGACCCTGCAATGGCACGTACTGTGGAGAGAGTCCCAGCCTTCAGCCTTGAAGAGAACCAGGCCCTGCTGGACAGCCTACTTCCACAGTACAGCAAGCTGTATGGGACACCAGGGGAGCAGGTGAGTGTTCTGTGCACTGCCTTTCTGAATGTGCATTTTGTGTGACTAGCAAGGCTGAGAGTCTGCACGCCACTGGCTAGCAGGCTCACTGAGTAGTTGTCACCCCCCATAGTGTGTAGTGACTTGCACTGGACAGGTATGGTGCAGTGACAGTGCATTTGAACATGGTTTTACTTCCCATGCAATGATACCATGTAGTGACGTCTGGCAAACTGTCCATGGTCAGCTTTGCACTGCCTGTGTACATCATGTACCCCTGTGTTTGAGACATGTATATACGACTGTGTCATGCACGGATATGTTGCATGTGTGGTAATGGCCTTTTCACTTTGTCATCCTCACAGGTTAATGCCCATCGGAAGCAGGAAATCTGGAAGGACATCGTCCGGGCTGTCCGGTCCGTGGGGGTCTACAAGCGCCGGATCCGCAACTGCCAGAAGAGGTGGCAGGACCTTCGGGCTGGACCCGGAGGATTGCACGGGTCCAGCTGAAGCTGTCGCCTCCTCGCAGGAGGGGCGGAACATGGACCCTGAACCCCCACATGCTCCAGATCCTGGCGGTGGTCTTTCCAGACCTGGATGGGCAGCTGAAGGCCAGACAGCAGCAAGGAGGGGGTGAGTCAAAGACTGCACTGTGAACTCTATTACATGCTTTGTGCCCTCCTCTGGCCTGGTTCAACTGCCACAGTGCAGCAGTCATGTTGTCCAGGAGCCATGTCCCTCTATTGTGCACTGCCCACTGCTCATCTGATACCCAGGTGTGGCCCTTACAGTCAGGGAATTGTGTCACTTGGGACTGTGTCCTTGCAGTTTGCTTCACTAAAGGTGGGGGACAGCATCTGTTTCCCTAACTCTGTTGTGGGCATCATGGGTGGGTCCATTGTTCACACAACGCCTGGGTTTGGACATGTGATCTGCGTGTTGCTTTGATATGCGGTCCACTTGCTGAGCTGAGCCACCACATGTGCCTGGGGTATGTGGCACACGCCCATGCAGCGGGTGGGAACAATGTTTGTGCCCCAGGAGTGTGCAGATTACGTGTGTCACACATACATAGCCAGCTATCCACTGTCCAGGGCACATCCCTCATTCATGTGGAGCAGGACAGTCATGCCTACTCCAGGCCATGCAATGCACTCTGTACTCCCACTCCCGTGTATCAGCTGACACATTGTGCACAGTGATTTGACCCCTCCGGTGTCTGCCTCTGTGTCAGTGTGCTGTGGATTAGTTGCCAGGACTGCTGTGGTGTTTCTTGGTAGGGGCTCAGCATGCCCCTGGAGATGTGACCATAGGAGACGATACTTGTGTGTCACATAGGTGTTTGATCAGCTGCCCGTGCAGACTGGGGTATGCGAATGTGATGTTCAGGCAGCTGTTCCCCATTCACAGCAAATTGTGAGGGGCTCAGGTTCAGAGGGTAGTGTCACAGGTCTCCCATATGTCCAATAGGTGTGACCTGGACAGATGAGGGTTGAGATGATGTGTTGTGTGGGGGATGTACATGTGCACTTGTGCAGCTCCAGGACTTGCATTCCCCATGACCTACTATTGTGACACAGTGCATAGTGTTGTTGTCTGGCTGCCAAGTCATACATCACTGAGACAGTGATGTATGACTTAACAGTCAAGCCTCTGCCATGGCATGTGTCAACTTATTTGTGGTCCTGCAGGGGAGTGACATGTGCTACATGCACACCATAGTGGCGCTGGCTATCAGGACATGGGTGCATCATGGTGTCTGTCGCTGGTATGCATCACATGCATTTCCTATTTGACTCTGGGCATCCCTTTCATCCGGAAACCTGTACTGACTCAGTGGCAAGAGCTGTGATGTGTCCACACCGTGTCCTCTGCACTGTCCAACTACTGTGCACTTGGTGCATGTGTCCACACTGGGGTGTTGCAATCCAACAGACACCAGACAGATGGGTGCAAGGCCATGTGGGATGTGAGTGCCATGCTTGGCATCAGACTGACAATTGGCTTCTCCTGTTCAGTTAGGGCACTTTTAGCAATGTACAACTAATGATGCCAGGGCTTGCTCTGTGATGTGCTGTGCTCACAGTGGTGTGTGCGTTTGGTGCAGGTGACTGATGTCTGTCTGTTTCCCCATTGTTTGCTTATACATCCACGGCCACGGAAGGGGACAGCTCCACGGACCAGGAGGAGCCAGAGAGCCAGACTGGGTCAGCAGCCGAGGAGTGGTCGGAGGGACCCAGTGGCACGGAGGGCGAGGGGAGCCACACCGAGGAATCCTCAGCACCATCCACCTCAGCTGAGGACCAGAGCAACTCGGAGGATGACTCCCTTGTGGAGGCGGGTGTCAGCAGCCACCACACCCCAGCTAGTGTTGCTGTCCCCGCCACCACCAGCACCACCACCGCCCTCCCATCGGCTCCCATTCCCCAGGTCCGTGGAGGCTCCCATGTTCGGGAGCGTGTCTCCTTTGGCCCAGGCACCGCACCCCTGCCCCTGTGTCCCCTGCTGCCCTGAGTGAGGAGTCTGTGTACCTCCTTCGCCAGCTCCATGTAGGGCAGACAGCCATGCTGAGTGTCCTCCATGTGCACACCGCACTGTTGACTCAGCTGGTGTCGTTCATGGAGGGCATCTCATCGGGCATGTCTGACCTACAGAGGGGCAACAGGTCCATGGACTCCTCCCTGACGGCAGCAGTGTCCCTCCTCAGACAGTCCCTCACCCCTCCTGCCTCTGCTCCATCCACACTCCCCAGCACCTTGCCCGTCCCAAGCACACACACACCGGCACAGGCACACACCAGCACACACACATCCAGCACACAGACACACACGCCACAAACTAAACGCACACGCACGCACAGTCAGGGGACTGAAACCAGACTCACAGGGGATGGGGCCCTGGTACACACACACGCATCCACGGGCACTGCGCAGTCCTCAGTTGCCTCTCCCTCCAAAGCGCCCTCCCTTGCCTCACCTGCAACCCCAAAGACCCAGCGCCTCTTCCTCAGTGACCTCGGCCTCTTCCCCTCCGATCCAGCTGCCCCAGCATCCAGGGGGAAGAGGAAGCCCCCCCACACGGAGCAGAGTGCCCCTCGCCCCAGGACACCCTCCCCCAGGTGCAGACAGACTGAGGCCCCCACCCGCAAGTCCCCCCGGAGTGGTAAGAGCAAGACCCCGCCGCCGCCCTGCAGCTCAAGCACCAGGTCACCTTCCTCCATCCCTCAGGCCCCCACTCCACAGGTGCCCCCGCCACACCCTGCCCCAGGTTCCCCCACCCACAGATATACCATCCCCAAGAGGCTCCGGCCTTCTCCCCCTGCCACTTGCTCTCCCGGCACCACACCCCCCGCTGCGCTTGTCTGTGCCACTGATGTGGTGAGGGTGTCCTCCCCCTCTGTCCAGCCCACCTTGCCTGTTCCCCATTCTCCTCCCCTGGTGGTAGGCACTGCAGTGGAGTCCACTACCACCCTGTCTGACTTGGGCACTGCAGTGGTGGACCTGTCCACTCCATCTGCAGGGTCCACTGCAGTCGTGCCGGCACCCGCAAAATCTGAGCCATGCCCCCCAGTTGTGCCGGCACACACCATGTCAGACACCTCCACTGCAGTTGTCAGTGGCTCTCCAGCACCCACCACCCCTTCCCTGCTTCCTCCTGGTGAGCCCTGATCCTGTCCCTGCGGTGCCTTGCCTACCCCCCGGTTGCCCCTCCTAGTGGATTGTCCCTGGTTTTGTGCAGGCATGTGTAGGGTGGCATCTGCCACTGTCACCCACTTGTGACTTTGTTGATGGACTGGCCATTGGCCTTTGTTTATGTTCTACCGGACTTCTACTTTTAATGCCACATATGCTGAATAAAGCAACTTTCTGTTCTCTAGTGCTTTTGCTTCTGATGTACATGATGTTGATGATGCTAACAATGCCCTTGCTGCAGTGATGGTGATATTTGGTCTCATGATAATGAAGTGTTACTGTGCAGGAACCCATGTGGTCCAGGGGTTATGTGTCCTATCCTGTGGTGTATCCATGTCATCCATAGCAGCATCTGAGGGTGTCATGTGTTCAGTATTTGGCAATGAGATTTCCTACTTAGATTGGCAACTTCACATCTGTGGCTTCCACCCCTGCACATCTGTTGTGCCTGCCATTGTTCTATTCGTCTACTTCCCTGACCGTGTGGCCATCTCCAGTGAACATGCAGGTTTGGGCATCAATGGGGAAGGACTCATCTGTGTTGTCAGTGCAACATTGCTATACAAGTGTGTTGGATCTGTGCTGATGATTCGGTTGGCACTTCCATGACCAGGCTGATGGGACGGGAGCCCTCATTTGTTGCTAATTGTTGATTGTGTGTCCCATTGCTGCCATGGTATGGTATCTGTTCGCCTCACATCTGCAGTCTCCACAGGGTATCTGCATGTGTGTGCCCATTGGTGCAAATATGTGGGTCTGCATTCGGATGGTCACTTCTGTCATTGTGTCATTGATGATTGTTGACGGTGTCAGCCCCCATGGGTGTTGTTTGTCTGCACATGGCCAAAGTTATGTCTTATTTGCACTGCAGGATTTGGCTCCCCCAATTTATGTTGCAATGGGACACATACACTACTTTGCCACTGATGTGTTTGTTGTTCTGTGACCAGGAATCATCCATGCAGTTTGGCAGTTGCACCTCTTACTTTGTCAACACTTGCCTTTTGGTCACTGTGATGATGGGGGTTTGGACCCCATTGCCACAATGTTCAAAATGTGCTTCAGCTATGGACCCCACACTTACATTTTGGTCACTGTGATGATGGGGGTTTGGACCCCATTGCCACAATGTTCAAAATGTGCTTCTGCTATGGACCCCACACTTACATTTTGGTCACTGTGATGATGGGGGTTTGGACCCCATTGCCACAATGTTCAAAATGTGCTTCTGCTATGGACCCCACACTTACATTTTGGTCACTGTGATGATGGGGTTTTGGACCCCATTGCCACAATGTTCAAAATGTGCTTCAGCTATGGACCCCACACTTACATTTTGGTCACTGTGATGATGGGGGTTTGGACCCCATTGCCACAATGTTCAAAATGTGCTTCTGCTATGGACCCCACACTTACATTTTGGTCACTGTGATGATGGGGGTTTGGACCCCATTGCCACAATGTTCAAAATGTGCTTCTGCTATGGACCCCACACTTACATTTTGGTCACTTTGATGATAGGGTTTTGGACCCCATTGCCACAATGTTCAAAATGTGCTTCAGCTATGGACCCCACACTTACATTTTGGTCACTGTGATGATGGGGGTTTGGACCCCATTGCCACAATGTTCAAAATGTGCTTCTGCTATGGACCCCACACTTACATTTTGGTCACTGTGATGATGGGGGTTTGGACCCCATTGCCACAATGTTCAAAATGTGCTTCTGCTATGGACCCCACACTTACATTTTGGTCACTGTGATGATGGGGGTTTGGACCCCATTGCCACAATGTTCAAAATGTGCTTCTGCTATGGACCCCACACTTACATTTTGGTCACTGTGATGATGGGGGTTTGGACCCCATTGCCACAATGTTCAAAATGTGCTTCAGCTATGGACCCCACACTTACATTTTGGTCACTGTGATGATGGGGGTTTGGACCCCATTGCCACAATGGTCATGGCCTGCTTGCATTGTGGGTGCCACACACATATATGTGTGGCACATGTGCTAGGGGTCACATTGTATGTTCAAAGTCATGTTCGGTGTTGTAGGCATTTGACACAGTCTACACACGCTTGTCATGGTGTTGGGGGGATGTCTTCTTCTTGCATTCCCTAGTTTGTGGTGTGCTGGTTGTGTCATGCATTGTCCATCCTATGAGTGGGGATGGTAGTAGTGGTAGGCATCCTGCCCCCCTGGCTAAGGGTGGTGGTAGGCATCCAGCCCCCCCTGGGTGAGGGTGGTAGTAGTGGTAGGCATCCTGCCCCCCCTGGGTGATGGTGGTAGTAGTGGTAGGCATCCTGCCCCCCCTGGGTAAGGGTGGTAGTAGTGGTAGGCATCCTGCCCCCCCGTGTAAGGGTGGTAGTAGTGGTAGGCATCCTGCCCCCCCTGGGTGAGGGTGGTAGTAGTGGTGGGCATCCTGCCCCCCCTGGCTAAGGGTGGTAGTAGTGGTAGGCATCCTGCCCCCCCTGGGTGAGGGTGGTAGTAGTGGTAGGCATCCTGCCCCCCCCTGGGTGAGGGTGGTAGTAGTGGTGGGCATCCTGCCCCCCTGGCTAAGGGTGGTAGTAGTGGTAGGCATCCTGCCCCCCTGGCTAAGGGTGGTAGTAGTGGTAGGCATCCTGCCCCCCCTGGGTAAGGGTGGTAGTAGTGGTAGGCATCCTGCCCCCCCTGGGTGATGGTGGTAGTAGTGGTAGGCATCCTGCCCCCCCTGGGTGAGGGTGGTAGTAGTGGTGGGCATCCTGCCCCCTGGCTAAGGGTGGTAGTAGTGGTAGGCATCCTGCCCCCCTGGGTGAGGGTGGTAGTAGTGGTAGGCATCCTGCCCCCCTGGGTGAGGGTGGTAGTAGTGGTGGGCATCCTGCCCCCTGGGTGAGGGTGGTAGTAGTGGTAGGCATCCTGCCCCCCCTGGCTAAGGGTGGTAGTAGTGGTAGGCATCCTGCCCCCCCTGGGTAAGGGTGGTAGTAGTGGTAGGCATCCTGCCCCCCCTGGGTGATGGTGGTAGTAGTGGTAGGCATCCTGCCCCCCCTGGGTGAGGGTGGTAGTAGTGGTGGGCATCCTGCCCCCCTGGGTGAGGGTGGTAGTAGTGGTAAGCATCCTGCCCCCCTGGCTAAGGGTGGTAGTAGTGGTAGGCATCCTGCCCCCCCTGGGTAAGGGTGGTAGTAGTGGTAGGCATCCTGCCCCCCTGGGTGAGGGTGGTAGTAGTGGTAGGCATCCTGCCCCCCTGGGTGAGGGTGGTAGTAGTGGTAGGCATCCTGCCCCCCTGTCTAAGGGTGGTGGTAGGCATCCAGCCCCCCTGGGTGAGGGTGGTAGTAGTGGTGGGCATCCTGCCCCCTGGCTAAGGGTGGTAGTAGTGGTAGGCATCCTGCCCCCCTGGGTGAGGGTGGTAGTAGTGGTAGGCATCCTGCCCCCTGGGTGAGGGTGGTAGTAGTGGTAGGCATCCTGCCCCCCTGGGTGAGGGTGGTTGTGGTGGTGGGCATCATGCCACCCCTGGGTGAGGGTGGTAGTGGTGGTAGGCATCATGCCACCCCTGGGTAGGGGTGGTGGTGCGCATTCAGGCCCCTGTGTGCATATGTGGCATTGGTGATGGGCATCCCGCCCCTATGGTGCTGCTGTTGCTGGTGTAAGTATATTCAGCATCCCCGTGTGTGTGTGTGATGTGTCGTGTACGTGTTGTATGTGTTTTGTGGTTGGTGTCTGGCTTACCTTCTGCGCCGTACGCGTCCGTGCCTGTTCCGGTAGTAAATGTAGAATATTGGTATGATCGGGACGAAGGGATTCATGGTTGGTTCGTGTCATTCGTCCTTCTCGTTGCTTCGCGTCGTCCTCGTCGCTTCGCCTCGTCCTCGTCGCTTCGCCTCGTCCTCGTCGCTTCGCCTCGTCCTCGTCGCTGGCGTGTTCGCCTCGTAGCCGTGGATCGTGTTGTGGCGCGAATCGGAGCTTATGTGCGCCTCTCCCGGATGCTTTGACGTGCCGTGCGTAGCGACGGGTTCGGCGCGTACGGAAAGCGCATCGTACTTGTCCGGCCGGACGGGGCTGCATTTTTCCTTCCGTGCGACTCGATTCGGCGTTTCCGGATTCGCCTCGGTCGGAGAACAGGACCTGGTTTGGGTGAGTACGGCTCGGCCGGATTTTTTGCTGTTGTGCGCATCGTACTTGCTCGTTCGGTGTACTGTACGGATCGGTCGGGAAACAGGCTTTCGCATGGCTTTTTTCCCGACCGAATGGTATTGGGTGCGCCTCCGACCGAGATCGGAATCGGCCCCATAGTGTTTTTTAAGATTATAGAAGCGATACTGTGAATGTATATTGAAAAAAGTATACCAATGAGGAATATGGAGATGAAATATAACCCTAGGGTTGAGGAATATTGATGCATTCCAGTATTTGCAAACTATTTAAGAAAAGTAATCTACTTTTAAAAGAGTTCTTTTTTATTAACACTTAGGAGGTGATTACGATGCCGGACGGACTTAAGTCCGTCCGCCATCGTTGCGGGGATTGGGACCGGCCGCCTATAAGGCAGCGGTCCCGCACATGAGATTACGATGCGACCCCGACAGTGGCGGTCGCATCGTGTATCTCTAACATTGTGGCGGGTGCTGCTGGTTGCAGCACCTGCCGCAATGTCCTAAATGCACTGTTTGCATTTCCCTGCACTACGTGGAAGGCACCACGCAGTGCCTGCCACCTGGTGCAGGGAAATGTAGGGGGGTACCAAAGGTGCCCCACCAGTGCTAAACAAAACTCCCCCGGCACAAGGGGGGCCTGCAATGGGCTCCCGAAGTACATCCCCGCCAGCCTTTACATGGCGGTTTCACCACCATGGAAACGCTGGTAGGGAGGCAGCATCGTTAAAATGGCGGATGGTGCCTGCCAGGAACCGCCACCATTCTACTGATACGATGTGGTCCGGCAGGCAATCGTTACGATTGCTGCTGTTGGACCCGTGGCGGACGGACTTTCCGTCCGCCACGCACACAGCCCGCCATTGCAATCTGGCGGGCGGGATTTGGCCGCACGATTGCGGTGAATCCGCCACCGGCAGGCTGCCATGGCGGATTCACCGCAATCGTAATGACCCCCTTAGTAATTCTTATTGTAGTAAGGTGGAATATTGTGTGATATGGATGAGTACACTTACCATACAATATTATCACAATGCCTCAAAGATGATCCTTGGATTCACAACAATAAACCTTAGTGCAATGCTGGTACCGCGGCAAAGAGCAGACTTGCATTACTGGAGGAACATGTATAAAGTTTTTTACAGTACCAAAAAGTTTCATAAGTAATTGAAAATACTCGAGAAAAATCCAACACCAATTCATAAAAATAGAGTATATTTTTATGTAAATATTGACACCAAAACAAACTAAATAGGATGGATATAACCAGAGTTGTGGATTTTCAAAGTTTTAGAAAATAAATGCATTAAATACTGCAGACATTTAACATTGCGGTCAATGGGAAAGTCTGCTAGTGGCAATTGGTCACTTAGGGGTCGAGTCATGTTGTACCCTCACAGGGTAGAGGTCTCTGGGGTCTCAGGGCCCAAACAGTCAGTTCAAATGTATCTGTCCTGTGGAGTACAGTTGCAGTGGTTGTCCTGGCTGTCAGTGGTCTTTAAACAGGACTCATGCACAAGTTGCTTTTACCATAGGGTCAACGCCACCAGAAAGGGGATGCAAATACACAAGAGCGGGGCCATGGCTGATGTTGGTCGTATACAGCGCCGAGTTAAGGGGTCAGTCACCCGACTGATAACCAACAAGCATTGGTAGCGGTAAAAGTACTGAAAAGGAACTTCAACGTCTTGTGGTCCAGGGTAGTGCGGTAGCGGCTTGAAACTTCTGTGAAAGCCAGACTACAACTACTAGAGTGTACTTCACCATTTACTTTTGGCAAATCCCTCAGAGGGCCCGATGGCCAGCTGTTCTTTAGATGGAGAGCATCATTTAACCTGAGAACACTGGCACTGGAGCCTGGTTGGCAGGCTTCAGTGCACTGTCAGAGCTGAAAACCAACATCTAGTAGTCCACATGGGGAAAACATTGGGGGGACATCTGCAAAAAGCCCAGTTTTCTTACACAACCCCACCCAACCAACAGCCCAGGAGACTTAGTCCAACCCTGGGAGAGTTTGTCTGCAGGGGAGGAAGAAAGTAGAAAAAACAGACTGTATTACTATATTATTGCAGGGCATACTCTGCCTTACATCCTCTTGTTAAGGTCACTCCCTCTGGGGAGTTGACCCATCTCAACAGTAATAGGATCCATTTTAAACTGAATGTTTACTATAGCTGTGTTGTTTTCTTCCTCCCCTTTTACTTTGGGTAGTGAGGTGCCCATTTCTTTTATCCCTAACTTTGCTAGGGCAATATTTAACTTGCCCACAGAGGTCACCTAACACTTGACCAACCCCACCATAAGTAGCAGGGTCAGGGGGTCTAACTTACTTTTGGCTAGGGGGTCTGCCTCCCATGTCAAGTACAGTGCTGCCATGAAGGCCAGCACCCAACAGAGGTTATTAACAGTTGTCAGAATCCAAAACCACACCCTACACTCTCCACTGATAGGTGGCTGAGATGCTTTAGGGGCAACTGTGGGTTCTTGGAGCATCTTCTGCTGTTGGAGTTGGGGGCTACCACAACCTCTGGGTAACACACTTATTCCACTCTCCCTTCTGCCAGTCCAGGGGGCATATCCTGATGCTGAACAGCTTCCTGACTTTTCAGGACATTCTTAGGGTCAGATGCGCCTTATCAGTGCCAATCTTGGTTTGCACTCTTACTGTGGTAGAAGGCCCTTGGCTCACTGGATCTCTATTTTAGAGTGACTTTCCTTTCCTTTTCTTTTTCCCTTTCTTTTGGGACACCAGTCTCCTAACTGGAGGGACTGGATCCCCAGGATCTTTGGGTTGGGGGGGTGCCCTGGGTGACTGTCCCATCTGGGATCGGACCAACTTCTGGGAGGTCACTGCCTAGAATACAATTTAGGGGGATGTCAGAACTGACTACCACCCTATGCCAGCTAAGGATACCCCCTGTTCCAAGGTTACTATGGCTACAGGTCTAAATGTCACCTCCCCAGAGGCTACCCTTTCTCTTCTTGTCTCTGACAAGGGACACAATATCCCTCTTTAGCTTTGTGCTGGTGTCCTGTTGTCAGCAACACGGGTCTCCTCTTAGTCCTTCATTGAAGTAAGTTGTTCAGATATGAGTTTCTGATGTCAGGGGATCCCTTAAATCCTTGATTTAGTGTAGTTAGGGTTGAGGGCGCTAGTAGCAAATGGGTGGCTAGTCCCTGCAGCTAGTCTGCCCCTGAGATGACCACATCCAGTGGTCTAAGTCACCTAATCTACCCTGAACCCACCATTTCTGCCCTACTAAAGATGGTAGAGTTTAATTTTAGATGTACTGACCATGCTGCCCACCCTAGAGGTGATGTCAGCCTACCTTGGGATGTACACCTCGTGCATAGTTAATTTCCCATCATGTCCGGGTGCAAGCACACCTGGGGCAAGGGGAGGACTGTTTCCTCCTCAGTGGGACAGGCCAGATGCATATCAGAGGTAGTGTAGCCTCTGAAGTTCAACGCTCTGATGTGCCAATTCACTAGCCATCTGGGAAGGAGGGAGGTGTGACCTCCTTCCTGCCCAGCCTTGGTCTCTGACTCCTGGGAGTGATCATACTGGATGGCAGGAGGTCAGAATCTAGTCTTAGTTGCAGCAGGAGCAGGAAAGCGTGGGCTGGTCAGCCAAAACACAGTATGTAGTGATTTCACTTGTAGACCCACTTTGGTTCTCCCTTGGTTTGGTGTATTAGACATTTTAGGCTGACTCTGCTCTACACAGCCAGATATAATACATTTGTTTCCACAACATTATTCTATGAATATGCTGTACATGTTGTTTGTTATTCAGGGACTCTTCTTGAGATTCAGTCCGCACATCTTGTGCAAGGTTGCTCAGAATACATAACAACATTGGGGCATATTCACAAGGACTTATCTCCGAGTTATCGCCACCTTAACGCAACAAAAGTGGAGATAGATTTAACACCCCATTTACAAGCGGTTTCAAACTGCAGACAACGCAAGTATTCCCGCGATAACTGCCTCAAAATTTACCTCCACGGGTGACACCACCAACTAAACCTAATGAGATGCAGAGTAGGCGTTCCCGTGCAAAAACACACAAAAACACCACTACACCACATTCACAACAAACTGCCAGATCTGCGATGCGAACCAAAAACAGGCGATAAGCCGCGGTAGCAGCAGGGATTCAACACCTGCCTTCTGCTGGTGTTAAGCAGGACGACTACCTGCTGCATGAAAGGGAGCCCAGCCAAGAGCCACATCTGAAGACCCACAGATGCCATGGAGACAATGATCATGCAGCTCGGAGACCCATGAGGGCCACAACACCCACAGCCACCACCCCCAGGCCCGCCACCACCCCCAGGACCCACCCCCGGCCCCCCCCCGACCACAACAGAGGCAGCGTACACAAAGACAGCGGACCCACCCTAAACGCACCAGCCTCACAGACCGAACGCCAGAGGAGGACAATTCCCACCACAGGCCCAAAAGGACAACCATCCCCCGCATCCTGACCCACATCGCCCACCTGCTGACGGTACCAACACAGCGCACAACCAACATCCCTCCGCAGACAAAGCTGCCGACTGTGCTGCACATGTTGGCCTCTGGTACCTTCCAACCCACAACTGCCAGAGTCGGAGGAGTCTCACAGCCAGCCCCATCCAAGTTCATACCACCTGTCCTGGATGCCATCATCAGCCTGGTACCCCAGCACCCCCACTCCACCCACACTGTGCAGGAGCAGCTGGAGACCAAGCAAGGCTTCAACGCCATAGCTGGATTCCCTCACGTGTCGGGGGCAATCAACTCCACACATGTACCCCTCGTGCCCCCTGCCGACACTGCACACAACCACCACAACAGAAAGCACATGCATCCCATGAATGTGCAGGCAATAGTGGACCGGCCGGGACTCCTCAACAATGTCGTGGCCAACTCCCCAGGCAGAGTGCATGATTCCTACATCTCCCGACAGTCCATCATCAACCAGCTCTCCCAGGATGGCACCTATGGAAATGCAGTGTCCGTTGGTAAGTCCCAAATGAACACACCACACACCTCCACCCCACAGTCATGCAACTCACGACACTGGCAATGGGCACGCAGCACAACTACATTCAACATGCCACACAACATGCCAGCCGACAAGACACGACAACACAACTCCATTGGGAACCTGGGCTTGCCATGCCCACAACCCAGCCACGGCATGGCACCACAGCCACACAATAGCAGGATGTGAGGAGAGGCTTGGCCCAGGCATGTGCGAGAGCGACTAGTGACCAATGAATGAGAACCTACCCAATGCCAGGTGTGGCGTGGAGGTGACGGACAGGCTCCAGTGTGCAAACCACGGAAATGGCCATGCGGACATTAACTGCTGGTGCATGGAGTGTAGTGGCCAGTGGACGCTACAATGTCCCAACAGGCTGTGGGGCAGAACGCGGAAATGTCACACGTTACGTCCCCCCCTGTATGCGCGTGCGGAGTGGGTTGGCCCTGCATATGCCAGGCCTGCGTAGGGGTGTGAATAAAAAGGCCGTCGCACTGGGCGTGGTCCTCTTTCGGAATGGACAATGCGTCTGCCAGGGCGGTGTCTCCCAGCCCGCCACGAGGCCGGCGCCGTGTGCGGCGGGGCCTGCGTCCATGTGCGCCTGCTGCACCCCGGCCCGCTGGTCCCCAGACCCGTAATGCCTGGCCCAACTCACCAAGGAGGCTCCGCTCACCTGCCGACACCGGCGTGTGTCAAAGAGGGCCCACCACGTGCCGGTGCAAGCTCCAGGCCCCAGTCCCGCGACCTCTGCAGCCTCCGCAGACCATCTCTGGCCTCCAAGGCGCTGGCCCACAGTACTCCTCTCTCATTGACATACTCCACCGGCGTACTTTTCGGCCCAGCTGTTGGCACAAGTTGAACTGAGTCGTGAGTACTGAATGGCAGTGACCAAAGATCTGTGGCAGCGTCCACATCACTATACTCCCTCCGATCAGTGAAGCAAAAGTCTGCATCCCAGGCATGCGACACGTGGTGCCACTAACCCTGTCCAACGCAAGCCGGCGACACGTGGTGCCACAAACCCTGTTCAACGCAAGCCGGCGACACGTTGTGCCACAAACCCTGTTCAACGCAAGCCGGCGACATTTGGATGAGGGCTCAGGCCTACACTGCACACCAGTAGGTCCCACATGTGGAACTGTGTACTGAGTCTTGAATGGCAGTGACCCCAAGTCCGTGGCAGCGTCCACATCACTATACTCCCTCCGATCAGTGAAGCAAAAGTCTGCATCCCAGGCCTGCGACACGTGGTGCCACTAACCCTGTTCAACGCAAGCCGGCGACATGTGGTGCCACGAACCCTGTTCAACGCAAGCCGGCGACATGTGGTGCCACTAACCCTGTTCAACGCAAGCCGGCGACATGTGGTGCCACTAACCCTGTGCAACGCCAGCCGGCACCACTTGGATGAGGGCATAGGCCTACACAGCGGTCCAGTGGGTCCTACATGTGGAACTGTGTCCTGAGTTATGAATGGCAGTGACCAGATGTTAATTGCTGAGTTTATATCACTGAACTCCCTTCTATCAGTGAAGCAAAGGTATGCATCGCAAGCACACGTCACATGTCTGTGGGCCCCTGCTGACCGCTGCCCCCAGCCTACACTGCGGTCCAGTAGGCCCCACATCCAGCACTCAGTCGTGATTCATGAATTGCAGAGTCCATACCAGTGAACGCACGGAGAGGAGTAAGAGGAAGATGCGGTTCAGTCTGGATGAAAGCCGGATCCTCGTTACGGAGGTGACCGAACACTAGCAACAACTGACCTGGTGCCACTAACCCTGTTCACCGCAAGTCTGCATCCCGTGGTGCCACTGAACCTGAACTACGCAGGCCGGTGGCACCATCCAACCTAAGCCGGCGACACTCGGTGAATGGCCCCTGCTGACCGCTGCCTCAGGCCTACACTGTGGTCCAGTAGGCCACACATGTAGAACTGTGTCCTGGGTAAGATATGGAGGAGTCCACACCATTGGACACCCCTCATCACGGGGGCATCCCCTATCAGCACTGGTGCCACTGACTCTGTGCGCAATGAGTCATGGGCACTTTCTGGTTGGACTTCGGTGGCGTCTGAGTCCATGGCCTGGGGGTTGTCTGCATCATCATCTGGCTGGGCCGGACTTGGTGTCCGACATGTGTCTGTTCCATTCATCTCCACAATGGTGACTGTTTCTGCGTGGTTCTGCCCTCTGCATCATGCCCTGGGGGTACACCTTCCACTGTCCACCGAGACACTCCGCGACAACCCCCTTTGACATCTACGAGAACCTGCTCCTGCTCTCGTGACCCTGCCCCAGTGCACCGCAAGTCAGCGGCCCGTGGCGGTAGGCCCGTGCAGGACACTGTGCATCCAGGGCCACTAACTCTGTGCAGCTCAGGTCATGGAGCCTTTATTGTTGAATGGTTGTGTCCTTTACGATGTACACTGTTGTCGTTTTTTGACTGCACCAGGCACTCCATGACGGCTGGTGTACACACACCCAACACAGGTGTCACTCGACATGTGAGCCTGCTAATAAAAGTGGCCGGGCACACATGCCCGTAGCCATTCCCACCATCTAAGCAAGTGTGTCCGTGTGGTCATTATGTCAGCATGATGGGACGGAGCCCTGCAACATACCATGTCACCTCAGAAGTGGCTGAGACCTTGGACATGTAGCTTCGCCCACCCCCCCCTGCATGCACAAGCGGTGTGTGCTGGTCCGGCGTACGTCAGGTCAGCGCAGGGGTGTGCTGATTTGGCAGGTGGATCAGGGCGTGGCTCTGGTCTGGCATTGAACAGGAAGTGCGGTAAGTGTGTCTTGTGTTGGGGTGTTGTCGCCACCAGGGCCACAGTAGTCGATGTTGCAATGTAGCATGCACCCAGAGGCCGGGCCCGCACGTACGGGGAAATGTAGGAGCGCAAGACCGCTCGGGGTCTTGGCACATGCATGCCAAGTGTTATGTGTATCAGTCCTGCGGCTGCATGAGTCAGGTGCCTAGCCCCAATCTCAGCGCGATCACAGCCAGCCATGGACTGTACACCTGTGTCCGCCCTGTCCGGACCATTGGCCTACACTCACGTGGACGCACACCCTCAACGGCCAGCTTACAGGTGTTGTTGGCATGCCGCTGGACATGCGCGGACAGGCATGACAATGGTGTGCCGTAGGAGTGCACGTGATACAAACGCGCAGCGCACACATGTGTGGAGGCTCGTGGGAGGGACGAGCAGCTGTGAGGCAACATAACACACAGTGAGGCCGCTCATGTGCCACGTGCTAGGCACATCATCCATGATTCCCTGGGTCGCAGACATCCCACCCCACCCACGACAGGCCTCTGTACATCTCCTGTATGCATGCAGATGGTGACACCATGACGGACTACCACAACCAGATCAGAGCCACCAAAAGGAACTTCATCCACAACAAAATCCTGGCCAACTCCAAGGAACTTTTCAGTGTCATTCAAGAATTCACCAACCCACGCAGCGAAGCCACAGACATCACCCCATCCCAAGACCTCTGCGACAAGCTTGGAACCTATTTCCACCTCAAGATCAAAAACCTCTACGACAACTTCATCGACCATCCACCAGGCACCACAGACGGCCCCCGCCCCCCAGAAACACCAGCCAGCCCACCATCTCCAACTGGACACCGATCACGGCCGAAGACACCGCCTCGACCATGAAAAGCATCCACTCGGGGGGCCCCACCGACCCCTGCCCCCCTCACATCTACCACAGAGCCGAGGCCGCCATCGCACCCAAACTACAATGCACTATCAACACCACCTTCAAAACAGGCACCTTCCCAGACGACTGGAAGCGCGCCAAAGTCAGACCCCTGCTCAAGAAGCCCACAGCTGACCCCACCGACCTCAAGAACTATCGGCCCATCTCGCTCCTCCCCTTCGCAGCCAAAGTTTTTTTTTTGTGAATTTCTTTATTAGTTTATTCCTCCAAATCAGCAGACCATGTATAGTAACAATCATACATCTTGCCTACCTCAGCCGAGGTGGTGAACATTTGAACAATAATACATGTCAGCACTTAAACCCAAGGTCGCATTGGAGGCGGATTCTCCGTCTTCATTGTTCTCTGCGTTTGTATGAACTTCATCTTAACTCAACTATAATTAAACCCCCCCCGCCCGTCCCTTCCAACCCTCCCCAAAACCCCCCCACTATGTCCCCCCCTGCCGGGTCTGTATAACTCGAGGTCTATGCTTCTCATTACTCATGGTGGGTCTCCTGGTGTCACTCCCCTTTGACCTGGGGCCGTCCCCCCTGTGGCAGGCGTCTCCGCTGAGCTTTCTTGTGTGGGGTGTGGGGCCTGTCCCGCTACCTCTTGAATCATCACTCCCCACGCCATTAGCACCTCGGGCAATTTGTCATCCCTCCTGGTGTTACGCATGTGCCCTTCCTCTGCCAGAGGCCACTCCCTCAAATCTGTCCTCCATTTTGCCAATAGTGGCTCCTGCTGGGTTAACCAATGAATCGCGATACGCCGCTTGGCTATAACAAGGCCCAGAACCAGGAACCGCCTACTCGTCTTACGTTTAGGATCTCGAGGAATCAAGCCCAAGAGACAGGCGCGCGGGTCTAGGGCCATTGTCCACCCTGTTATCCTGGTCAGGTCCTCTAGGACCGCCATCCAGTACGTCTGGATCGTTGGGCACGTCCACACCATATGTGGAAAATCCGCCTGAGCGTTACGACATCTAGGGCAGTGTGGATCCCTGGAGCTATCGATGGCCTGAAGCCTCCGGGGTGAGAGGTAAGTCATATGTATTATATTATACTGGATTTGTTTGAAGCGGTTGCATACCGACACCTTCCGCACACTCACGTGTATCTTTTCCCATTCCCGTGGTGCAATCTCCTGCGGACACACCTGCTGCCATTTTTCTTCTATTTTTAAGGGGCCATTCTTTTTGTCGTCTCTTAGCGCCCTGTAGAGGTGAGTAACAAACTTCCGCACCCCAGCCATGTTGATCATAGTGACCAGGGTTTGGGTGTGCCCCGGAGCTTCGGGAAACGAGGGCCACAGGTGCCGCGCCGTTGCCGCTATTTTAGCATATTGCAAAAACTGCCCCGATCCCAGCTCAAAGGTGGTCACCGCCTCCTGATAAGTGATGAATTTATTGTCCGGGTAGAGGTCAGACAACATCAGGCAGCCCCCATCTTTCCAGTTAACTGTTGACATAATCTGGTGGATTTGAGCAAAAGGTGGCAATAGCCAGAAGTCCGCCTCCGGGGCAAACGGCCAGTCCCAAATAAGTCGTCGTACCACTCGGTTCCATATTGCAGCTACGAGTCGCACCAATGGAGGACTGCGTTCCCGCAGCCCCCCCGCCCGCCAGAGAAGCGCTCCCAACTGTCGGTCCCCGTAGGTACCGGCCAGCAGGGACCTCTCCCAGGAGGGATCCGCGTCCAACCAAGCTATTGCATGTTGTAGTTGGTATGCGAAGTAATAAAGTTCTAAATCTGGAATCTCTAAACCCCCCTTGCCCCACCTACGCTTCATGACCTCCAGACTAACCCGGCATCGCTTCCCATTCCATAATAAGAGGACAAGTAGTGCATCCAGTTCCCTGAAGACCCTGTGCGGGAGTTCAAAAAAGGAACTTTGCATTGTGTAGAGACATCGGGGCAGGATCACCATCTTTATCAAGGCGATCTTCCCCATTAGGGAGAGGTTAAGTGTGTTCCAAAAGGCAATACTACCCTGAAGGCCCCGGATTATCCTCCCCATGTTGTGCTGGCAAAAAATGGCCTCATTTCTACCAATCCATATTCCCAAATATCGGAGTGTGTCCTCTACCCATGGAAGTTCCATCTCCGGGCGCTGGGTTCCCTCCCAATCGCTCTCCGATCCAATCGCGTAAAGCTGAGATTTTGTTTTGTTGATGAAAAGCCCAGAGGCGGCAGCAAACTGCGTCAGTGAAGCAATCAGGGTCAGCAAGGACTGGGTCGGCCGATTCAGGTATATCAATGCGTCATCGACGTACAGTGATATCACATGCTTCGAACCCCCCACCCGTATGCCCTGTCCCTCAAGTACCCCACGGAGATGGCAAGCCAATGGCTCCATTGCCAGGGCGAACAGCAAGGGGGAGAGCGGGCATCCCTGCCGCGTCCCCCTTGCCATGGGTATTATGTCTGACACATATCGTCCCGTGCGAACCCTCGCCACCGGTTGGGCATAGAGCAGTTTTACCCAGTTTACAAACCCCTCCCCCAGTCCCATTTTTAAAAGTACCTGCCAGAGATAGTCCCATCGGATCGAGTCGAACGCTTGTTCGATATCTAGGAACACTAAGGTGCTCTGTTGGGCCCGTCCCTCCAATGATTGCATAACGTGTGCGAGGCGGCGGATATTCCGCAACGTATTCCTGCCCGGTATAAAACCGGACTGGTCATCGTGGACCAACCGCCGAAGATATGGGAGGAGCCTATTAGCTAGCACCTGGCTGATGATTTTAAGGTCCACATTCAGCATTGAAATTGGTCTGTAAGAACTGGGGAGCAGGGGATCCTTCCCTGGTTTGGGGATCATCACTATTAATGCTTCCCTCATGGAATCAGGGAGCAGTCCGCATTCGTTGGCTTCCGCCGCGATTTCTAAGAGTTTAGGGATCAGGACCCCTCCATATTCTTTATAAAGTTCCGCTGTTATGCCGTCCGTCCCGGGAGACTTTGCGGTCTACAGGTGGGCGACCGCCGCCCGTATCTCCTCCCCGCTAAAGGGGGCCCCTAAGGCCGCCTGACTCTCCGAGTCTATGCAAGGCAGTTCCACCCCAGCTAAATAAGCCTCCACCACTTCAGGGGCCACGGGGGGTTGGGGCTCAGAGTATGTTCTAAGTAGATGGGTCCGGAAGGCTGCATTGATCCCAGTCTGCGTATTTACACGTGGCCTAGGCCATTTTTAAGTGCCAGAATCGGGTGGGGTTGAGACTCTGCCCGAATCAGACACGCTGGTAGCCGACCCGCCTTATCCCCTTCTGTATACCAGCGACGCCTGCTCGCATTTTTATTAAATTTACCAAGCGAGTCCCATATGTCCATCTTCCGTCGCAGTTCATCCCATTTAGCCGGCCCCTCCCTGTTCGTGGGAAGCTCCTTCTCCAGTGCCGCCAAGCGCTCCTCATGTTGGTGTAGGTCGCGTTCCAGCACTTTCTTAACCCCCACCTCCGTGGACATACATACCCCCCGTATCACCACCTTCATCGCGTCCCATTCGATCGCCCTGGTGGTGGCCGAGCCCCAGTTCACCTCAAAATAGGCATCCAGCCCTTTCGATATGGCATCCTTATAAATCGGGTCCCCAAAGGCTTCAATATTGAGCCTCCATAGCGGTATCTTAGATCTCGGCTGGCCCAGCGAGTATGTTATTAAAAGCGGGGAGTGATCGGACAGATATCGGGCCAGATATTGCGACTCAATTATTTGATGTGCCGCCGTCTTTTGGATAAAGAAGTAGTCTAGTCTAGTATAGGTATTGGCAGCAGGTGTGTGACACGAGTACACTCGACGTTCAGGGTTGTGGTGGCGCCATATATCCGTTAAGCCATAGTTTTGAAGCATCTGGCCCATTGCTTCTCTGACTTTAGGTTTAGCATCCAGTTTTGGGGGGTGTCTATCTAGCTCCCCGTCAAGGGCACAATTAAAATCTCCTGCAACAACCAATTCCGTGTCGGGATCCAGATCTAACTGTCCCAATACTCGACTTAAAAACCCACCATCATCACTGTTCGGGGCATAAATATTTACCAAGCATATACTGCGCCCATCCAGCGTCCCCTCCACTGTCACAAACCTCCCGTCAGGATCTTGTTTAGTATGTAGAGCCTTAAAGGGAACTCCAGGTGCCACCCAAATAAGCATTCCCCTGGCAAACCCAGAGTAAGAAGTGGCGAAAAACTGACCCCTCCATCTGCGTTGAACATATTTAAGACAGTCTCCCCATAGGTGCGTCTCCTGGAGCAGGGCTATACTTATCCCATAACGCCTAAGGTAAGTTGCCACACGGATCTGTTTGACCCTATTATTGAGCCCCCGGACATTCCACGTTATAAATTTATATCTCTGTGTGTCACCCTATGCGTCACCAGCTGTGGGTGTCTCGGCACCCGATATGCGTGTGGGGGACCCCCAATAGTGTTGTAGCGTGACCTCTCATGATGTGATCTTCTCCAACCCTTAATGATGCAACATAGACCAGACCCGGCAGCAGCCCAAACAAATCCAAATTGTGAAACCCCAACTCCCCCCACCCATAGGCGGTAGTACCTCATTCTCACAACCCGATCCCGGTCTGAGGACTCAGAACCCCGCCCCAAAGGTCCACCCACCCCCTAATTCACCCCTCCCAACTTGAATTAACAATTATAAATGAATTTACTTTCCCAAATCAGGAAACCCCCCCCCAAACTCTCAGATTCAACCGACTGACTGGCACCGCGTGGCCCCGCCCGACCGGCGGTCTAGCCGGGTCGCCTCAGCACTCTACAGCCGGCGAGGCAAAAAAGTATATAGGCGAAATAGTATAACCTCCTCAGAAACTTTCCCAACCCTCCCCCCCTCAGTGTCTCTGGGCCCAGGGCCCTCTCATACACGTCCCTCATGAATGTCAATTCCAGTGTCCCTTGGGTCAAATCAGGTACTCACAGTGTCTATGACCCAGAGCCCCTCGGTCTCAGCTCCAAGTCTGCCACTCACACGTTTCCAGAGCCCCCATCATCCGGGCTGGTGGCACCCCCCAGCTCCGATTGTGTTTCCTGTACCAAACATAGTGGAGAGAACTGGTTCTGCGTGGGGATCGCCTCCAAGTCCGTGAGGAGAGTGCCATCCGGTCCCACCAGGATACGTCCACCACCTGTCAGATCTTGTGCCCTCTGTTCCCGTTCCTCATCTCGACGTTGCCGGTTCCGCTGACGACCACTCCGCCTTCTCTGTTCCTGCCAGCCCCGGTTCTGGTCCTGGCCGGCCAATCCCAACGAGTCCATCCAGTCATTTGCCTCCAGTGGGGTACCAAAGAAGTGCACCTTATCGCCATATTGCACTCGGAGCCTGGCCGGAAACATTAAGCTGCATTTAATGGTGAGGTTTCGCAGCCGGCGTTTGACACCCAGGAAGCCATTCCGGAGGTCCTGCACCTTTTTCGTATAGTCTGGGTAGATATGAATGTCCTGGTTTTCAAATCTGGGCGGCCCATTGATGCGAATATGTTGGAGGATCGCGTCCCGGTCCCTAAAATTGAACAGTCGGGCGATCATGGCTCTGGGCGGGGATCCCGGCTTCGGCGGCGGCCCAAGAGATCTATGAGCTCTCTCTATCGCAAACATTTTGGAAAGTCTGAGGTTCGGGAATGTTGTGTCAATCCAATCTTCCAGGAATAGGTCTGCCGCTGGCCCTTCCGTCTTTTCCGGAAATCCCAAAAAACGGAGATTATTCCTCCTTGACCGCCCTTCAGCATCTTCCGCCCTATCTTCCAGTCGGGCCCTGTGGTCTTGGAGGGCTGTTACCGTTTCCCGGAGCTGATGGACCTCAGTCTGCAAAGCGTTCAGGTCCCCTTCTGTGGTGGTAACCCTATCTGCCACCTTCCTGAGATCCAGGCGCAAATGATTAATGTCCATAGCCATCCCGTCCATTTTGGTTTCCAACGCCACTCTGGAGTCATGAATAGCGTCCAAAATGTCAGCCTTATCACGGGCCGCCGCGCCCTGGTGGGTCCCCTGCTCAGGGTCTGTTCTGAGGCGGTCCGCCGAAGTCGGGCCCGGAACCGTATATTGCATAATTTTATTTGTTTGGGCACTCTAAGGGGTCGGTCCCTCGCCATGGCCCGCGCGGCCTTCTTCGGGTGCTTCCTGGTGTCCCCTTAGTCAGGAAAACAGTGATGCCGCAGTTAGTCCAGAGGGGGACACCCAGGCGTACTTCCTTGCCTCTAAATCGGGGCCCCCCGGGCCTCAGTGTCGTCGATAGTGCACAGGCTACCCCTTCTGCTGGCCGGGACGGCTATGTGGCACCACCGGTCCTCTCAGCCAGCACCGCCACTTAGGTCAGTCCCTACACCCCGCCCCCGGGCCACGTTCGGCCCGGTCTGCCGCCGATCCGCGGAGCGAGTGCTTCAGGGCCACTCTTGCGCCTCCCGGCTCCGCCAGCACCGGGGGATTTCTTATGTTATGGGGCGGGGGCACCTCACCTCACCACCCGGAGCTTCAGCCGCAGGCCCCGGTCGGTGCAATCCATCGCACAGGCCTCACGGCGTCTCCTGCGCCACGTCCGGGCACTGCCAGCCCTAGGAAAAGCAGGCCGCACCACTCCGGCCTCGCCAAGATCGCTTCCACGGCCTCCAGAGTCTCACCAGTCAGGCCGTACACAGCCGTCTCGTTCTTCCTATACCCCCTCCTGGGGCCGCTCATCAGTCCGGCGATGGTGGCAGTACTCGTCAAGGTGCACGGGTGCCTCAGCAGCCCGCCAGTAAGCCCGGGGCAGCTTGCGACGATCTCCGCCCTTCAAGGCGGCATGGCGGCCGCCAGTGCAGAATCTCGGGCACTTCTAGGCGTAGAAAAGGCAGGCCGCACCGCACCGGCCTCGCCCAAGTCCCGTCCCCGGCCTCTGAACACCGGCCGGTCGGGTCGTTCGCAGCTGTCGCTGTCCTTCTTTACCCCCGCCTGGGGCCTCTCAGCAGTCCGTCAATGGCAGCGGGGCCCACCAAGATTCACGGGCGCCTCCACAGCCCGGCAGCAAGCCCGGGGCAATTCCCGGCAATCCCCACCTTTCAAAACTGTACGGAGGCCGCCATTTGCAGGGAGCAGGATTCCGATGGGTCTCCAGCGGCCCATAGCAACGTTCTCCGGTTAGAACCAATGTCTCGCACCACAACCGGGGCCCTCGGCATCAGGGGGGGGTGTCGCCAGCAGTCCGAGCTACGAAGGTCACCATAACGCCAGGATTTAACAGGATTTCAGCCGTTGGGGCAGGAGCAGCGCAGATACGCGTCTAGCCGGCCATGTAGTCAGGCCACGCCCCCTCTTCGCAGCCAAAGTTGCCGAGAAAACAGTCAACAGGAAACTGACACGATTCATTGAAGAGAACACCGTCCTCGACCCGTCCCAATCCAGATTCCGAAGCAACCACAGCACAGGGACCGCCCTACTCGCCGCCACAGACGACATCCGCACCCTCCTGGACCAAGGCCACTCCGCAGCCCTCATCCTACTCGACCTATCAGCGGCCTTCGACACCATCTCCCATCGCACACTATTCGTCAGACTACATGATGCAGGCATATAAGGAACAGCCCTGGACTGGATCCGGTCATTCCTCACCGGAAGAAGCCAAAGGATCAGACTCCCACCCTTCCTCTCCGACCCCACGAAAATCACCTGCGGAGTCCCACAGGGTTCATCACTGAGCCCCACCCTCTTCAACATTTACATGGCCCCCCTCGCAGCCATCGTCCGACAACACGGCCTCAACATCGTATCCTACGCCGACGACACCCAGCTCATCCTCTCCCTCACCAAAGACCCCACCACTGCCAAACTCAACTTCCAGAAAGGAATGCAAGACGTCGCAGTCTGGATGACCAACAGCTGCCTGAAGCTCAACGCCGAGAAGACAGAAGTCCTCGTCCTCAGTACCACCCCTTCTGCATGGGACAGCCCCTGGTGGCCGACCGCCCTCGGAAGCCCACCTACCCCCTCAGACCACGCCAAGAACCTCGGCATCGTACTCGACTCATCACTCTCCATGAACCGACAGGTCAACGCCGTCACCTCCAGCTGCTTCAACACCCTCTGCATCCTCCGCAAGACCTTCAAGTGGATCCCCCCTGAGTCAAGGAAGACAGTCACCCACGCACTCATCACCAGCAGACTGGACTATGGAAACGCACTCTACGCCGGCATCAACAAGTCCCTACTCCGCAAACTCCAGACAGTACAGAACACCGCCACCAGACTCGTCCTCGGCATCCCCCGACACGAACACATCAGCCAACACCTACGAAGTCTCCACTGGCTCCCCTTGGAGAAAAGAGTCACTTTCAAAATCCTCACTCACGCCTACAAATGCCTACACAACAACGGACATAAACCCAAAAGAAAACTCCGATCTTCCAACCTCGCACTGGCCGAAACCCTGCGCATCCACAGAGCCAGAGCAGGCGGAAGATCCTTCTCTCACATTGCAGCCAAGACCTGGAACGAGCTACCAGCAGACATTAGACGCTCCCCCTCCCTGAACACCTTCAGGAAGACCCTCAAGACCTGGCTCTTCGGCTAAACAGATCTGCGGACCCCCCCCCTCAGCGCCTTGAGACCCTCACGGGTGAGTAGCGCGCTTACAATTCCTTGATTGATTGATTGATTGACTGTAGGGATGAAAGGTCCTTTGTCTGCACTATCAGGCGGTAGCACATCTGCAGCTCCTAGATGGGACTTGCATGTGCCCAGCACCCCCTGACAGATCCGATAGCATTTGCTGGCGACTCCCACACTACGCACTGCCCGACGTGAGACCAACGTGTACACATCCCACACGCAGAAGTCCTTGGTCGTAGTTAGCGTGCGTGAAATGGCCTTCACACGTACTCCCACCCCACCCCAGGCCTGCACCCGTTGCACACAGACACTGCTCATTGCTCCGAGCTGTGCCATTTCATCCACAGGACTGGCGCGAAGCAAGCCAGTGCCGCTTCAAGCAGAGCCACTGACGCAATGGCAGACCATCCCGGACACATGCTCAACTCCAGTCACGTGGACTTGTACCGTGCACGTCTGATGCATGTACTGGGGGCACTGCCATTGGCAGTGCTGCAGATCAGTTACAGGCTGAGCTTCTGCATTGCCAACGTCACCTGCGTTCAGCCTGTGTTGCACTGTCGCTCGTGCATATTCGAGTGGTCCATGGATGTCTGCCTCTCCAACGTTACGGTAGCTGACCTGGATTTCGACGTGTGTGTGCGCCCCCTGTTGGCCCACAACCAGGAGTGTCACCGTGATGCCCGTTTATGGCATGCCTGGATGTTTGGCATGCACGCTGGCAGCTGGACCTGGGAGATTGCACGAGTCGTCGTGTGCAGTGATCGCATTGAGCCGCTCCCCGATTGGGCTTTCGTGCATATTGGGGCCAGGGGTTGGAGTCAGCACATCTGTCCGGGACAGCTGATGGGTTATGTTGCCGACATGTCAGATGTGGTGGACAACGATCTCGCATTGGAAATGTTGGCCTACGCTGCTGCACTCGCGTTCATGGACGAGTGACAAGGTACCTGCAGCCAGGACTGCATGTGACCCATTGCACATGTCCTGACGCCTGGTTGCATGGCCTGGACTCCTGATCCATGCACGGACAACAAACGCAGGTTGGCAATGACTTGTGTTGGCGATGGACTCCCCCGGGGTGGACATGGGCGCTTTCCGACATTCCTCATTCAGACATGCTGCTGCATTGGTCTGCATGTCGTGGCACTTCCCTTGGCCGTACTGACACGCAATTGTTGATAAAGTTTCCGCACGTTCACTTGTCTCCAACTGTGTTGAGTGTTTATTTGTATGACAATGTGTGTGTCACGACCTATCTGGGTCCCTACCTTACATGCATTGCTACCCCATCAGGGCTGTGGGTTGGTACTTGTGGATTATCATGTCCCTGTTTCGTGCTTTGCCAGATGCGTATGGCCATTTACCGGCCACAAGCGGGTGCACTTGTGTCCTGTGTTTGGTTGTGCAAATGTTGCTGTTTGTACCACATTGTGTTGGATGTTGGGGTGCTCTGCTTCCTATGTGTGTGTGCCGCATTGTGTGTGAGATGTCCCTTCAGCTCTGATTTGGCTCACCCTTCTCCCTTTCAGGCAGTGTGGTTTTCACTTCTGTGCTTGTTCAGTGGTGTGGTATTGCCGACTTGTGTGACTTGTGCTCTTGGTTGGTGTTGTTCCTCTTGGGCATGGTTTGTCTGCAGTTGTGCTGTGCTTAATTGTGCATGTGTGCCATTATGCCTATCTCCCCCCGTCCCCCCAGTCCCTGGTCGTTCCTCTCCCTGTTGCTGTTGTGTCTGTTGATTTTGAGCAGTTTCCGGTCCCCGACTCCTGCCACCATCTCCAGACTGATGTGGTGGACACCATTTCCTCCATGTCATCCAGCTCCTGGTGTGGCGCTGGACTCCCACCTCCGGTGTGCATTGCTGCCTTGTGGTTGTTGGCGTGTTTCTGCTTGTTTGTGCGTTTCGCATCATTCCAGCTGTTCTGGTTTTCTTCTTTTGTCCTCCTCCGCTCTCCGGCTGCATTCACCTTGTCCACGTTGGCCTGCCATGTACAATGTTTTGTTGCCAATGGTGCTTGTGGGGTTGTGTACTAGCTCGGACTACCTCCATTGTGCTTCGCTGTTGCTTTCTGTTTGGTTTGTCTTTCTTTTTCCTGCTTTTGTTGTGCTTATTCCCGCCTGCCGTATGTGTGTCGCGGGCCTGGCGCTGCTTATCGCTGCTTTCCTCCTCGCGAATGGGCTCATCGCATGTTTTTTGGTGTTGGGGTTTGTGTTTTCATCTCCGTCGCGGTGGTTGTATCGCGGACATTGGCCGCGTTTTCGGCAACCTATCGCATGGTACCGCCGTGTTGTGAATTCCAGGTTAACACGGGGTTATTTTCCTGCGCTAGACTTCGATGTGTAAAGTTGCGTTAACATTTTTTGGAGATGTTTAGCGCACGTTCTTGTGAAAATCCCTCTAAGTGTACTGTTTTCTCTGCGTGTACAGCAACAGCTCCTAACATTTGGACATAACAAGGTTGCACAGCAGCATCTTCCAAAACACAAGTTATTTTCATATAAACTGTACCCCCATGCTCTTGAGGGTTAGATAGGAGGATTCCGGCAGAGAGGACAGTTCTGGAACGACTGCAGTGCATGACATGCAGCCCTGCGTAAATTAAGTTTACACTCATGATGTGGACCACCTAATTAAATGCATCAGGTATGGGGTCTGAGGTCAATCCCAGAGATCACCTATATATCCCTGTGCTCAGACAGTACGGGTAGGTTTAGCCAGATATATAATTTGCCATGGATGGGATTTTTGCGGGGATTCTGCACATCCACAGAACTATGCGCAGGAAAACAGGACCTCAGTGTATTGGGGTTGTACCTTCCTACCACCTTAGTACCCAAAATCCCAAAACCGACTAGCTATAGTGTCTCATTCGTTCTCCTATATAATCACGAAGCTACAAATGATTAGACAACGCAGAACACAACACTCCGACTCTCTCAGGAATCACGGTAGCAAGACATACCCTTTCGCTCACTCACTCATACTTGTCCACAATAAGGATTGTCAGAGTCACTGTATAGTTCAAAATGTTTATTTTAACTATCGTGCTCTATAATGCAGTATACAAGCCACTACCAGCAGCAAAATGCATAAACCTAGAACAGTTAGCACTGTTACAATACCATAGAATATAAAGGGGGATGTCATCATATACAGACAGTGAAAAAAGGACTGCATCAGATTGCAAGGTTTTACAGAAGAGTCTATTCCTTGATTATTAACACAAAACTGTCAACTGCACTTTGGAGTGTTGCTAAAAGCTTAGTACGTTTATAGGTTACTCTACCATTGTATTATAGATTAGGGTAAGAGTGAACCTCGCTGTGCCTCTCCAGTGTCTGCTCAGTTGTTCGTTCGATGGACTGGTGCAACTGAGGCCATGACAGTTTCCAGGTTAAAGACAAACCAATCCACAGACCATCAAAGCTGGAGGCAGGTGGGTCTCCATTTTTAACATGAAGAGGTCCAAGACAGGGCTGCCTGCTTTTGCCAATACTCCTGGCATCCTGTAATTAGCGAAGTGTGCGGTCGCCAGTGACGGAGGCTGGGAAGCGGGACCCATAGACTGCGGTGATCCTGCCCATGTGCTGGGAGCCGAGTGGAAGGCCTCTCCTCGTGTGCCTCTCCTCGTGTGCTGGATTGAGGTGCGTGGAACAGAAACGACGGAGATGGATTAGAGCGGGCTCGGCAATACACACAGTAAGTGGACGCCAGTGAAGGAGGCTGGGGAGCGGGATCCGTAGACTGTGCTGATCTCGCCTGCGAAGTGGGGGCTGATCGGGGGCCCTCTCCTTGTCCCTGGAGGTAAACTGGTGCCCTGATCTGGGGGTGTGCTCCCCCCCCCCGAAAGACTTGGCGGCGATGCTGTTGGGTGTGCTGCTGCTGCCGTGCTGCTCCTGAGGGGACTCTAAGCCCCACAAGCCATCTGCCTCCCAGGAGGGAGGAGTCACCATCGCGGCGTGAGACGCTGTGGGGTGTGTTGGCTGGAACTGTCTGGGACTCTGAACTCTGTTATACTCTAAAAACTGTGAGTTAATAACATAATATAGGATTCGTCGTGCTCGTTTTGTTATTCTGTTTCAATTTTAAGATTACTAGTGAGCCTCTCTTCCTCGAGCTGTTGACCCAGGGTCTCTTTGATTCTGTTCTCTTTTCCTATTGTTGCAATCAAGGCTATGTAGACTATTTGTCTGGGTTCACTAAATTGTTCTCTTGTTTGCACATCAAAGCACCGCCACCTATAGATCTACTATTATGGGAAAAAGGGAGTCTGTTGATAAAGAGGGGTATGGGAAGAGTGAATGGCCGCGCAGGAAAGTTAGCAAAAACAAGGCGACCCGAAAACTCAGTGCTACCAGTGCTACCAATTGTGTTCTTAACCGTATTGATGATCTTCTGGTAGAATGCCATGACATATTAGACCCGGTTCTGATTCCAGCTGTCTCAGGTACTCATCATTCACCTAGCGTTTCCAACCCTCCCCCTCTCCCCAGCCTTACTTCTAACCCGATTAAAAGAATCCCGTCCATTTTTTCTAAGCGCACTACGCATAGCACAATGTCTATGGCATCGGTGCTAGATAATTGCCCCACGTCCTGATTCAGTAAAAGCCATTAGTGATAAAGGATGAGCTTTTTCACCCGCTGAGGTGACAGATAAAAGCTCAAGTGAAGACCTTATAGATGTAGCAGAGATGGCCAATAGTGGTTCAAGCAATACCATCTTTAACATTTTTACTTCTAACCGTTATTCTCTGCTACATGGTTTATATGAAAGCCCAACAAGAGGTCAGGAAGAAGGTAGGATACCTTCACTGGTAACCCAAGTTACAGTACACCCGGTCCCTGCGATAGAGGCTCAAGATAAGAGAGGGAGGGAGTTTTAACTGAGGTTCCATCAGTAGGGCTGGAAACACATAGGATCATCTCCGATCTCAGGGATGAAGTTACCCTACTTAACTCGTTAATTGTAGCACTTACCAAACAAGTTAAGACACTGATGAACCACAAACAACTTAGAGAGGCCTCTCACACCAAGCCACCGAGCCCTCAACGCAGACAGGGTACTATGCAAGGTACCAGTGTTCCACCCAAACCTTCTAATAACTCAGCACCTCCTGTCCCTCTTATGTCCATACAAACGTGGCACTCAAGACAAGTAGAGGCAAAGGTTCGGAAGCCAGCAGGATAAAATGATACTCAGTCAGCTGAGTTAGAATATCCTCACAGCCCAAGGTATGATCGAGACCGACCTCTCTCTAAAAGTATTTTCTTGATCAATGTACCAAAAGTTCTACCATCCCTAGCTTAATACGAAGACAACATTTTTTTGATTAACAAAGCAATACATTGGATCCGGAAAACAAGAGGGTGTAGGTCGGCAATTAGAGAAGACATCTCCTGGGCAAGACAGCTTAACCATAACACCTCACCGACCGATTCAATTGAATTACATCTGAAAGACGAGACCCTGGTTCATAATCTTATAACGTTGGAGGCAAGATCATGCTCACCCACTTCCACTAACATACAGATGAAGTATAACCCCCCCGCCATGTTCCATACTCAAGCAAATAGAAGGCACGACACCCGTTGGGGATGGATTCACCTTTGGCCCTAATTGATTGACAGGTGGAGCAGTTCTTTAAAACCCCCCCCCAACTTTATGCCACTCAACCAATGTATTGCCATCTTCCATTGAGTGCAACCGGGCCGGGGCCCCACATAGTGTCTTGCCACTGAAGTTCAAGCTAACCGCCAGGGAGCAGCCAGATTCTTTGCCAGCTAATATCGGCATTACTCCACTGCTAAGTTTAGACCAGGAAGTATGCTTTACTCCACCACAGACGTGCAATATAATGGAGGATTTCCAGGCAACTCGAAGCGGCCCAGTAGAACCGACGTCTAAACTCCGTATACATACATGGAATGTGGCAGGTTTAAGATCTAAGGTGGAACTCCCCCACTGGGTCCAGTACATAGAGCACTTTGATATCTGCATCTTGCAAGAAACATGGGAAACTGTACCGATCTTTATCCCCGGTAAGCTGCCCAGCTTTGAAAAGTAGACCGGGCGGCCGCTTGGGGGACTGCTGATCTGGATAAAGATCGAATTACAATGCGCCATCAGGGTGATCAAGACCAATAGCCCAGATATACTTGCAATCAATTTGAGGGGCAAGAACGGCAAAGGGCTGGACATTTATAACGTCTATGCCTGTGGCGCCAAAGCGGGCTTAAGATCACCAACCATACAAGCCTTGGAAGATTGCCTTGAAGAAAGAGAGTCCTTATCCCCTTTACTAATAGCAGGAGACTTTAATACTACGTTTGAACCGCTGGGTATAGATGATCCTACAGATACCAACATGGTAGATGAGATGTGGCATGTTCCTCTACTTGATCTTCAACCTATCAAAAAATGGACCCAAACTGCCCTACAGCTTCAAGCCCTCACACTTGAGTATGGTCTTAGGGCAGCCAATGGCCGCACCTTATCTGATAGGAAGGGGACAAATACATTCAATAGAACGGACAATGTGAGCCGAATTGACTACGTACTACTAGATCTGAGACTGTGGCCTGATGTATTGGATATGATTGTTGGAGAAACCACAGATAGTGATCACAACCCCCTTGACCATACAATGAACAGTAGTTGGATGGAGAACTCATGCTCTATTGCTGTGAAGCTTGCAACTAAGGAGGTACGCTCCACGAATAACAATAGGCGTCTTAAGTGGGCACGAGTAGCTATTGATGAACGTAAGCTGGAAGCTATTAATCAAGCACTTTTGAACAGTACTAACATTCTTAGTGATCTACTACTGAAACCGGATGAGCTTTCAGCAATAACGACCACCCACATGTCCTTGTTTTCTGAGCTTGCTTCTCATTTCATTCTTCCATTGTCTCGCGGCAAGAAGCCACCAGACAATTATCACTTCTCTTGGTTCAATCCGAAGTGTAAAAAGCTGCGGCTTGAGCTGGCAGCCGTGATAAGAGCAAACCAAGTAGAGGCGATACGACTGGTGAGGAAACAATACAAACAAGTGCAGGCCGAAGCAAAAAAGGAGTGGACTGAAAACCGCTGGGTTCAAATTCGTGAAGCCTGTCAAAGGAAAGATTCCCAGCTGTTCTGGCTGCTTGTTACGAGGGGCGATGCCGAAAAATCGAAACCACCTACAAGTAATATCTCTGAAGCTGCATGGTATGAACATTTCTCGGCAGTTTATACAGGATCAGAAGTGGAAGATTCGGAAGGTCCCCTCATGAATCATAGAAGTAACCAACTTAGTATCAATCTGTTCTCCTCATCGGAGGTAACGCAAAGTATTTGCACTATAATTAAAAACAAAGCATCTGGCCCTGATGGCATAACTGGAGATGTTTTCCTGAGCGACATCCCGAACTGGACTAACTATATTCTGACTTTAGCAAATGGAATTGCCGCAGGGGCTCCGATACCCCCGTCGTGGAGGGGAGCCGAAGTTATCCCAGTATTCAAGAAGGGGGATCGTTCACTACCCTCCAACTATAGGCCAATCAGCCTACTTGATGCCTCTCAGAAGGTTTTCTCCTGTGCTCTATTAAACAAAATCACAGATTGGATGGAGGAAAACAACATACTATCCCCCTACCAAGCGGGGTTCAGGAAGAAAGTGAGCAACGTTGATCAAGTTTTTCGTTTTTCCATGCTGGCCTGAAAGACAGTACTACTAGAACAGGGTAGTCTGTACACTGCCTTTATTGATCTAAAGTCAGCTTTTGATCTCATACCCAGGCCTAAACTATGACAGGTTTTACATGATCAGGGGCTCCCACATGACATTTTGACTCTTCTTATAGGGCTACACGAGGGAAACTACGCAAGGGTGAGGTGGGGAGACCAAGGGCAGTTGTCAGATCCAATTAAAGTTGCTAGAGGGGTACGGCAGGGCTGCGTCCTGGTGCCCACTCTTTTTTCACTGTTCATAAACGGAGTGGTGAAGTACCTAGCTGAGGTTCACGCGGACGCCCCCAAATTGGGAGGACTGAAAATTACAACCTTACTGTTTGCGGATGATACCCTCTTGGTCTCAAAAACCCCCAGCGGGCTTCAATTGCTGCTTGATCGCTTTATGTCCTTCTGTAAATCTAGAGGATTAGAGATTAACTGCTCAAAAACCAAGCTCATGCAGTTAAATCCATATAAATCATTCAAGGGCAAACTATTGCTGGATGGGACGCCCCTAGAGAGAGTGGACACTTTCGATTACTTGGGCGTAATGCTTGAGGAGAAAATGTCCTGGAAACATCACATCTTTAAGCGGTCCCTCCAGCGGAGGAAAACTACAGGGGCATTACTGAAGGAACACAGGGCTTCGCAAACTACGCTGATAGCAGCATTACTCCAAATCTATGATCAGAAAGTGGTAAGCTCTGCTCTTTACAGAGCTGAACTGTGGGGGTTTGATAACCTTGAGGGTCTTCTCCGCACTGAAAATAAATTCCTGAGGTCCCTTTGCTCCCTCCCGCAGAGTACTCCACTGCTCCCTCTAAGATACGACATGGGTAGATCCACAATAGTGGACAAAGCCAGATTACGCCCCATTCTTTTTTGGTTACGTCTGAAAAAAACACCTGAGCTTATCCACTATGTGGCTGCCCTTGAAGAAGTTTGTAGCCTAGACCGTTCGAAAAACATTGGGTGGTTTAGTAACATTCAAAAATCCCTCTCTGCGGTTGGTCTGGGGAATCTGTGGGCTGAGTCTGATATTAGTTTGCTACCTAGTAGGGACTGTATCAAGACCTGTTATTGGAAGTGGGTAGACCAGAGAAATGTATCACTAGCAGCTGGCCTCCTTACAACAGAATTTCTCGAATTTAAGCTATTTAGTATGTATGAGCAGTATATGGAGGTAATCACCATCCCAAATGATAGAAAGCTATACATACAGTTCATATTTGGTACTCTCCCACTGAATTCATTTACGGCTGACTGGCAGTGGGGATCTGTCGACGCACTACGCTGCTGTCCCCACTGCTTAGGGGCTAATGAGACGATTAACCACGTTTTTTTTGCATGCCCACTGTACAAATCCCCGAGGCTCAAGTGATTAGCCCCAGTCTGTAGGCTGATGGGTACCCGATGCCATCAAGAGGCGCTGCGTATTCTAAAAACAGACTCTAGGCCACTGTTAGTTTGTGCAGTGGCCAAATTTCTGGGGAAAATGTGGCTTATAAGAAGACTTAGACTGAAGAATGCCTAAACTACCTACTGTAGCTCTCTAACTTCACCCGGCCCTTTTAGTTTACAGATATAGTTAGAGCATGTTACACCATTAGCACTAGTATCTGTAGTTCTGTTATCTTGGATGTGGTCTCGAAAGTAAATGTTCACAATTTGTACTACGGGCTTGAGATGCTATGGAAATGATGCAGACTTTTCTATTATGTATATATGCCCTATTTATTTGCGCATTTGTTTCCCCTTTAATAGGGTAAAACACTGTAAGCTGCATTTGTACTAGCTAAATATCAAGTATGTACAGTGGTATTCCTGTGTTATAAGCACTAGCACTTTTCTTTTCCATCTTCCTCTTTGATGTTTTATGTCTGAGAACACTGTTTGGAGCTCATCTTTGCGCTTAACTTTATCAATATGAAGCTTCGTTTTATTATATTTGTAAGCTTAGTCGACTCAACTAAAGGAGATACTCAGATGAACCAAGGAAACTGCACCTATTAGACATTAGTTGCATGTTTTTAATAATTGTTTATTGCTAATGTATGTATTTAGTCGACAAGTTCCAATTTCTCTTTTAAACTCACAATGTTTTATCTATTTTTAACCTTCTTAGGAAGATGTATTTATTGTCAGCTAATGTTGTATATAGTAACATCCGTATTCATTGTAAGTGTTGGTGAATTTACTATCTTGTACCCATTATACTTTGATGGTCAAATCAACCGAATAAAGTTTCTTGACTGACTGACTATCAGGCCTAACCACCCTCCCCTTGGTAAGTTGAAGTTTATTATATAAAGGAAGATCTCTGGGCTTTGTCAGCAGACCCCATACCTTAGAGCCTAGATGGAAGGTTTACATCATAGGAACAGCATAGCTCTTCTCCAAGGAAAGGTCTCTCTCCAGGTGTGTGTGAACAACATGCATCCCCGTAATATCAAAGCCCGAGTTTCCAGCAGTGCAGCTGTGTTTAGCATGTTTTGTCTGGGTTCTAGGGACTGACCAGAACAAAATAACAAGGGGCATGTTTATCGACCTTGCACATCGTGTTCAGACTAAACTCCAGGAACAGCAGAGAACGCAGTAAGCAGACAGTTCTCATGTGAAAGGCACAAACAGAGTCTTGCAAAATAAAAGTCATGCAGTAACATGCGCAAAAGCAGCATCATGGCAGCAGAGCTCATGCTAACTTAGCAATGTTGAGAATGACCCTAACAGCCATATAACAGGATGTTTGTCCTATACACCCTGTTAGTAGTGCTAAGTACTTGTTTAGTTGCATCTGCCTAAATATCACAGCACATTTGCTTCATAATAGACTACAATAGTTTCAATAAATGTATTGTAAACTTTCTTTGTGTCTTTCTTGTATTTAGCATGATCATGCATGAGTGACTGAGTAACGAAAGGGGAGGACCTGTTTCCATGGTTCCCTTGGGGACAAGAGGGTCAAGTTCGAGGTTGCCAAAATCACCTGTTAGTCTGGGAAGGTTAGGAGTTCAGGTGAGGCACTGTGAGCTAGCCTGGATTTGGCCAACAGGTACTGACGTTAGAAAGAATCTAAGTCCCTACATTCGAACGTCATGTCATCCTAACACACAATTCTGCTTTAACAGCAGAATCTGTGCAACATGGCACTACCAACTTTGATCAAGTACTTATTTACCAGATCTCCTGAGTAGTAGTTCTGTGTGCCCTTGGTACCCTATGCACCTCTTCCAGAGACGTCCGTGGTGTTAGGGATTAATCCTCCACAGTATTTTAGGAAGTAACTAAATATTTTCTCTTGGTTGTTCAACCTTGAACCTTTACAAGGATGTCCTATTTAGAATTTCCACTCTGTTTCCCTAAATTCATTATTAATGGTGCTGCTGCGACCTATCCCTGTTGCTGCTATTTGCAGACCTGCGGCCTACGCACATTTGACTTTACATGGACTTGGCAATGTGGGTTGTGTTGTAACCTATCGTTTAGAAGTGTTTTATTCTTGGGTCAGTTTTCCGGCTGTGGTTGCTAATACACAGACCTTTCATACATACCAATGTTGCGCCCCCACAACAATACAGAGCATAGCAGCAGTTAGATATTCCGCTGTCTGTTTGGAAACATCAGATTCAATCAATCAATCAAATGGGATTTGTAGAGCCCTGCTTATCACCGCAAGTGTATCCAGGCGCTGGGGTTTTCTGCTGCTGGGTTGAGTCAACCGAACTGTATGGTCTTCAGATCCTTTCTGAATTGCTGCAGGGAGGGAGAGGTCCAGAGGTGGAGGGCAAGACTGTTCCAGGTCTTGGTGGCTGGGTAGGAGAAAGATAGTCAGCTACACTTGTTTCAGCAGATGCGGGGGGTCTGGGCAAATGAGAGGGAGTCAGAGAGCAGGTGTCTGGAGAGCTGGTGGAAGTTCAAACGTGGTTGATGTAGGCTGGTCCCTGGTTGTGCAGGGCCTTGTAGATGTGGGTGAGCATCTTAAATTGACACCTCTCGTGGACAGGGAGCCAGTGGAGTTTCCTGAGTTGTAGGGTGATGTGGGCCCGTGTGGGGATATCGAGGACGAGTCTGGTGGCTGAGTCCTGTATGGTCTGTAGTCTTTTCAGTAGATGTGAGGTGATTCCTACGTAGAGGGAGTTGCTGTAGTCCAGGCGACTGGTGACAAGGGCCTGGGTGACGATGCTTCTGGTGCTGGCTAGGTGCCACTTAAAGACTTTACGGAGCATGCAGAGAGTGAGGAATCTGGCTGAGGATACTGCGTCGATCTGGTTTTTCCTGGTGAGTTTGCTGTCCAATATGATACCGACGTTCCTGCCGTGTTCTGTGGGTGTGGGTGAAGGTTCCTGTTCTTCAGGACACCAGGAGTCGTTCCACGGGGATGCGTCTCTACTGAAGATGAGTACCTCTGTTTTCTTGGTGTTAAGTTTGAGGCCATTTTTTTGCATCTAGTGAGAGATGCTGATCATGCACAGGTGGAAGTTGGCCTTGGTGGTGGAGGGGTCTGCAGCTAGAGAGAGGATAAGCTGGGTGTCTTCTGCATATGATATGATGTTTAGTCCGTGGGTCCTGACAACGTTGATCAAAGGGGTGATATAGGCGTTGAACAGGGTAGGGCTGAGAATATACCCATGGAGGATGCCACAGATAATGTTCTTGGGATCTGATGTGTAGGGTGGAAGGCGGCCACTCTGGGATCTTCCAGTGAGGAAGGATGCGATTCATTTGAGGTCATCCCCTTGAATCTCTATCTGATGGAGCCTTTTTAGGAGGCTTTACTTGGACACTGTGTCGAAAGCTGCTGAGAGGTTGAGGAGAATCAGGGTGGCAGTTTTTGCAGGTCAAGGAGAGTCCTGATGTTGTTGTGACTGTGATTAGGGTGGTTTCTCTGCTGTGGCTTAAGTGGAACCTAGATTGGGATGGGTCCAGAAGGTTGTTGTTCTCTAGGTAGTTTGTGAGTTGGCAGTTAATGGGCCTTTTACAGGACTTTGGTAGAGAAAGGGAGTAGAGAGATGGGCCAGTAGTTCTTGAGATGTTTCGGGTCTATAGATGGTATTTGAAGAGCGGTTTGACTTCTGCATGTTTCCATTCCACTGGGAAAGTGGCAGAGGTGATGGAAGCATTGCAGATGGTGGTGAGTTCTTTGCCAATGGTATTGTTTCCCAGGTTGAACATGTGGTGGGGACTGGGGTCCCTGGGTGCTCATGAGTGGATGGAGCTCAGGATGGCAGAGGTTGTCTGCGTGGGTAGTTGGTCCAATGTTGTGATTCAGAGGTTCGGGTGGGAGTCGGTGAGGTTGGAGAGGCTCAGGATGAAGTGTTACTTTTATAAGGCCGTTAGTGTCATTCTCGACATTGCTAAGTTAGCTTGAGCTCTGCTGCCATGATGCTGCTTTTGCGCATGTTACTACATGACTTTATTTTGCAAGACTCTGTTTGTGCCTTTCACATGAGAACTGTTTGCTTTCTGCGTTCTCTGCTGTTCCTGGAGTTTAGTCTGAACATGATGTGCAAGGTCGATAAACATGCCCCTTGTTATTCTGCTCTGGTCAGTCCCTAGCACCTAGACAAAACATGCTAAACACAGCTGCACTGCTGGAAACTCGTGCTTTGATATTACGGGGATGCATGTTGTTCACACACACTTGGAGAGAGACCTTTCCTTGGAGAAGAGCTATGTTGTTCCTATGATGTAAAACTTCCATCTAGGCTCTAAGGTATGGGGTCTGCTGACAAAGCCCAGAGATCTTCCTTTATATAATAAACCTCAACTTACCAAGGGGAGGGTGGTTAGACCTTATAGTCCTTTTTCCACTGTCTGTATATGATGAAATCCCCCTTTAAATTTTATGGTATTGTAACAATGCTAACTGTTTTTGGTTTATGCATTTTACTGCTGGCAGTGGCTCGTATACTGCATTATAGAGCACAATAGTTAAAATAAACATTTTGAACTATACAGTGACTCTGACAATCCTTATTGTGGACAAGTACGAGTGAGTGAGCGAAAGGGTATGTCTTGCTACCCCGATTCCTGAGAGAGTTGAGAGTGTTATGTTCTGGGTTTTCTAATCATTTGTAGCTTCGTGATTATGTAGGAGAATGAATGAGACACTATAGCTAGTCAGTTTTAGGATTTTGGGTACTAAGGTGGTAGGAAGGTACAACCCCTATACACCTAGGTCCTTTTTTCCTGTGCATAGTTCTGTGTATGGGCATAATGCCCGCAACATGGCGCCGCCAACGTTTGGTCTGGTACTTATCTGCGAGACTCCTGAGTAGTGCTTGTGCTTGTCCACGATCCCCTCACTTCTGTTTCCGGAGACAGCTGTGACGGTGTAGGCTCCTATATTGTGATATGTTATAGGTTTTTCAAGCTTGAATTTTAAAAGGTCTTTCTCTTTCTTTTAACCCTTTGTTGCGCTGCCACGCATAGGTTTTTATTTTATTCATTATGGCAGTAGCCATTGCACCTCCTTACTGCGCACCACTCAGGGCTTATTTGACTCAATACTAAGTACCTGATGTGGGTGTGGTGCTTATCTTTGTTGTAGAAGCGGATCCTGCATTCCGCTTCGAGGTATTTTATTCTTGGGTCACCATTCCGGCAGCCGTTGGAACAGACGATTTGTTTCACGAGTATACTGCCACTGCAACTCCGCGGGATTATAGACCTTATAGATCTCTTGAGGTTCCGCTAACAGCTTGGCAACACCAAATATGGTTTAATGGCGCCCTTCCTCATCCAATAACACCTGTCTGTTTAGGCCCCTTATCGATAGATGGGGCCACATGGCCCATTTTGGCTGGGTATACTCCACACCCAACTTATCTCACTGCTTCAGTCGCAGACCTTCGCGTATTACATACTTCATTAATACGTATACATCGAGCTGTTATTCAGTTCATGTCGCGCAACTTCCAGTTAGGACCATCAGGTGGTGTGACCATCAGTCCCTTAATGGTTAATTCTGTGATGGGCAAGCAGCCGCAAAATAAGGATGAACTAACTTCCTTATTGGCTTGCCGAGAAAGTTGGGCAACTCAAACCTTTTTTTCCAAATACCACACCTGTGGAGAAACACAGGATTTTGACAATAAGTCTGCCAAAGAACTTGGTTCCCGAATTAGCTGATTGTAACACTTGGGGTAAAGTGTTTGCAGCGGTATATTCTATGTGTTTCGGCATCCCCTCAATGACCGTTCTCCCATCTGTGATAAAATGTGTTCAGGATGAACATGGGGCCGAAGCGGCCCTGGAGTTGGGAATGAGACTGGTGGGGGTGTTCGAGATTGTTTGCGATATGATTCTTGCAAATGTTATGGGTGATGCTGTGAGCGTGCAAGTGGCGCAACGCTTGGAGGCTGTGGCAGACGCAGACAAATAACGCGAATTGCCAAAGATTATTGCCAAAGCTTATAAAAACATAGGGCGCAATAGTCTGTGAATCAAATCTTTTACACAACCACAAACTCAAAATCAACAAAAAGCCCAGACTGATAAAGATGGGCTACCGTTCTTTCCTAAAAACAACTGGAGAAATAAAAAACAGGGGCAGCAACAACAGAAGCAGGGTTCGCGTGCTGGTTCACTGACACCCAAGTCTTCTGAGCGTACTTATGACTGGCGCGACTGCGCGAAAATTAAAACTCCTGATAGATTTCAAGTCCATGATCAGCGCTCTCCTCGTTCTTTACAGGACACATCAGGCACTCAAGTCGGTGATGGAGAACGCCAGAATTGTGGCAAAGGCCCGACCACGCAACAGGGACAAGATCAACCTCGATAGTTTGACGTTAAAGCCAAACAAGAGGACCTGCCTCATTTTAGACCACAGTATCAGAAGAAGAAAGTTGCCGCTTTAACAGCGAAGTATGCCTCAGACGGTGAGAACACGACTTCTAGATTGGACTTGGGCGATGACTCTGCTCGACAGCGCAGCTGAGGTTACCATAGTGTGGGAGGCACTGTGTCCCTGTTAAAGGTGACAGCAACTGATTCTTTCATTACAGTAGAAACAGCAGATACACGATTTGCCCCCCCGGATAGACTCTATGAAATAGTCTTTCAAATTGAAGGTGATATACAGCGTACAATCACAGTGGTTTTTTTGCGAAAATCTGACCTCCTCTTATGACATTTTGTTAACGGAGGCAGATTGGCCTCCACTATTTGTGCTAGCCGCTCCTAGAGGGGAAGATGTGATACTTCCTAGCTTTTCGTGTTACATCCCTGAGGAACATGCAACAGGTTTCGCATCTGAGTGGGCTCTGGCCCTTAACCCAGCAGTGTACTGTAATCAGGTGGGCTGGGATAGAGATTCCCCGGCACATGAGATCCCATTACGGTCTATGCCCCAGCCGCAATATCAAATCAAACAAGAAGCTAAGGCTCCCGTTTGTGATATTCTGACTCAGTTGGAGTATCAAGGAGTGATTGAATCCTGCGTATCACCGATGAATAATCCTCTTTTCCCGGTATCAAAACCTGACGGATCGTATCGCATTGTCTTAGATTATCGAAATTTGAATAGTCATTGTCGTACATTTGCGGTACAAAACACACACAGCTCTGCGTTAGTGAATACACTAATTTGTAAAAAATACAAAACTGCACTGGATATATCCAATGGTTTCTATAGTCACAACTTGGCTCCTGAGAGCAGTGACTGGACAGCATTCACTGTAGTCTGAAATCTGAAAAAAATTACACGTTTGCCTATGAGGTATAAGAATAGCCCTGGGGCTTTTGCTGCACGTGTTGTGTCCTTGTTAGACGACATAGACCCTGAGGCGTTCTCGTACGTTGATGATATTTATCTGACGGACGATGAACTGATGCCACATCTTGTCCGAGTCGACCGCATTATTTTGTCGTTTGCCGACTATGGATACAAATTCAATTTTGCTAAATCACACATCATGCGGTGCTCTTTTTGGGCTACGAGCTCAACAATGAAGGTAGGGGGTTGGCCCCACACTTTCTGGAGAAATGTGCACAATTGCGACCTCCTTCTACACTGAAAAAACTTCAGTCTTTGCTGGGATTTTTAAATTTTGGGAGGACATACATTCCTGATTATGCCCAGCGTATCAAACTGCTATATGTGTTGATACAACTAACCTTTTCTTCGGCCAGCTGGCTTCTGGAATATACCACAATTCTGCAATCTTTGCAATATGATTTGCTTGCTACTAACGTCTTGTTGACGCGTGACAATACCACCAACCTGGTGAAACGTATAGTACCGGGGACGGTGGGTTTCACTTACTTGACGTTCAATGAAGGAGACACAGTACCTATTGCATACAAATCACATTTATACACTTCGGCTGAAATGCGATTTTCAAATATTGAGAACATTTTGACAGTGGTCCAAATGGCGATTCTGAAAGAACGCACGCTGGCGCAAGGAAAACACATTCTTATGGTCACGCCTCTCCCTGCTTTAGAAGCAGTGACTAAGGCAAGTGTACCAAACTCTAAGGCATAACATCCCCGTTGGATACAATGGGCTACTTCTTTGACATCGGCTGATGTCACTTTTATCTTTGATCCTGCTCTTCAGACACAGGAGTTTTTACAGTATGAACATGTTCATCCTCCTCCACTGTCGTTGCTTCCTTTAGATGAGTACAAATGTATAATCTCTACCGATGGCTCGGCTCAACCGGCCGTCGGTTCCAAACACGCTTATTCAGCGGCTTGCGCTATTGTGGCAGGTACAATTGTCAATGGAGAATTTAAGTCTTCCATAGTGCATACGCAGGCACTTGGGGACTGTACAGCACAATCGGCGGAGCTGCGTGCTCTCGTTCTTGCTCTTGAGTTTGCTGATCCTTATGTGAATACTCTTATTGTATGCGATTCTTACTACTGTGTTCAGTATTTTAATGACAACTTGTTCTTTTGGTCACAAAATGACTATAGATACTCTAAAGGCAGCGCAATAAAGCATAAAATGCTTTGGGTTCGAGTGGCGGAACTTAAAAAACGTCTCTCACTCACACAGGTTATCCACACTTTTGGCCATCAGTGTGTGGGAGCACATGCTGTTGGTAATTCTTTGGCTGATGAAGCGGCCAAATCTGCAGTAGCCACGTGTTCCGTAGCAGCAGTTACACGGTCCATGACTAAGATTAATAATTGCATTTTGGCAGCTATTGCTGCTACGAAGGATGGAACTGCTCCTCCACAAGGCTTCCCTTCGAAATATTCTTATCATTTATCTCCCGAACAAGTTCCTTATACTACAATTCCAACAGTTGGGGATCGGCTGATTCCCAACAAGGAGCGCAGACCTACTTTGATCGTTGCCGCACACAAAGGCATGGCTTCTGCACATACCGTGTGTCGGCGACAGTCTCTATTTTACAGCAACGTTACTGGTGGCATGGTTTATATAAACAGACCCGTAATTATGTACTTTTGTGTGACATTTGTCAGAAAATTAAGCCGTCTATGGTCTCACGCCCACCACAAACACAGCTATGTATATCCAATCAGCCATTTGGCTGTGTGTATCTTGATCACTGCGGTCCGTTCTCTTCTGATACTGCATATTAATATATCTTGGTTGGAGTTGATTCGTGCACTAGATTCCTTTGGGTTTGACCACAACGCAGTGCTGACGCTCGAAATGTCATTAGAGATTTGCGTGTCTTCATCAGGATGTTTGCCTGTAGCACCTTCCATTCTGACCAAGGTCCAGCATTCGCCTCTAAGGCGTACAAGGACGCGATGATGTCAATTGGGGTGCAGGTGCAGTTTCCATCTCCATATAGGCCTGAGGGCAATTCCATAGTGGAGCGAAAGAACCGTGACTTAAAGCAATCTTTGACAGCTAGGGTCTTACGAACTGGCTGGCCCACTTGTATGGGGTTCAACGTGCACTAAATAATCTCCCTAAAAGATCTCTGGGTGGGCGGACCCCATACGAAATGCTCTTTGGCATTAAAATGTTTGTGCCTGACCTTGATGGTCTAGACGTTGTGGCGGCTGCCGCAACCTTTGACGTAGATAATCATTCTACTGTGTTACAGGACCTACAAAAGACCCGTGACACCTACGCAACTGAACATTTACCCTCTTCCAATGATGCAGCACTGCTGATTCCGGTGGCCGGCTGGCTTCCTAAGATTGGAGATCTGGTACGAGAAAAGCTGGAGAACAAAAAAGAATTTGGTCCCTCTTATCGTGCACCGGTTTCAGTACTTGGATTGAAGGGTACTCGTACAGTCATTTTACCACCTTTACCTGGCCGCAAAGAGAACAGATACATCTCAGTGGACAATGTCAAGTTACACCGTCTGGCCGATTCTGAACAGTGTCACGCCTGCAGTTTCGTGCAACGCAATTTCATTGAATCCGCTGACTTCATCCTCTTCACTAATGCCCGTGTGGTTGAGGGAAGGATGGAAACTACTATTGACCTTTCGCCTGTTCTGCCTTCATCCTCTTCCAATACAGACGTGGAGTATACTTACCCTACAACTGAGTTTAATAGTGAAGTACCGAACAGTTCTCGACAACATCATGCTGATGCCGCCCTACTACCTCTAATAAACATGAGTGCAAGCGGGTCGTTTGGAGATCATGCCAGCTTCTCTTCTGACTCATCCTCCTCGTCTTCCACGTTGACACGTCCACCTACAAAATTGTGTATTTTTATTTTTTGGTTCAAAAAGACTTACCTGGTCCCACCTTGGACCTACATCTGGTTGGTACTTATCCGGATTTTCCTCTTCATGTCAATTGGATTTGTGACAGTGTTTTTCTTACTAATCAATGGTCATTATTTGCCAGAACGCTCTGCTGTGAACTTGGTCGACGGAGTTCTGGCCCCTCATACATCATCCCATATCATGAAACGTGATCAAAGTCTTGTGAACATTTCAGCTTTCCCTGTTGCAGATGGCATCATTTGGGATAAAGTGGCTTTCGAAATTCAGGCCCGACGGAAGTTCTTAACATACCATACGTGTTTCGCGTCTCCTTAGGAGATGTGGTAACAAAGGACATACATTCCGATGATTGGGATGTGCAAGCTGTGTATTCGTTGTTTTCTGATTTGAAATATTATGCTGCTTTTGATGCTGAAGATTTGCATTTAAATTCTGGCAATTATGCTGATTTATTCTGTTATCAACATTATGGGCATCCTTACTTACACAAAACAAACATGTTAAGACCTGTCTTTAATTACACTCAATGGGAACATTGTCTGACTCCCATTAATGGGAGTTCTAAAACACTTCAGGATAAGTTCACTTATTTTACCGATTATAACCCATCTAATCCAGAACCCTATTTCTTTAAATTGCATTTCTGATCGCAGCCCATATTTAGTCTAACCCACACCAAATTAATCTATTCCAATTCATTTAGAGCTGGGTTGGCCACACAGGGTTATGATCACTGGAAAGGTACCATTGATTTAAAATCAATTTGGGGCACTAAACATTGGCAGGTTCAGGGTACTGAATCACTGCATCGTGCCTGCCTGATTCCGACTCAAATTTTATTTTTAAATAATACAGTGCACCAAACCACTTGTTTTGGCCTGGAGACTGCTAAAAATTTGAATATCCCATCCATCCCCTCCTTAGCGGAATATGATGATTGGCGCTCACATACTAATTATACAATCGATGTGTTACAAGCTTTGTTTCGAAATGACACTTTTAATGTCTCTGAGATTGACCAATCCAGTTGGTTGGTATGGCAACGCTGTTTAACATCTACATGGCACCACTCGCCCACATCGCCCGTCTGCACGACCTCAACATCATCTCTTATGCCGATGACACCCAGCTGATTCTCTCCCTCACCAAGGACCCCCACACCGCCAAAACCAACCTCCACGAAGGAATGAAGGCCGTCGCCGAATGGATGAGGAACAGCCGACTGAAGCTGAACTCGGACAAGACGGAGGTCCTCATCCTCGGATCCACCCCCTCGGCCTGGGACGACTCCTGGTGGCCGACCGCACTGGGAACAGCTCCAACACCCACCGACCACGCACGCAACCTAGGGGCCATCCTCGACTCCACCCTCTCCATGACTAAGCAGGTCAACGCCGTCTCTTCCTCCTGCTTCAACAACCTCCACATGCTCCGCAAGATCTACAAGTGGATCCCCACCGAAACGAGAAGAACGGTCACCCAGGCCCTCGTCAGCAGCAGGCTGGACTACAGAAACGCCCTCTACCATGGAGCCTCTGCCAAACTCCTGAAGCGGCTGCAACGCATCCAGAACGCCTCTGCACGCCTGATCCTCGACATCCCTCGCCGCAGCCACATCACTCCCCACCTGAGAGACCTGCACTGGCTCCCCTTCAACAAGAGGATAACCTTCAAGCTCCTCACCCACGCACACAAGGCACTCCACAACACTGGACCTGCGTACCTCAACAGACGACTCAGCCTCTACACCCCCGCCCGCCAGCTTCGCTCCGCCGACCTCGCCCTCGCCACAATCCCCCGCATCCGAAGAGCGACCTCCGGCAGCAGATCCTTCTCCCACCTCGCCGCCAAAACCTGGAACACCCTCCCCATCCACCTACGGCAGACCCAAGACCTGCTGACCTTCAGAAGACTCCTCAAGACCTGGCTCTTCGAGCAGTAGCAGTACTCCTTCCCCCCCCCCCAGCGCCTTGAGACCCTCACGGGTATGTAGTGCGCTCTACAAATGCTATGATTGATTGATTGATGCATGTCAACTGCGTTTTTATAATGTAACACACGGTTTTACACAGACTCGACTGGATCCACGTTTTCCAAATTCACATACAGTCACCACATATTCTGTGGGTAAATTGTGCCAACAACGGTTGGAACATTCCTCTTTGCCGTCAGTAAAATAACACTTGTCACTCTTGCCGAGCGACATCAATTTGCTGATTTTATCTTAGGTCCTAGAACCCCTAGAAATAAAAGGTTTATTTATGAGGTGTACAATGAACTTTGGAAACTTTCGCAGATGGAGGCAGCTTTTCGTCTGCGTCAAATTGATAAGGCAAATTTGGAAAAAGTTCTTGCTGTGGTCGACAATAGCATCAGTACACTGTCCTCATGCATTTATACCTTGGATAATATTGTTTCATCTGTTATTGATATTGTTCAGAATGATGTATCTGTATTATATCATGGTCAAAATCAATTAAGATCAGTTATGCAGTTTGCATGGACATTACAGACTCTCAAAATGTGAAAAGTCCCTTGGGATTATTTCAATGCTTCTGCTTTGTTTTTACCTTTTAATCTGACTGATAAACAGAGATTTATGTCCATGAAAGATGCTACATAAACCCTATTACACATCGAACAGTTAGAACCCTTGCCATTTTCTGTGGCGGAGACAGATTCAGCTGTTTGGTTAATTCATGGGGTTATATCTCTCCCTTTCTCGTTGTTTCAATTTAAATCAGGTATGAAACATTTTCCGATAGGCCGCTTTGAACCCCTGGGTAGTGCATTTCTACATGAATTATGGTCCCTTCCATTTACTTACAGATGTCAACGGGAGGATAAGGAAGTTTTCCTAACAGGGGAGGACTGCGATTCCACAGTGGGACATTCCCTGGTTTGTAAGCACGTTAAGTTGCACGGCGCTTGTAATGTATCTGCGCCTAATCTTGCTTGTTTTTTTAAAGGAACTCCCGTCCCGTCAATAATTCCCGCTTTTACCTTGCTTACTAACGGCAGTTATCTTATTTTGAACAACCACGACTGCTGTGGTTTACGGGCGGGAATCCCGTATTTAATAACGGTTTCACAACGCGTCACTTGTTGTAGCAATGTGCTTTTTCCGCCCCGCATGGGAAAGTAGATAGTTCAATTTGGCCTTCCATTCCAACTCAAAGCGCTATTGTTTCAACAAGAAGTGGCCCTCACTTCAGCTCGCGAGACCTTCGAGTTGCAGGTGGCTAGAACATCTAGCGGGATTCAGTCACTTCTGAACACTAACCTCCCACTTCATTTTGGGGAGCTTATACATCAAATATTTAATGCGTCTGATACCACAGGCCTTGCTCATTTTTTTTAACGAGTGGGATCCGGCCTTGTGACTTCTTTCCAGACAATATTTGGAGTAATACCAGCTTTTATTCATTCTCTCTTTTCTAGGAGGGTTTCCTTTATTACTGGCGCTTGCTGGTGGAATACTGATCCTTCTGCTTCTACTACGCAATGGCTGCTCATCTTGTGGTAATGCACAGACCAGGCCAGTTGCAACTGTACCGTGATCGCATGCAACACCTTTTTGGGTGCTTGCCATTAGCAACGCTTAGCGCGAGTTATGGATTAACTTTTCGCTTTGCCTACTTCACTTGCGTGCAACCTGTGTTCTACTGTCAGCGGTGCCCCTTCTATTGGGCGTTGGATTTATGCCTGTCCAATACGTCGTGTACAGTCCCGGATTTTAACCAGTTAATGGGTCCCTTAGAGGCCAAAGAGCAGGCCTGTTCTGGGAATGGTCACATGGCGCGTGCTGCTGCACTTGGGATCTTGGCTGAATGGGATATCTGCGCAGAACCTCCTACAACGAAGTTTCATTGAATATCACGCAAGTTGTCCGGGTATGCTCTTGGAAGCATCACAATACGAAGAGCATGTCTGTTCCTTCGACATACTGAATTGGACGGCATCCCTTTTTTCTGCTAACGATGGGGATAACCTTTTGGAACAAATTGCTTTCTTAGGTTCACGTAATTTCATGGACTTTCCATCACCTTCTTAATCTCGTTTTCCGTGGAAACGACAAAATTTAAAACAACCAAATTTAAAAAAAACTATTTTATGAATTTTTTTTCCAATCTGGTTTTTTCAAGCGTTTCTGAACTCTGCTTAACTTTGAACTCTGTTTTGGTCTTTTGTCTATATGCTACGACCTTACCAGGGGGAGGGTGTCATATGGCCGTTAGGGTCATTCTCATCATTGCTAAGTTAGCTTGAACTCTGCTGCCATGATGCTGCTTTTGCGCACGTTACTACATTACTTTATTTTGCAAGACTCTGTTTGTGCCTTTCACATGAGAAATGTCTGGTTTCTGCGTTCTCTGCTGTTCCTGGAGTTTAGTCTGAACACAATGTGCAAGGTCGATAAACATGCCCCTTGTTATTCTGTTCTGGTCAGTCCCTAGCACCTAGACAAAACATGCTAAACACAGCTGCACTGCTGGAAACACGTGCTTTGATATTACGGGGATGCATGTTGTTCACACACACTTGGAGAGAGACCGTTCCTTGGAGAAGAGCTATGCTGTTTCTATGATGTAAACCTTCCATCTAGGCTCTAAGGTATGGGGTCTGCTGACAAAGCCCAGAGATCTTCCTTTATATAATAAACCTCAACTCACCAAGGGTAGGGTGGTTAGGCCTTATAGTCCTTTTTCCACTGTCTGTATATGATGACATCCCCCTTTATATTCTATGGTATTGTAACAATGCTAACTGTTTTAGGTTTATGCATTTAGCTGCTGGTAGTGGCTCGTATACTGCATTATAGAGCACGATAGTTAAAATAAACAGTTTGAACTATACAGTGACTCTGACAATCCTTATTGTGGACAAGTACGAGTGAGTAAGCGAAAGGGTATGTCTTGCTACCGCGATTCCTGAGAGAGTCGGGAGTGTTATGTTCTGGGTTGTCTAATCATTTGTAGCTTTGTGATTATGTAGGAGAACGAATGAGACACTATAGCTAGTCAGTTTGGGGATTTTGGGTACTAAGGTGGCAGGAAGGTACAACCCCTATACACCGAGGTCCTGTTTTCCTGTGCATAGTTCTGTGTATGTGCAGAATACCCTTAACATGGCGCCACCAACGTTTGGTCTGGTACTTATCTGCGAGACTCCTGAGTAGTGCTTGTGCTTGTCCACGATCCCCTCACTTCTGTTTCCGGAGACAGCGGTGACGGTGTAGCCTCCTATATTGTGATATGTTATAGGTTTTTCAAGCTTGAATTTTAAAAGGTCTTTCTCTTTCTTTTAACCCTTTGTTGCGCTGCCACGCATAGGTTGTTATTTTCTATTATTCACTATGACAGTAGCCATTGCACCTCCTAACCGCGCACCGCTCAGGGCTTATTTGACTCAATACGGAGTACCTGATGCGGGTGTGGCGCTTATCTTTGTTGTAGAAGTGGATCCAGCATTCTGCTTCGAGGTATTTTATTCTTGGGTCACCTTTACGGCAGTCGATGGAACAGACAATTTGTTTCACGAGTATACTGCCACCACGAATCCGCGGGATTATAGACCTTATAGATCTCTTGAGGTTCCGCTAACAGCTTGGCAACACCAAATATGGTTTAATGGCGCCCTTCCTCACCCAATAAAACCAGTCCGTTTAGGCCCCTTATCGATAGATTGGGCCACGTGGCCCGTTTTGGCTGGGTACAGTACGCACCCATCTTATCTCACTGCTTCAGTCGCAGACCTTCGCGTATTACATACTTCATTAATACGTATACATCGAGCTGTTATTTAGTTCATGTTGCGCAACCTCCAGGTGGGACCACCTGGCATTGCTGCACAACCACCTGCACCTGGTGGTGTGACCATCAGTCCCTTAATGGTTAATTCTGTGATGGGCAAGCGTCCGCAAAATAAGGATGAACTTCCTTATTGGCTTGCCGAGAAATTTGGGCAACTCGAAGCTGTTTTTCCAAATACCACACCTGTGGAGAAACACAGGATTTTGACAATAAGTCTGCCAAAGAACTCGGTTCCCAAATTAGCTGATTGTAACTCTTGGGGTAAAGTGTTTGCAGCTGTATATTCTATGTGTTTCGGCACCCCCTCAATGACCGTTCTCCCATCCGTGATAAAACATGTTCAGGATTAACATGGGGCCGAAGCGGCCCTGGAGTTGGGAATGAGACTGGTGGGGGTGTTCAGAATTGTTTGCGATATGATCCTTGCAATTGTTAAGGGTGATGCTGTGAGCTTGCAAGTGGCGCAACGCTTGGAGGCTGTGGCAGATGCAGACAAGCAATGCAAATTGCCAAAGATTATTGCCAATGCTTATAAAACCATAGGGCACAATAGTCTGGGAATCAAACCTTTTACACATAGATGGTGGTGATATTGTTGTGAAAAAAGTCTGCTAGGTTGTTGCAGAGATTTTGGGACGGGGTGACGGTTTTCAGTTGCTGAGGGAGAACTCTTTGATAATGTTGAAGAGTTCTTAGCGGTGGTTAGAGCTGCTTCGAGGCAGACAACCAGGGCATTCCTTTTCATGTCGTTCAGGCACTGGATGTAATTGTTGAGTGCCAGCTGGAAGGTGGTGCATTTACTTGGCTGTTTCTACAGCACCAAATCCTTTCCAGACATTTGCAGTTGAGTTTGGTGGTTTTTAGTTCCGGGGTGTACCATCGGAGACACGTGCACTGGACTCAGGCTGCGGCGGTTCTTCGGGCCACAAACAGGCACTGCATTGATTTCTTTGGCTGCACTGTAGTGGTGCGTGGAAATTTCTCCCACACAGCAGTGCTGCGTCAGAAAAACAGGCGTTGGAATGGCGATGCGTCAATTTTCAAGTCTTTTGCAGCAGGATCCACCTCCAAAGTCCCAGAACATGAACTGGACCCCTTGGCAGGTCAGAACTCCCAGCATGTGGAGTTCAGGGATGCTGCAAATCAAGTCTTTGATGACTCTGAGACTTCCAACAGGGGGCAAGCAAACACAAGCCCTTGGAGAACCTTGGAAAAGCAGGATTCCAAAGCAAAGTCCAGTTCTTTCACTGCCCACAGACAGGAGCGGCAACTGCAGGCCATCCAGCAAAGCAAGACACAGCAAAGGGGCAGTACTCCCCCCGACAGCTCTTCTTCTTGGCAGAGTCCTCAATCCAGAAGTGTTGTAAAGGTCTGGGGTTTTAGGTCCAATACTTATACCCCTTTTGGCCCTTGAAGTAGGCGTACTTCAAAGGATAATGTTTCTAGTGCACAAGTTCTGACTTGCAATGTCTCTGGCTCCAGACACTCCAGGGGTGGAGACAGCATTGTGAGAGGCCAGGCACAGCCCTATTCAGGTGTCAGTGACAACTATTCCCACCACTCTAGCTCAGGAAGGCCCATCAGCCAGGTGATGGGCAATCAGAATATGCAGGGCATACCTCAACTCCCTTTGTGTGACTGTCTAGAGTGAATACACAAACAACCCATCTGTCAGTCTAAACCAGGCGTTGATTCCACAGTCAGGCAGAGGCACAGGATGGTAAAGCAAGGAAATGCACACTTTCTGAAAGTGGCATTTTCGAACACACAATCTAAAAACCACCTTTCCTAAAATGAATGTTTTTAAATTCTGAGCTCAGGGAGCCCAAACTCCCAATCTCTAGCTCCTCCCAATAGAAAGTTACACTTGTAAAATGTTACAAGGCAGCTCCAATGATAACCTATGGACGAGGTAGTCCTTGCAAAAGTGAGAAACGAAATTGGCAGTATATCACTATCAGGACATGTAAAAAACACAAGTACATGTCCCATCTTTCACATACACTATACCCTGCCGTTCGGGGGTACCTTGGGACTACCTTAGGTGTGCCTTACATGTAGTAAAAGGGAAGGTTTGGACCTGGCAACTGGGGGCACTTGCCAGGTCGACATGGCAGTTTAAAACTGCACTCACAGACACTGCAATGGAAGGTTAGAGACAAGTTTTCAGGGCTACTTATGTAGGTGGCACGACCAGTGCTGCAGGCCCACTAGTAGCATTTGATTTACAAGCCCTGGGCACACACAGGGCACTTTTTTAGGGACTTACCAGTAAATCAAATATGCCAATCATGGATAAAACATCATAATCACAATTTACCCTGGGAGCACTTGCACTTTAGCACTGATCAGCACTGGTAAAGGGCCCAGAGTACACAAACCAGCAAAAATGAAGTCCAGCATACCATCAAAAATAGAGGAGGTAGAGGCACAAATATAGGGGAAACATGCCAAGGATGACAGGTCTAACATGGATTAAAACTTCTCAGAGAGATTTTACCTTTCAGGGTTCTGCGCGAATATGATTCATTATTTAGGGGCTTTCCCGGTTATAGGTTCTTGGTTTGATTCTTTGCCGCCCTGCCCCTGTGATGGGATTTTGTGCTAAACTGCTAAGCACTTTAGAATATTTTGCCTACTTTAGGCAGTCTACAGATCCCAATTTTATGGCCACTCCTTAAAGGGAAATCATTTAACTCGCATCATGAAGGATCGACATTTCTTGCAGCGCCTTGAGTCCCCGTCGATTTGTGTTGCTGTTCTAAATTTTATTATTCAGTCCCTGAGTCTGAAGAAAAAGGTATGCATCATGAATTTAAATTTGTGATGTGAGGTTGCCTGATTTGTTTTTTGTCTGATATGTAATTGTACTTTTCAAGTTTTCTTATTATACACTGCTGAGTCTGAGAAAAGGATATGCATCATGAATCTAAAACAATGAACTGAGGTTGCATGACTTGTTTTATCTGATATTTAATTGTATTTTGTATGTTTTTTATTATACATTTTTTATGAGCTTTTATGGTCGTACACCCAACCGAATAAAGATTTATTGAATTGAATTGAGTAACCACCACACTTCCTTCTCCCACTGGTACATCAGCCAAGCAAGTTGTTAAATTACCTTTTCAACTCTGTCTTAGTTCTGAGTACTTCAGCAAAGAAAGCATATTTTGTGTAATGTAGAGTGTTCACTACCGGGATAAGAAAAATTAGAACTCATCCAGATGTTAACTCATCCGGCACTCATATTTGATGGCCAGATCTTTTTTCCATCTTCAATCTTTCTCCCAGAGCAAGGTGCAAAAAGACAGTCAATGAAGGAAGAAAGAAGTAGATAAAGATAGGAAAACAATGACAAAGGGAGGATTCAAGGATGAAAAAGAATGTGTAAGAGATGGGAAGTGTAAGGTGGTGTAAAAAGAGGTACAAGGGGAACCAGGGTTTGGCACCTCAGTTATTTGACAATCCCCAATATTTGATAGCACTGGTGGCAGGCTTCTGAGAAAATCTTTGGATCTCTACACTTTTATTTATTTACAAATTCATCACTGATATGGACCTTGCCGTGACAGTAGTACAATCACACCTACTGCTAAAAGTAATGACCTATACACTCACTGAACGTTGATGGATGGATAGATAATTAATCTTGGAAATGTGCCTGCCTGGTACTCTTTCTCCATTCGCACTTGGGTGGTGGTGGGTTGAAAGAAAGCACATCAATTGTCAATAAACATTACTTCATTAAGTATTGTGCTCCACTTCGAGCAATTAGCATGTCTGTTATTATCTCTTTCCTTGGAGAACTCCTGAAGCAATATTTTTAAATGACTGGTCCCTGTGCGTTGCTCCATTGGGAACTCACTTTTGAATAAACGATTGCACCACACAGCCACTGGCACTTATTCTGCACACAATACGCTGATCCATTGGCGAAACAGACAGAAGCAGACAGAGTTTAACAGCTGTAAATAAGGAGTCAAAAGGAGTTGAAAAAAAGAGACTTTAGGATCAGCAAAAGAAGGGAGAAAGGCAGACATTGTCTTGGATGCAATGACAACTGCAGAAGATGTTACAGCATCATAAATTCATAGGCCCACTCAGAAATAACAAATATTAGAGTGCCAGAGAGAGGAGACATTGGAGTGCTGGATCCAGATAGACACTCAGAAGGAGAAGTTATCAGAGTGCTGGACCTACAAGGACAAAGATAAGGGGCAGGAATTACATATTTCAATAACCCTTTTTTTATTAGAAGAAAATGAGCTTAATGGACCCAAAAGCTTTGCAAATAGAAGTTGAAGAGAGCAACTCCCAGGCCCCATAAGACATAAAAAGCGCTGATAAAGCATCCTTGAAGCACAGGGACACTAGAATTAAAATCCTATCATCACATTGTGAGTCCAGGGAGGCATTGAGGAGTGTCACTAAGTAAAGCACAGGGGTCCACATTGACCCTAACGAGCTCCAGATACAGGGCCCTAGATTCACAGAGACTCAAACATGTGCAGAGATTAACTCGAGGCCCCTGGACCACCCATCCTTTGAGCTTTAGAACATCCTGTATCCACAGATACACTGTGAACAAGAACACCAGAGACACCGGGAGCCACGGAAACACCAAGATGTGCAAATAGACTGTCCCAGAGCCAAAAAGATATATACACTGAATTTAGAGGAAAGTTTGTCACTTGGTCTCTGAGATACGTTCTCCCTGAGCACCAGAACTAGTTCATCTTGGAATGGAGGGCGCAGCTCCAAGTGAGGATCAGTGTGGCAGAAAGCATCTGCCCTGGAGCACGACTGTCCTACAGTGTCTCTCGGCTCTCACCCAGGACCCAATGGACTGAGTGGCTGACGATGTGAGAGCACAGGTAAATGCAGGTAAGCGTGGGGGACTTAGATTGTGCATACACCACTGGTTTGTGGAAAAAAGATGGTCTTGTAAAGCTTGGTCCTTATTTAAATTTGGGGAAATGCAGGACTTCTGACAGAACGTGTCAATGGCACTCTCACTTTGGCATACAGGACAGCTGCCATTATTTGGTGTATGCCCCGCTATGCCGAACTCTAAATAAGTAAGAGATATGATAAACATGTAGGTATCAATGCAGTAGGATCCAATGCCCCCCCACTGTTTACTATTCACTATGTATATTGTCCTATGTATGAAAGCCTAACTTTAGCAATATTTCCATCCTCTCTGCTGTGACACTGTTAAACGCATGGTATTGAATTTCCAAATTTACATTCAGTAGATAAGTGAAAAAGTAGGACGGTGAAACGAGTTTATGAGTCCTAAAATAATAATAATATATACACACACGCACAAAGTAACCTCCCAAAGGCAAAAAAAACGAAAGTAGCTGATCTAATCCGCATAAGGGTGACCAACTGGCATGGGTGCACATTCAGGACGGTGAGTGTAAAAATTCAGGACAAAGGGTCAAAATTCAGGACAAAAATTCAGGACAGGAGTTCAAAATTCAGGACAAAACTTAGGGACAAAAGGTAAGTTTTACAGACGCATCAGAGGAGGTCGCGCAATAGTATATAAGTAAATAGACAACCACTTAAGTACAAGTCAATATAAGTTTATATTAGGTTGAGACAATTGTGCACTTCAAGGTTTTTCAGTATGCGCGCAGCTTTGAGCAACTGTGCAGGTCTTTTTGTGGTATTTCATATGATAATAATCTATGTATATGGTTACTGCACTTGGTTGTCTAGTCTGATATTTTGTTTACAATTCATGGTCCTGAGCAGGCATGTTTGGTGAGAGAAATGGTCGGGAAGATCTGCTCAGATAGACATTGTGAGATGTAAAGCGGCACGCAAAGGATGCAGCTAATTGGGACAGCAGTGCTACACTAGAGTTCAGTCCTCCGAGTCACCAGCTTTATGTGTCAAATCACTTCAAGCATTCCATTTCTGTTCAGCTGGTGATGACTGGTATAGGGGCTGGTATAGTATTGAGTGATGGATAAGACCCATAGCGGAGAGGTCTTGTATAAGGGTAAGAGCATTAAGCAGGAAGAGGGAGTTATTAACCAGACTTCATGAGCTATAATTGGCTGCACACTGTTGAGTGTAATGGTATTATTGTGGGTCAGAGCGGTTAGATAGGAGTTGACATTGCTACATCATGCCCTGGCTAGCCATATACCAGCCCTCCCTATTCTAGCTGTATATTGGAATAGTATACTGATTGGGCTGTTTCATTTCTGTGAGCTTTAAGCTGCAGATTCTCATTGATGCACAGAAGTGTACTACAGACTAGAAACTGTATACGCTGTTGAGTCATTATTGTAGGGCAGAAGGAGGCACTGTCTTTTACATACAGAACATTTTCTATTGAAATGGAAGAAAAATGCCATCATTCAGTTTTACTGATAAATCTATATAGCGCACAAATAATAATGTGTTGAAATGTGGTTTCAGCAAATATGTATCATTTGAGCATCACCAAGAAAAGTGTCTTGATTGTTTTGATCCTATTAAAACTCTGTTTCCAGCACACTTCTGAATTACAAACAAGTGGTCCATTTGTGGTTTCCTAACTGCTAATATGTTCTGAAACATTTGCACAGTTTATTTACAGATATTTAAAAGTTGTTGTGTGGTACAAACAAACTGACAGCTCACAGCCTTTGTTTTCGCACCCCAAGAAAATTTGGGAAAACATGGTGCATTCTACAACACATTTGTCATTATATATCAATTGTATTAGCTTCTAAGGCATAGTAAATAATGACTTTACTGTGCACCAGGATATGACAGTCTTTGATGGGGCTCTTCAATGATTCCTCACTATCACCAACAGTGCCTCTCATCTCTCCACAGCCCCTCTCTTGCATGTATTTCATTTGTTTTATAGCCCGTCTCATACCAATATAGGATGTAGGAGCACTTTACATTACACACACTTACAGAGACAATGAATCATACATGTGTAAATCAGTGTATAGAACATTTTACATAAGGCAAAGGGCACTACAAGGTGTAGGATGCACGTCACCTATACTGGTAGGCATTTTTTAAGTGTGCTTGGTCTGAAGAACCACAAACTCAGGATTCAGAACTTAACATTGTGGTTAGAGTTAACTTTGATGATCAGAATTTATTCCTACCCTAACAAACCTTTTTTAGCAACATCAGGATAATGAAAGACTGGGAAGAAAACATAACTTTGTAACCTGTACCATGCAGCTTGCATGCAGCTCTTTGATGGCAGTTCATAGCTCACTGCTAGATTACCTATTTAACTTATGATCTGCACAGTAACAAAAGAATCTCAGTGACAAAAGTAGTAACCCACTGAGATCTGCACATAAAATACTATTCTTTGATATGCATGGTACACATTCTTTGCAGCAGGCATATTAACCCTCTGTGCTACCTTAGATTATTCAAAACTCCCATCTCGCTTCTGCAAGTACATTAGTCACCAGACACTGGTAAACCACACCTGAATATAAGTGAGGCTGCTTTTATTGTTGCCTGAAAACTGCTGGATATACAAGGAACTTTGTAGTGCCAGCCCCCAGTAACAAAACTGCCCCCCCTCCACCATTTCAGCCTCCCAGGGAAACGCCCGATGCCCGGTCCGGCCAGTCCGGCCTTGCTATCACCCTCCAATGGTGCCCCTCATCTTCACATAGACCCTCTCTCATGTGTATTTAATTTCTTTTATAGTGCTACTCATCCCTATTATGTAGGGCAGGGTGTTGGAGTGCATTACATCACACACATATTATATAGAGACAATGACTCATATAAAAGTGAAAGTCAATGTATAGGAAATGTTGCTTAAGATAATGGGGGTTACAAGGTGTAATCATACTTTTTTCCATCATTCAGTCTTTCACCATTCATTCTGTCCTTCCATCTGTGTGCCCATCCATGTCCATATTCAACCATTTACAAACCTATCCATCATGTATCCTTGCATCCATCATTTCACTCTTCCATCCCTCCATCCAGCCTTTCACTCATCAATCTATTATCCACCCATCCATCCACCCTATCCATCTGTACATTCATCCATCCACTCTTCCACCCATCCATCCATTCACTCATCCATCCAGCCATTTACCCAGCCAACCATCCTTTCACTTACTCAATCATCCAGCCAGTCACTCATCCTTTCACCCATTCACTCTTTCAGCCATCCATCCATGTATCCGCCCTTTCTCTCTCCATCTCCTTTCACTTAGCCATCCATGCTTCCATCCACCCACCCACCCATCCATCTACTCATCCACTCATGAATCCATCCATTGACCCTATCACTCATCCATCCTTTCACTCATCATCCATCCTTTCTCTCATCCATCCATCATTTCTCTCATCCATCCACCCTTTCACTCCTTCACTCATCTATCCATCCTTTTGTCAATCTACCCGCCCTTTCACTCTCTCATCCAGCCTTACATCCACCCTTTCACTCATCCATCCATCCATTCACCCTTTCACTTATCAATTCATCAATCCGTCCATCCATCATTTCACTCATCCATCCACCCATTCACTCACCCATCATCCACCCTTTCACTCATCCATCCATCCTTTCACCCATCCATCCATCCTTTTACCCATCCATCTACCCTTCCACCCATACATCCATCTATTTACCTTTTCTCTAATCCATCCTTCCACTAACTCATCCATCCATTCTTTCTCTCATGATCCATCCAGCCATTCACCCTTTCATTCATCTATTCACCCTTTCACTAATCCATCCAGCTATCCACCCATCCCTTCTCTTACTTACTCACTCACCTTTTCACATTAATTATGAGCTGAGGCTTTGTCTGCAGAGTTGCAGACAGAAGAGACCCATCAAGAACTCCACCCTTGCTGTAGTTCCTAAAGCACGGGGTGGGGTGGGGAGGGTTCACTATGCACCTGCACACAGGCAATCTGAAAAAGTGGAAGCAATGAGTCATGCATGATGCACAGTGCCAGGACGTGAGGCGACTGACATGGTGTTGTTTTGTAGCTTAAAACACCTAAGCTAAAAATGTGTGCTTAGTATAATGTGCCGCCCAACTGTTATTTTTGTTGCTTCCGTCATTGCATCCAGATATATAATACAACAAGTAACGTTACACCTACAACAAGCCAGAACTGTTGGCTTTGTCAATGGTTGTTAGTTGCATAAAATAAAAAAGCAGCAACAATGGCTTCCTTGAATATAATATTGAAAATGTGTCAGTTCTAAAATGATGAGACTCTGAAAGAACTATAACCCTTTCCTTTTAACTTCTTTCACCGCCTTCCTTTGATGAACTAGATTCTCAGGTAGCAGCAGCAGGGGCGTTTTATGCACTTCCATGTGGCAGAATGCCCTGCCCTAGAGCGAGGCTGGAGGAGGCCACCACATGCTGTAACATCCCAAACTGGCCCATTGTCATTCTGTAGGTGACAATCAGCCGGCATACAGAATGACAATGGGTGGTTGCTGCTGCTCTTGTGCTCAGAGGTGTGCCAGGCGGCCCCATCAGGGAGTTGAGGCCTCTCGCAGGGGAACAGCTCTGCTCCCTGCAAAGCCCAAAATTACGGACAAAAGGTGTCCGTAAAAGGGATCCTCATGGACAACGGACGTGAGGTCCAAATTACGGACGGTCCGTGAAATTTACAGCCGATTGGTCACCCTAAATCCACCCCACCCAGGTCAAACAGGATTACTTTAGAAGCCATCCCAGAGTCATTTGAAGATCATCCAACTACTCTAGAAGTCATTTTCACGTCATCAGACGTCATCAAGCTCTTAAAGTCATCAGCAGAGTTTAGAAACTTGAGCCCGATGATTTGAAGATGACTTGGAAATTAGTATCTGATGACTTCACAAGATGTGATTAACCCTGATGATTTCAGGATGACTTGAAAATGATTATCTGATGACTTCACAAGGTGTGACTGTTCCTGATGATTTGAGGATGACTTGAAACTGAGTACCTGATTACCTCACAAGATGCATAGCTACTGGTGGTTTTAGGATTGTTTGAAAATGACTGTCGGATTACTTGACTAGCACCACAGTCTTCTAATTAAAAAGACTGGTACGTGATAATTTTAGGATGATTTGTTGATTGCTTCAGGAACATGTCCAACTTTTAGTTTATTTTTTTTTAGAGACGTTCAACCCTTTGGAAGATTTCAGAATCTCGTTTTTACTGCATAATGAAAAACATTTACACATTACTGCATTTTCAACTCTGCGATTAAACCTACAGTGCACGCATGCTAGAAGGCCTGGGTGCTATGCCGATAATAAATCCCACATTCAGTTTATTTCCAAACAGTTGCTTTTTAGGTCTCGCCTAGCGTTGCAGCGCGAATGCGCTGCATCGCTTTGCGAGGCATTCAGTATACACTATAGTGTGGAAGCTCCGCCCACTGACCGGCCCATCTTTTTCATTGGCTTAGGTCCAAAATGCTGCCTTCCGATTGGTTTTGGGCATTGTTAGACCCTCCTCCTGACGAGCATGTCGTCATTTGTATCCTTCCACAGCTATCGGCCCCTTTACTCCTGCACTATTTTCTTCCCTGTCTTCCCCCCAACCCCCCTCCCGCAGTCTGTAACTTCTCGGTCCCCCCCCCCCGCCCTGCCCGCTCGCCACCAGTACTCTAGGGAGAGAGGTGCCCAGGAGCAGCGTTGCACCTTTGCCAATGCTTGTTATTTTCTGCGCACCATGTGCGCTTTCACTTTCATTGTTGTTTCACAATGGCGGCCGCCGCACCACACCACTCGCGGGACCCTGCCTGTCTCTGAGCTCCCGCACAGCCGGTGACATCCATGAACCCACTTTGTGTTCACTGCCGCCTGCCTGCAATGATCTTGCTGTGGTAATGGGCGACCGACACCATGACCAACCCGACCCAGCCGGGCCCACCGGGGCTAACTGATGCCTCCCTGCGGCAGCCGGAGAGGTGGTATGTTGGCAGCTCAGCTGGGCTGCTCAGAGCAGTAGGTCCCCAGGCACAAGGAAAGAGGCGAGCCAGGCAGCCGTGTACCTGCTCCCACTGGCTGCCGCTGCAAAAGTAAGTGTGTCTAGAGTGAGGGACAATAAATAATTTGCCAGCGCATCGCGGGATAATGCTTTAAATTCCAAATGTGCTTCCACGCACACACTACCCGCACTTGCAGCCACACACACTTCACGTGCACATTTAGCTTAACACGCAAAGACTGCAGTGCTGCACTAGTTACCAACGGTCTTAGAGACTGTGAACACCGTCGACCTCTCCGGAGTGATGCAGGAAGTCCATGATCTGTACAATATATACGGAGCCTGCCGTGCCTGATGACAGGAGCGGTGGTCGGTAGGAGCGTAATTAGAAAGGTCGAACTACTGATCGCACCTGCTGCTGCCGGGCCGCCTGAGCTGTGGGGCTAAATTATCTATGGCACCCCCCCCACCCCACCCCCGCCGGCGAATAATTATTTCCAAACCGGAACCTGGGCCGGCCGAGGGTCGAGAAATGGAATCAGAGCCCACTTGCACCATTCAGCCCGAGCAGCACCACGGGCCAGGGTTACATTAGAGGCAGCGCCGGGGCCAGTCGCAGTGAGAGTGGGTGCAGCAAGCTGACAGCTGGGGTGGTGATATCTCACACGACCGACCGGGACCCAGCCCACTGGCCGCGGCGCCACCAGCAGGGATCAGCTGCCCAGTGACATGATGAATAATCAGTGCCTGAGAGAGCAGGTAATGTATTAACTAAAAATCATCAATGACATCTTTTTAAAAATACTTCTCGGTAACTGCCATATATAAGTTGCTGTTCCAGTCCTGAGCTATGTGCACTTTCATTTCTGGTGCTTTCCGATGTTTATTTCCTCCCTCAGCCAGTGCACCAGCCCGGCCCCCAATAATTGTTGCAGTCGCCTGGCAACACTAAAACTCTCCTTCAACACGTGCTCCAAGTCCGGGAGAGGCTGAGCAGGTGATGTTTAGGGCAGGCACGCCCCTCTCAAACTCGGCTAGCAAAGGGACTGCAAATCTAATTTAGAGCAATTTTTAACAGAATCCATGCAGGTTTGAAGCTCGCTAATTCAGAGAAAAGGGTCTCATTAATACACAAAATACAAATATGCATTTCATTGACCAGTTTTGCATTCAGAGGTCTTCACCAGCGTTATGACTACGGAGAGACTAACTTTTCTACTGTACAGCAGCTGAGAGTGCATGCTGCCGGCTGAGCCAATGAGTGTAACACACATAGAGACACTTCTCAAGGACAGCGGCAGCTACATTATTTTTTTTTAATGTTTCCTTACCTAGCTTGTGCAGTGTAGTGTTATGACTTTACTAGAGAAAAGGTAAGTTGTTATTAAATGAATGCTACCGCAGGGATTTATCACAGCGGAGGTGTTCGATAACCCTGTTGAAAGCACTTGACTTTACCAATGATACATTGCATATTTCCAAAATTACGATCAGTTTACAAATGCACTAGCTTAGAGCCCTTCCATTTCTGTGACTTGTAGCAGTTTTAAGATTTTTTAGTTTCTTCTTGCTCAAATGGGTGTCATTTCTGAAATGTACATGTTTCCCTCATCTTTACTGCCTGATTGTACTCGCGAGAAAGTGTCACTCATAGTGGTTAAAATGTCACTCATAATTACACTGAAATTATAAAAATATCGTACGTAGCAATCTGAAACCTTGGCAGCTATGCGAACAAAACTTTACCTTCATTTAAAGTGGACCACCTGTGTCTGAAGCCAGCACCAGCCACGTGTCTGCAGACAGAGTGTGGCTTTTATCACATAAAATAACAGGCAGACTTTGACAAAAGTGTCAGTGAAACAGTGCCATCTGAGTATTAATCTACAAATGTGCTTTTTAGTTTATAGCGTGTGACGGACTCACTGGCATCGGACATGACATCGAAAAGGAGGATGTCTATTGTAATTTCTTAAATACTGTGTGATCCCCGGCCCCCCATGCTGAGGCACTGGTAATCGCCCGAACCTGCCGGATAGAAGCAAATTACACATGCCCAGTTCTCCACGTGTTGGAGGGAGTGCACTTCACAGTCCCCCAGCCGGATCAAGAAAACATCATCTGCCCATTTGTGAGGGCGCCAGGGGGCCAAGACATACGTGCCTGGTCCTGCCAGCGTCACTGAGTGCACAGTGACTGGACTCCGCTTTGCCAGCAGTCTGACTCCTGTACCTCAGCCCACCAGAGACCCACTGCCTGAAGCAGCTCATCAGCAACATTGACTGAGTCCAGTAAGCTGTGAACTGGACGGATGCATGATTTGCGAGGAGTCAGAACTGTCCTGAGCTCCAAGACAATGAGAGACAGCCTCCAATAGTGCCCCTGCCTACCGGGTTGCCACCTTTTATAAAGAAATACCTGCCATTTGTTCACCTCGTTTTAAGATTTGGAAAGGGTCAAATAAGATATTCAGCGCTATAAAAATTGTCTTTATAAAGTGTATTCATTTTTAAAGATCGCCTTTCTGTCTGTTTAATTTAATTAGCAGCCAGTGATAATTAAGTCGGCAGCATTTTAACATAATTGCCCAGAGCCTTTGCACACTGATTCTGATGTGAACGTAGGGTATTCAATTTGGGAGGTGAGGCTGGCTGTATCAAGTGCCCCAGCCCTTCCTGCCTCGGAGTAGAACAATGGGCCACCTTTGGGCTACTTTTGGTAGGATCCAGGCAACCATGCCGCAGCCATTCCTAACATTGGTTGGAACGGAAGCGGAAGCCGACGAGTTGTACTAGTCTGAGCCTTAGGCCGAGTGAGGAGACTAACTGCTGCTGCTGCACCGGAGAGTGTGCACATGGATCGGGCTGAGAGGGAAAAAAGAAAATTGCTCCTTTTGTTGGTATTTTTTGGGTCGGGGTGCAGGTGAGACAGTGAGGTGGGTGTGATTTCCCGCCTCTCCTCCACTTTGGGGTACTCTGCACTTGCCGCGCTTTTGTGTGGAAGGCGGGAGACCGCCTCTCTTTAAACTGCAGCGCTTTAATGCAATTATTTTTTGAAAGAGCTGGAGGTAGGATTCCGCCTCTCAGTGAACGTTACCGAGTGTCTGGTCTTTTCGGCAAGATGGGAATTGGATGTCCCGAGTTACATCCACCCAGATTGTTATTGCTCGATAAATATATAGGACATACATCCCATGGTTACATTTTTTGCCATTGCGCTTGAAAAGCTTACATTTGCATCATATCGGCATCCCAGCCTGTGGTGCTTTCTGTTTTCGAAAGAGACTGCCATTTAGAAAATAAAAGTGTTACAATCTGCTACTTATAACGCAGGTTAGGGGAGAGGATGTGGTCCATCGGCTAGACTGCCGACTTTGGTGCTGGAAACCAGGGTTCGAGCCTTGGGGTCACGTCCACATCCTGTGATTCTGGGCAAATCACTTAATCTCCCCATGCCTCCTGAATGTGTAATGTAAATACGGTGCTCATGTAAAGTGCTCCAATACCTTCGGGTCGAGTTCGCGCTATATAAATATGCAAAAAAAAAAAAAAAGGTTGACAAATGAATGCATTTTAGCCAGAACTGCATTTCGCATAATTTAAAGCGATGTTTGACCCAGGGCTTTATTTAAAAACAATGGCATATTAACTTATTCCAATAATAATGCTTTCTTAATTGTGCACCGTGATCTCATGTAGTAGCGCTGTATTGTAGGCAAACTTATGCAAAGCCCCCCAAAATGTCACTGGCTGCCTCAGACCTGTAGCTCTTTTAGTATCAGTGGCCGGAATGTAACAGACTCTTTAACACTCAGCTTATGTTTCGCCAACATAACGGACACGCTCTCTCTTCTGTCGTATGCAAAAACAACAGTTGATGGACAGAATGCAGAACAATGTCATACATTCACCCCAGTACAGAGATCTGGGCCTAAATCCATCGTTTCTTTGCTCACCATGCCATTCCAGTTTGAACCCAGCCATATGCAAATCAGTCTTGACCCTGTGCCTCATGGGAACAGTCCAGCCCGAACTGCCAAGCCAGGTCCTCCCTGGACTGGAAACAAGCATCCTAGGACCGGTTTCGGGGTTTCACCCTCTTCAGCCAGGATAGCTTAATTCCAGTGGCATGGAGAGCACGGGACCCACGTCTGGGCATACCCGTCCCACTCGGGGTGACAAATGCAAAAACAACAGTTGATGGACAGAATGCAGAACAATGTCATACATTCACCCCAGTACAGAGATCTGGGCTTAAATCCATCGTTTTTTGCTCACCATGCCATTCCAGTTTGAACCCAGCCATATGCAAATCAGTCTTGACCCTGTGCCTCATGGGAACAGTCCAGCCCGAATTGCCAAGCCAGGTCCTCCCTGGACTGGAAACAAGCATCCTAGGACCGGTTTCGGGGTTTCACCCCTCTTCAGCCAGGATAGCTTAATTCCAGTGGCATGGAGAGCACGGGACCCACGTCTGGGCATACCCGTCCGACTCGGGGTGACAAATGCAAAAACAACAGTTGATGGACAGAATGCAGAACAATGTCATACATTCACCCCAGTACAGAGATCTGGGCCTAAATCCATCGTTTTTTTGCTCACCATGCCATTCCAGTTTGAACCCAGCCATATGCAAATCAGTCTTGACCCTGTGCCTCATGGGAACAGTCCAGCCCGAACTGCCAAGCCAGGTCCTCCCTGGACTGGAAACAAGCATCCTAGGACCGGTTTCGGGGTTTCACCCCTCTTCAGCCAGGATAGCTTAATTCCAGTGGCACGGAGAGCACGGGACCCACGTCTGGGCATACCCGTCCCACTCGGGGTGACAAATGCAAAAACAACAGTTGATGGACAGAATGCAGAACAATGTCATACATTCACCCCAGTACAGAGATCTGGGCCTAAATCCATCGTTTTTTTGCTCACCATGCCATTCCAGTTTGAACCCAGCCATATGCAAATCAGTCTTGACCCTGTGCCTCATGGGAACAGTCCAGCCCGAACTGCCAAGCCAGGTCCTCCCTGGACTGGAAACAAGCATCCTAGGACCGGTTTCGGGGTTTCACCCTCTTCAGCCAGGATAGCTTAATTCCAGTGGCATGGAGAGCACGGGACCCACGTCTGGGCATACCCGTCCCACTCGGGGTGACAAATGCAAAAACAACAGTTGATGGACAGAATGCAGAACAATGTCATACATTCACCCCAGTACAGAGATCTGGGCCTAAATCCATCGTTTTTTGCTCACCATGCCATTCCAGTTTGAACCCAGCCATATGCAAATCAGTCTTGACCCTGTGCCTCATGGGAACAGTCCAGCCCGAACTGCCAAGCCAGGTCCTCCCTGGACTGGAAACAAGCATCCTAGGACCGGTTTCGGGGTTTCACCCTCTTCAGCCAGGATAGCTTAATTCCAGTGGCATGGAGAGCACGGGACCCACGTCTGGGCATACCCGTCCCACTCGGGGTGACAAATGCAAAAACAACAGTTGATGGACAGAATGCAGAACAATGTCATACATTCACCCCAGTACAGAGATCTGGGCCTAAATCCATCGTTTTTTTGCTCACCATGCCATTCCAGTTTGAACCCAGCCATATGCAAATCAGTCTTGACCCTGTGCCTCATGGGAACAGTCCAGCCCGAACTGCCAAGCCAGGTCCTCCCTGGACTGGAAACAAGCATCCTAGGACCGGTTTCGGGGTTTCACCCCTCTTTAGCCAGGATAGCTTAATTCCAGTGGCATGGAGAGCACGGGACCCACGTCTGGGCATACCCGTCCCACTCGGGGTGACAAATGCAAAAACAACAGTTGATGGACAGAATCCAGAACAATGTCATACATTCACCCCAGTACAGAGATCTGGGCCTAAATCCATCGTTTTTTTGCTCACCATGCCATTCCAGTTTGAACCCAGACATATGCAAATCAGTCTTGACCCTGTGCCTCATGGGAACAGTCCAGCCCGAACTGCCAAGCCAGGTCCTCCCTGGACTGGAAACAAGCATCCTAGGACCGGTTTCGGGGTTTCACCCCTCTTCAGCCAGGATAGCTTAATTCCAGTGGCATGGAGAGCACGGGACCCACGTCTGGGCATACCCGTCCCACTCGGGGTGACAAATGCAAAAACAACAGTTGATGGACAGAATGCAGAACAATGTCATACATTCACCCCAGTACAGAGATCTGGGCCTAAATCCATAGTTTTTTTGCTCACCATGCCATTCCAGTTTGAACCCAGCCATATGCAAATCAGTCTTGACCCTGTGCCTCATGGGAACAGTCCAGCCCGAACTGCCAAGCCAGGTCCTCCCTGGACTGGAAACAAGCATCCTAGGACCGGTTTCGGGTTTCACCCCTCTTCAGCCAGGATAGCTTAATTCCAGTGGCATGGAGAGCACGGGACCCACGTCTGGGCATACCCGTCCCACTCGGGGTGACAAATGCAAAAACAACAGTTGATGGACAGAATGCAGAACAATGTCATACATTCACCCCAGTACAGAGATCTGGGCCTAAATCCATCGTTTTTTTGCTCACCATGCCATTCCAGTTTGAACCCAGCCATATGCAAATCAGTCTTGACCCTGTGCCTCATGGGAACAGTCCAGCCCGAACTGCCAAGCCAGGTCCTCCCTGGACTGGAAACAAGCATCCTAGGACCGGTTTCGGGGTTTCACCCCTCTTCAGCCAGGATAGCTTAATTCCAGTGGCATGGAGAGCACGGGACCCACGTCTGGGCATACCCGTCCACTCGGGGTGACAAATGCAAAAACAACAGTTGATGGACAGAATGCAGAACAATGTCATACTTTCACCCCAGAACAGAGATCTGGGCCTAAATCCATAGTTTTTTTGCTCACCATGCCATTCCAGTTTGAACCCAGCCATATGCAAATCAGTCTTGACCCTGTGCCTCATGGGAACAGTCCAGCCCGAACTGCCAAGCCAGGTCCTCCCTGGACTGGAAACAAGCATCCTAGGACCGGCTTCGGGGTTTCACCCCTCTTCACCCAGGATAGCTTAATTCCAGTGGCATGGAGAGCACGGGACCCACGTCTGGGCATACCCGTCCCACTCGGGTGACAAATGCAAAAACAACAGTTGATGGACAGAATGCAGAACAATGTCATACATTCACCCCAGTACAGAGATCTGGGCCTAAATCCATCGTTTTTTTGCTCACCATGCCATTCCAGTTTGAACCCAGCCATATGCAAATCAGTCTTGACCCTGTGCCTCATGGGAACAGTCCAGCCCGAACTGCCAAGCCAGGTCCTCCCTGGACTGGAAACAAGCATCCTAGGACCGGTTTCGGGGTTTCACCCCTCTTCAGCCAGGATAGCTTAATTCCAGTGGCATGGAGAGCACGGGACCCACGTCTGGGCATACCCGTCCACTCGGGGTGACAAATGCAAAAACAACAGTTGATGGACAGAATGCAGAACAATGTCATACTTTCACCCCAGAACAGAGATCTGGGCCTAAATCCATCGTTTTTTTGCTCACCATGCCATTCCAGTTTGAACCCAGCCATATGCAAATCAGTCTTGACCCTGTGCCTCATGGGAACAGTCCAGCCCGAACTGCGAAGCCAGGTCCTCCCTGGACTGGAAACAAGCATCCTAGGACCGGTTTCGGGGTTTCACCCCTCTTCAGCCAGGATAGCTTAATTCGTAGCCCTCATGGTTTTCTTGAGGTGATATGTTACTCACTGCATACCTGCCGTTTAACAGTGAGTAACCCCATACTATCTAGCCTTTCTGGTATGAACTGGCTGCCGCACTCTCAGTCCGAGGTTCGACAATTGTTTATGTAAAATACTCTTTTGAGTATTATAAATGAGGCCAATATTGCCACAATAGTCGTGTGCATAAAATGAGACCTAAACAACAATGCGTTGCTTTTTGACGCTTTAGTCTGGATAGTGCTTCACGTTTTTGAATACCAGCTAGTGGTATTCGTAGTGTCCCAGCTGAGTCAAATGGTAGATAGGAGTATCTTTAAAGCCCCGTAAACTTGACATTTTCATTCATTCTCTCATTTTGATAGGAGTTTCAGGCCATAGTAGTTAAGGGGGAACCTTTTTACCACTGAAACACTGCAGGAATTTGTAAGCATTTCTTGAAGACTGGGCATTCTGGTGTGATTACACCATGCACATTCTGCCCCAGTTGTGGAGTGTGATATAAGCTGGCAATAAAAGTTGTTTTAGAAGTAATTCTTCCTGCAATGTGCTGCCACTAAAGAAATTTAGGAGCATATTAGCAATAGACGGCGATAAATATCCCAAAGCGCGCTTAGCGCTTTTTTACTTATCGCCGTCTATCGCTGGAATTTTTCGTCCGGTTAACGCGTAATTAACAACGCGTATCACTGAGGCGATAAAAATTCCAGCGATGGAGGGGATATCGCTGTTTTCCATGGAACAACGCTGGTTTTCCAGTGGTGTTCCAGGGAAAACGACGATATCCTTGATGATAGGGCCTGTGGTCTTAGCCACACAATCCACCCCCCATGTAAGGTATGCCGTAGTCTGGAATTTAACAGACGTTAAATGCCAGCATTAAGGCCCAGTTAGCGTGAAAAAAATCTGCGCTAAACCGGACGGGGCTTCGTCGTAAATACAGCGAAGCACCGTTACTGATATTTTATGATGTAGTTGTGAGGGGCACGCCTACCTTGCATCTCATTAGCGAGGTGAGGCGATAGGGAACCGGGCGTTAAGGCAAGGAAACGCGCGCTAGCGTGTCCTTGCTAATAGTGCAATGCCATTATCGCCGCATTTCGGCCGAAAACGGCCGCTAATGTGGCGATAATGGGCTTGATAATATGCCCCTTAGTTTATGTTTAAGCCATACGCTTAATTACATAGGCCATGCATGCCCCTTTTAGAGACCCATGTTTTTTTTCATCCCACTTAAAACCCTGATGTCAAGCTCTTCCATTTCTGGTGCTTTGCAGCAGTTTTAAGATGATCTTAGAGTTTCTCATTGTTTAAATGGCTGTAATTTCTGAAATTTCTATGTTTCCCTCATCTTCATTGCTTGATTTTGCTCGCAATAAAGTGTCACTCATAGTCATTGAAATGTCTCTCGTAATTGCACTGAAATTCAGAAAATGTCACACATAAGCAATCCGAAACGTTTGCAGCTATGTTGGATTCCATTATTTGTGGGCTTTTAGGACGCTGCAGGGCATTCAATGTGGGACTTCCAATTGAGGCAGGGTGTCTGAGATCCCCTCTTAACATTGGCGCTTCAGGCTCAGATGAATTACATGCTCTTAATAAAAAGCATGTGTGATAGCGATTGAATGTGGGAATTTGTATCGCCGTACCATCAATGGTATGGTCTTACAGTCACAACTTCTGACTTTGAAGCTGGGTGCCCGGGTTCGAGTCCTTGGGTCGGATCCCCATCCTCTGATTCTAAGCTCATCACTTAATAGCTGGATATCAGGTTATGCTTGAGGTACTTATGCAGGAAAGTTGCGATGATAGGATGAGCTGTTTGGTCTTAGTCGCCTACTAAAACCTTGCTTTGCCTGACTACCCCTCTTTTTCTGCCTGCCCCGTGTGTGCAGTGGCACCGAGTGGGTCAGTGATGAAGTGCGCTTGGATGGCTCATGACACGAAGCAGACAACTTCAGAGGATTCTTTTCAAAGGGGCTTTTAGCAGAAAATGGCTCCCCCATAAATCCTTTGCAAAGCATGTAAAGAGCATTAATCCACCAATAACCACCCCATTCCACAGCCATTCGTATGTCATTTGATGTATTTTACCTTATTAGTTAACTGGCTCAGGGGGAAAAAATATAAAAACGCCACCAGGAGAGGAAAAAAGTAGAGAGAATTATAATTCTCTCTGCTTATTTTTCCTTTCCAGAATTAACTAATAAGGTAAAACATATTATTAATGGCAGAAAACTCTGTCATGGTGAATGAATCACTATTGTGTGTCTGGGCAGCAAAGCTGTGCATTAGGTGAAGCCCAGCAAAGATACAGGCCTGTCCTCCCTGAACTTTATGTATTTTATTTCTAGACATATATATTATAAAGCAGAGGCATACAGCCTTTATCAGTCTCTTGCAGTATGTTCTTTTCTTCCTTCCCATTTCACCACGTTTCTTTGCTACATTCCAGTCTTTCGTGCTCTGCCCTGTATACGCTTTCTCTCAACTCTCCCCTCACAAACTACTTTTCACCTTTCTGTCCTTCTTGCCCACTTTCCTTTCTCACGCTTCCTTCTCCTTGTCTGCTTTTTCCCTTTCCACTTTTAATTCTCATCCTCCTTTCTTGCACTCCAATTTCTGCTATTAACAGTTCACTTTACTCTTCTCGTTCCTTCTGTACCCTATCTGTCTTTGGCTACTATTCCGATAGCTCCTCCTTCCTACCGCTCCCTTTTATCTGTTTTTCAATCTTGCAACTACCTTTCATGGTTTCCGCCTCTATTTCCCCTGTGCCCTACACCTCCATCTGATAGTTTATCCACACTGTAATCCAGGTCCGGTACATTAGTACAAAGATGGCTTATTCACTGTAATGTATTTAGCTGTTTGAGTACGTTTTGTGATCTTGACTGGGTTTGAATGTTCTAGAATATGAAACGAACAATGGCAAATCTAATAGGCCTTTTGGCTTTGTTATTGTTTGTTTTCTCACAGTTTTTGCAAAACGTTATTGATGTGGAACCTATCGGCCACACATCAATATTTTTTTTTAAATTGTCTAAAAGCAAATATATTTTTGATCTCAAAAGGACGATTTGCCATAGTAGTCACTGACTCTTAAAGGCACTACTTTGTGTGTGGGTTTACTTCTTGTGAAGGTTAAGAATGCCATCACTCGCAGTAAAGTTAGCCAATAGCTTGGCCCACTGTCCTGTCCCAAGCTGTACACAGCGGTGGATGGATGAAAAATGAGAATGACACAATAATAGACCAATTGATGAGAGGGTTAGCTGAAAGCCCCTATAGCTAAGTGTTTGTGTGTGTGTGTATGTGTATGTGTATATATATATTTACTGAAAAAACCAAAGGTTACAGGGCCGTTATAGTTGGGCTCAGGTTTCACTCGTATGAAACTTGTGAAATTCAGCAGTTATAGTTAGCTGAGCTCACTATAACTCACGCCCCCGCAATGCACTGCTTATGACCTCACGTATTACATCACTCATGACATCACTGACATCTCTGATAACATCACTGATGACATCATCCAGTGATTGACTGTTTTTATAGAGTTTGAGTGTTAAATATATATACCAAGGTGTTTTGGTGAATCGCTGGGTGTATGATTGCCTGTGTGGATGATTCAGTGGGTGCATGATTGACTGTATAAGTGAGTGATTAGCTGTCTCAGAGAATGTATGGGTGAGTGACTGGTTGTGTGAATGTCTGTATCAGTCTGTCAGTTGGTGTCTAAGTGGTTGTATGGGTGTGTGAGTGGGTACATGAGTGGCTGTATGGGTGATTGATTGGTTGTCTGAGTACCTGTCTGTGTGTTGAGGGGTTGTGTGACTGCCTGTATTGATGAATGAGTCAGTAGCTGTATGGGTTAGTGAATGCATGTGTGAGGGGCTGTATGGGTGAGGGTGTGCATGGCTGTGTGAGTGAATGGATGTGCCAGTGGTATATGGGTGAGTACCTGGGTATGTAAAGGGCAGTATAGGTGAGCAGTGGGGTATATAAGTGGCTGTATGGGTGAGTGTGTGCTTGTGTCAGTGACTGTATGAGAGTGAGTCTGTGTTAGTATCTCTATGCATAAGAAGTGGGTGTGTGTAATTGTATGGGTGAGTAAGTGGCTGTGTGATTGACTGGGTGAGTGAGTGGGTGTGTCAGTAGCGCTACAGCTGACTAACCCAGTGTGTGAGTGATTGTATGGGTGTATTAGTGAGTGAGTGGGTGTATGTATGGGTGAGTGGATGCGTGTGTAGATATATGAATTAGTGAGTGGGTGTGTAAGTACTGGTATGGGTCTGTACATGGGTTTGTGAATTATCGTGTGGGAGTGGGTGTATGAAAGGTTCTATGGGGGTGAGTGGGCCCCCTTCCCTGAGCCAATTTTGGCCCCGGGGGCCCATTCCCCCGGAGCCTGCCTTTTATTTTTTTTATTTATTATTTTTACATAGGAGGTGGGACACGCAGCCCCCTCCAGAGGCCGATTTTTGCCACGGGGAAACCATCGCCCGGGCCTGACTTCGAGACTGGGTGCCCTAGTCCCACCCAGGGCAACCATGGGGATCACGCGGGGAGCCTGAAAGCCCACGTAGTCCCTGCTGGCTCGCCACCTCCTGCCAGGGCCGACATTGCTTTGAGACCAAGGGAGCTGCCAAACTGCAGCTCCCTGGATCTCAAAGCAATGTGCCTGTTTCCCTGCTCGCTTGACAGCAGGCAGGTAAACAGACATGCTCCGCTTTCAGCAAGCAAGAGCATTTTCCGCTCTCGCTTGCTGAAAGTGAAGCACTCTTTTCTATGGCTTGGCGGGACATAGCAGGAGCCATCTAAGGCTCCAGGAGGGGGGGGCAAAACGGCCCCCCTTCTTTCTTCTTCTCTTAGGGCCTGCCCTGGGGAGGTGGCAGTCCCTGGGCCCAAGAATGGCCCGGGAGGAGGGGCCACACAGCTCCCTCCCATTTTAGAGTTTGGCCCCTGGGGAGGTGGTGGAACCGGGGCCTCAGTGGGTTCTTGAGGCCCCCCCAAGCCAAATATAAAAAGCGCTGGGGAGGTGGTGGTTCCCGGGCTAGGAGGTCTTCATAGCCCCCCTATATTATTGCAATTCGCCTCGAGGAGATGGCTATTAGCACAAAATAACAAAAAGCACAATCTGCATAACAACATCGCCCTTTCTGCCAAGTTTGGTGTAATTCTATTCAGTTGTTTGGGCTGTAGTAGTGTTGACAGGGTCCAATGGGAATTAACATTGCAAACGCACCCTTTTTTCCACCCCCATTTTTCTCAGCCCCCGCTTTACAAATACCCCGAAACTTTCCATGTTCAACGAGAATCACCGGAGCACCTTTTTTGGAAAAAGGTTGCGAAGATTCGTCAAACGGTGCCAAAGTTGTATATCTCTAAATGTGTGTGTATATATGTATATGTGTGTGTGGTAATATGTGTGTGTGTGTGTGTGTGGATATATGTGTGTCAGTGTGTAATTGTGTGTGGATATGTGCGTGTGTATGTGTGTGTATGTATATGTGAGTGTGTGTATATGTGTGTATATATATATATATATGTGTGTGTATAAGTAAGTGTGTGTGTACATGTATGTATATGTGTGTGTATGTATATGCGTGTGTGTGTGTGTGTGTATGTGTGTGTATGTGTGTGTGTGTGTGTGTGTGTATATGTCTGTGTGTGTGTGTATATGTCTGTGTGTGTATATATGCATGTGTGTGTGTGTGTATATATAAAATACCAGACTTAAAATAAAGCTATGAGTCAGGTAGGCTCCTTGCCTTGTATTGAAATCACATTTGGTGTCAAGGAGTCCTATTAGTGTCAAGGGCGCCGTTCTCATTGCAAATGATTCTGCAGTGAAGTTAGGGTACCATATGGTGATTTTTCCTACATTAAAGGTCTGCTACCACCAAAGTATAAATCATTTTTTATACTATACTTCCTTCTTTTAAGCGCTACATCTTACAGTTGTTACTATTACACTCTTTCATATTTCTCCATTTACCCGTCTCAGAAGGATGGTAGACTAAGTTTGCTCTACAACTCTATGCCACTCCACGTCACTCTACTCTCTGCCCCTCCACAACACTCTACGCTTCGCCTCTCTACTCGACAACACCACTCTGTGTAACCACTTAACACCACTACTCTATGACACCACCACTCTGCTACCACTGCTCTCAACGCCCCTCTACTCCCCACTCTAGGCCCTTGGACTCCATGCCAATGTATTCTATGCCACTCTACCATATACCACTTCACTCTACGACAGTCTACTCTGCAACACTGCACTCTCTGCCACTGAACTCTACGCCGCTGCATCACTCTATGCTGCACCACTATTTTACTCTGCGCCGCTGCACTCTGACACTCAGCTCTGCAAGACTGCATTCTCTGCCACTGAACTCTATGCCATGCTACTCTGCATGACTGCAGTCTAAGTCACTGCACTCTGCATCACTGCACTCTGCATCGCTCCACGCCACTCTAATCAATTCTGTACCATTGCACTCTACACTACTCTACGTCACTGCACTCTACTTCACTCTGCTCTACACCTCTGCAATCTACCCTGCACCACTCCACTTTATGCCACTCTTCTCTGAAACAATCTACTTTACACCACTGCAATCTACTCTGCACTCTACGTCACTCTACTCTGCGCCAATGCACTCTACACCACTTTACTCAACCAGTGCACTCTACGCCAGTCTACTCTGCACCACTGTGTTTTACACAGCTTCAATCTAGGCTACTGCACTTTACGACACTATAAGCTACGATACTCCACTCTGTGATGCTCTACTCCATTAAACTCTACTTGACTCTATGCCACTCCACTGTACAACACTACTCCATGCTATGCTACCCTTCAACACTACTTTAGTCTACTCTATTCTACAACACACTACTCCATGCCACTCCACTCTGACACTCAATTCTACAACACTTTACTCCACTCTGCCATTCCACTCTCCTACATTACTCCACTTTATGCCACTCCACTCTACAGCAATCTACTTTACGCAACACTCAACGCCACTCTGTTCCACACCACTCCATGACACTCTGCTGCTATAATCTATACTACTTCATCACATGGCACTTTTCGACATGCAACTCTCCTTTACCCCACTAACCTTTAGCCATGCTGAACAACAGCCACGCTTGTGTACAATATGGCTAAAACATATTGGCAAAGCCAATAGCTCTTGCAAAGGCCAGACCTTTTGGCTTTGCCAATGCTTGTTTATTTTAACCGATACTGCAAACCATCGGCAGAAGACATTGGCAAGCCACATGGTCAAAAAGGCAAGACCTATTGGCTTTGCCAATGCTTGTTTTTGTAACAATTATTTGCTCTGCTAACGAACTAATAAAACTGTGTATTTCTTAACATCCTGTGTATGTCAAACATGTATTACTACTCGAGATCCTCGTAGAATATTACATCTGCATATTGAAACCGCCATGCAGTAACACAGCCAGAACCCATCCTACGGTAATACATCCCCATCATGAATTAATCGACTAGTACGGTCCCAGTCCCATTCTAAAGTTATCCTTGGATCATCCATGAGTAATGCAGCCTCATTCTGAAGTCATCACAAGATGATTCTGTAATAATACAGCCCCATCCTGAAATACTCAAAGGATCATCCTGGAGTAATCCAGCCTAATGCTGAAATCATCATGGGATCATCCTGCTGTAGTCAATGATCATCACATGTTTTCCATTGAAGTAATCAGGAACCCATCCTGGAGTAATCCACCCTAATCCTGTAATCAGCATGGGATCATCCGGTAGCAGTACAAGCTCATCACATCTTTTCCACTGAAGTAATCGGGAACTAATCCTGGAGTAGTTTCTCTGATGACTCGAGGAGTCATCCCATTTAAATATTCTGCCCTATAGGCATACTTCAGGATGGCTTCGGATGACATCCCCAGTTAATTGCAGGAATAGCCTGGCTGAAGTCATCAGATGACTTCAGAATCACTCCAGGATGATCTTCCTTTTAGACTTGTGCAGTCAGAGCGTAAACCCTTCAGACGTGACTGCTGTTGGTGGTGCCTGAAAAATTGCAAGACCATTCCTGTCTGCCTCTGCCTCACCGCATTTAGCAGTGCTGCTGGCGGGCTATTGAGAAAAGCTCGGGGCTCCTTGCATTTAATATGTTACAAATAAACAGCATTTATCAGTGCATAGATGTGTCATTCTCTAAATTAGGAATTCGCAAATAGAGCTCTGTGGTAAACATTACAACTTCGTGAGATTTTAAACTCCTGCACTTTTGACTCTTCACAGTTAATATTATGGCCTTTGACACATTTAAATTGCATAGATATTAGTTTACTGCTAACAAAATAGTTTGGTATAAGCTACACAACAAACACCTGCCTTCTTCAACGGAAGGCTGTTGTGGGAACAAATGGTCTTCGTAAGCAAGAAAAAAGAAAATCAGCATACATTTTCCGTTTTGTACAAGTAACTGCAGCAAATCTAAATCACTCGGGAAAAGATGAACCTACAATGTATGATTCACAGATATAGGGCTTTTAGTGCAGGCCCTAGTTTTAGGAAGGCACGACTTTGAACAAAAATTTGCTGAGATAAAATCGAAATAACGCAGAAACAAGCAGTAGCAATGCCAATAGGTCTAATTTATGAATGCACTGACAAGCCAGACCTAAAAAAAAATCTATGTACGTTAATGACTGCCTCCTCCTATCTGTGGTGCTGCCACAGAAACACACCATGCATCATTTAGTTATCTAAGACACTTTAATAACTTTACAGTGCCTTTTGGGTGCCCCTGAACATCAAGCCCAGGCAGCTGGATATAAATACACAAAATGACCACAGCTGTGTGGCGCGCAAGCACTTTTGTTGTGGAAGCACGCAACTTCTGCCCAATCAAAACATATACTCCTGGCCCCCAAATATGTGGGAGGAGCCAATGCTACTCTCCTGGTAGTTCTCACATTATTATATGGCGACAGCTGCATTGTCAAGCCAGACCATAAAACTGAAAATATATGCTAATTTACAAATTGGGGTATTGGTATAGGTAGGACTTCATCCTATGGATTCAGTTTTGACTGATTTTACAACCCTCCTCAAGTTTATTTCTACCTTCCTTACAATTGTTTGCTATTCACAAAGGTATTTTGCCAGTACTATCTTTACGACTGCGGAGTCTCCACACATAAAATGTTAGGAGAATCCTATCCTATACAAAAGTGTAAGTTTACCTTTGTGAATCAGGCCCATTGTCCACTGCTATTTGTTACTTGACAATTTTCTGATTGCCTGTGCATCTCGGTCAGAGCTAGATAAATAAATTAATAAACAAATGAACATTAATGGTCCACAAAAGAGATGTTTACTTACCATAACCTGTTTATTTTTAAATTCATTTAGTTAAATCTTCATCACACTATGACAGATCCAGGGCAGTGTCAACAACAAATAACATTACAGCAAGCAGAATACAGATTTTCTCATCCAGTAGTGGAAAGGACAAGGTGTTTCTGCAGGACGCGAACAGTATGTCCTTCATACGTTTTACCCAAATCTGCCACAGAGCAGTGGTGTATTGGATGGCCACCTTCCTAATGCCCCTGTGTTTGACTCATCCTGTGACAACCATGTGCCAACTTCAGAGAGCCACCGTTAGCGGATTCTCGAGAGATGGTGAAATAATGATCGGTGGGGTCATTGCTATCCATGATGCCAGGGAGTACCAGGTCATCACCTTCAGAGAGGAACCAACAGTGACCACATGTCAAACGTAAGCAAGACTAGCACTTAGCAGGAGAAATCATTATGTTGTCACTTCTTTTTAAGCCTTACAGCATGTTTTGCTATTTTATGTTCATTTATACCATGTCATGTAATATAGTGTTATTTGTTATATTAGGAGGTCTTAGGCAGAGTGCACCCTTCTTCCGTCGCAGATTTATTAATGTAATACATTCATTACAGAATATTTATATTTTATTTTAAAATGCACTATTAAATGTATGTACATTATCAATATGTGCATAATGTACAGTGTCTTTATTACATATAAACGTTTTGAAATATAATATTAAAACGGACATCCTTTTGAAATTGCATTCAAATACTTTATTTAAGTAATTAGAATTGGATTAAAAGTATAAAACATGAATACATGTTTCCAATTAAATAAACAATTCAAGAGCGATAGATAGATGTAGCCACCAACGTAGTTGCCTTTTCTGTGATGTCCACCGATCTACTTATCAATTCTCAGTATTGACATCAATTTTGTGTTATTGATATAGTGGGGGTGTACCACTGCCTTCAGAAGATAGTGCAATCTTCAGCGCTGCAGTATTATTTGTGATGGATCCCAAAGTGATAGTGCAGCTTATGATTAAGTTGCGTAGGCAGAAAAAGCTTTCACGACACTGCGCCAATTGCTAATTACCAGATGTAATGAGAATGCGTCTCAAATAATTCTTTTGCAGATTGTAATGACTTCCTTCACAGGCCCAATAAGTGACCTCTTTGGTGAATTTTTCAATGCAGGTTTGTGTTTGAGAATTTCCTCTGGCTGCAAGCTATGGTGTTCGCGATTGAGGAGATCAACAGTGATCCTGCTATCTTACCCAACATCACCCTTGGGTTCTGGATCCACGACACCTGTATGGGGATACAGCGATCACTCGAGGGGACCCTGTGGATGCTGACAGGAAAAGAAGAACCAGTTCCAAACTTCCAGTGCTGGAGAAGTCACCCACCTGCAGCTATCGTAGGGGATGCCATCTCGACAAGTTCAGTGCTCATGGCACGGATACTGGGCCTTTACCGATACCCACAGGTGAGATCCCGAAACAGTCACTTCAGTGGCATCATTCAAAATGACAGGGCCCCCCTGCAGAATGGGGTGAGGGGGCTCTGAGTCTCCAATATCTTACAGATATTCATTGTCCTTCAGCTGAATTGGGGACCACGTGAAAGATGAGGCCCCCCCTCAAGAGTCGTAGGTGCTGCAGGGGCCTGCATTACGCTCCTGAGTCACTTACTTAACTGTCTCAAGAGATGAGTCAAACGTGTTCAAGTGAATATAGAAGCAGAGGAAGAAACATACTTTGCTAGCATAGCATCAGCACCTGAAGCTTGAAACACAAGTTGGATCAATTGTAGAAGAACTTTTCTTCTGATAACGCCGATTCTTATCTAATTATCTATAAGAACCTTCTGGCCGCCAAGATCTTTTTACCTGTTGAATAGTGTAAAGGAGAGAATCTCATCAGGTTAGATATCAGCATTCATTTTGTCTGAAAGGACCACTGACTCCGAATTCAAGTTTGAGAATTTATTATCGCCAAAAATAACTGAACGTGCAGGCACCTCAACACGAGGTTAAAGAAATAGATGGGTACTAATACAAATAATAATCTACGCAGGAATCTCATCCGACTCAGGATAAGAAGAATAGAAAGTTCTAGGAGGACCAACCAGACTATGATTGCTCCTATTTCTAAGTTGCTCTTCATGGGCCTAAACAAGCTTAAAATCAATTGCTGTCCCTACACTAACGCTAAGTGACATCCCTGCATAACGATTTTCCCAGGCAAGAAAGAATAAAAGGTGTCAGCTGTGAAGACTTCCTAAGAAGTGCAATCACCATATACCTAAGCTCAGCTCTGTCCTTCTCTCAGGTCTCCCCTACCGCTTCTCTGGCCTCCTCCCTCAGGGCACTAACCCTAATACAAAACCATACTACAAAGGTACACGCCTTGTTTACGCCCTCTTGGCCAGGTCTTCTTTCTTGTGCTTTTCCATTGAAACGGTGACTTCATCCTGGACGGTTGCGTTGACCTTGAGTCCCAGGCACCTTCTCCGCCGAAAGTATCATCCCTACATTCCTTTTCACTCCCCGTACCATGCCTCCCCTCTCTCTAGCTTTCGAAAACAAAGAGTTAGTCTTACTAACGAGACATGTGTCCTTGCACCTGCAACAAAAGATACTTTCAACAGAAACCTTCTACTGTGCAAATTAAATCTACCGTTTGTGCCCAGAGAGCCTTACCAAGAGAATCTTTTTACTGCCTACAAAAATAAGCTAACATAAGAATTAACCAGGCCTTCCCTAAGCATATATGTAGTCAGGCCTTTACATATAACTTTTAAACACACATCTTATGTTTCCCTATAAGCATTTTCATTACACTTCATATGCAAACAATGAATTACATGTGCAACTTTAATATGGTGCACTTTTAAACTACTGCAATTACATTACATCCACGAACTAATTTCTCTATGCATTATGTTCACACAATTTAATAAGCATTACATTACATCAATATCCTAACACCATTATGCTACTGGGTTCACTTTGTCTCAGCGAACTATTCATTCTTTACTAAACATACATGAGTATACAATGGATATAAACAAATATATGTCTGAATACATGTGGGTGCGGCCTATCAGTGATTATGATGCACCCCTACAATTCACAAGAACATTTCGCTCTATCAGTTCCCCCTTTGATGACTCCTGTCATCACATCTCATTCTACTCCCTCGGAGAAGGAACCGACCTAAACAGAACTTGTTCCTATCTTCCCTGATCTGAAGTTCTCCATGCTCTTGAGCCTTTTATACTGATTGTCCTGCAATCTTGCCAATCTCATGTCATTTTCCCTCAAAGCTCGCTTGACTCTGCCTGCTCGATACCACTTGTAGGCCTTGATCACAATCCACAAGCCAGCCACACAAACCACCAAGATAAGGAGTGGTCTCAGGAAGTACCCAAGGAATCCCTTTCCTAGGTTCGCAAACCAACCTCCCACTTGACCAAAACCCTTTCCGACCTTTTCCCAGGCCCCTTCTTCGGTCAAATCCGCTATCTTTGTGTGGATCATAGTGATGTTACTTATATATTTCTCCAGATCCTTGCTACGGTCTGGTATATAAGTGCAGCACTCTTGAACCTTCAGCATTTTACAGACTCCGCCCTCTTTTGCTAATAGGACATCCAAAGCAAGGCGATTCTGCAAAACCATTCCCCTTATCGACAACATCTCCCCTTCCACCAACACCAACGACTTTGCTGTGTTCATCGAAAATTCATCCACCACAGTCGCTAACCTCCGGATCTTCACATCATTCAAGACTACTCCTAGACTAGGTATCATGGCTCCAAAGATATCCCCCACAACAATTCCTGCACTTGCAGCTCTTTTCGTTCTTGAATGCTCTCCACCCTCCAGAAGATTTAAGTCTTCTGTATGGTAAATCTTTGGAAATATTATTGACAAATAACATGTTCCATACCAATTTGCAGGCAACCTCACATAAGCATTCTTCCCACATACATAATACACCGTTGGTATCACTTGTACAGGACCTTGGAGAAAATCTTTTGCCACATCTGCCATGGTGAAAACGTGATCACAGGTACTCTGTCCCACTGGAACCTTTTCGTAGTAAGTCTGATAACGCCTTATACACAACTTACCCCTCTGCTCCTTATCTAACGCTATAGGACCATAGCTTCCCCTGGTCTTATGCAACCGTTCTTCCTCCGTCCAATCTGTCCTGTGATGCCCTAAATCTCGGGATTCAGTCAGCTTTCTATACCTATCTTCAACCTGATCTACAAACTTTCTCTCTACATCCGACATCAAGCATGTCAGATTGTGTCTGTGTGCGAATGCTGTATCCAATTCCAAACTCGGTATGAAGTACTTCCTCAGTCTGTCCTCAGTCTTATAATAGTCATACTTATTCAAATGCTTGTAAGCTGGGACTTCAGGAAGCACTGCGTCGAAATTGGAAAAGAAATACTCGAACTGCTCTCTCTCATAAAACAAACTAAGCAAAAGACTACAAGAAATACCATAAGTCAGTGGAAGATGATGATACCTAATACCCTCATCCACCGAAGTAGGCAACTGCATACACACATAACAATCTTTCGCATCCATCACGTCAACATACTCATACAACAACTTAGCATACGCATTAAGCTTAAAATCACCCTTAGACAAATCTACATGTAATCTACGACTTTCTTCTAATATCATAGCTCTATCAGCTGCCCTGTCTACCCCCTTCTGACTAGGTGTGATAGGTGTGGGTGTCCCTGTCACTGCCTCTACTTCTGGCTCATGCGAACCAGTATATGAGACTACAACTACTATGATTATTGAAATTATCACACTACTTATAAGAATGCCTATAATACACTTTGCTCTACGATTGGGATTTCCCGGTTCCATGATTTCGAAAGTTCTCAAAAAGTCTTGGTTATCGCAAAGAACTCAGAAAAGTCTCTGTCTTTTATTTATGACTTGCTTAACCAGCTCGAGCAACCATGAAATCTCCGGGCTTTCCCTTTCCGATCACAACTTATTTACACAGTCCAGAAAAAGACTTCCCTAGTTTTCGTTCCTCTTCTTGTGGAAAGTCCCTAAGTTTATTCTTCTTCCACTCGGACCTAGGTTATCTTCTTCTTTTAGACTTTTATTTACAGTTCTTTACTGATCCATAATGAGATCCTCATTGAGCACGACCAGAACGTGATACAAAAGTTCAAGACGCAAAACCAGCACTTCGTGTGAAAACGGCTCAGCTCCGAAAGGCGGGAATTCGACCCGATGCAAAAGCAAGTTTCGGACTTCACTCAGAAGTGGGGGATTCGGAATCGTGAGTGTCAGTGTTCCGTCTATCTCGAACCCTGGCATCCGCAGCACCACCTTCACCACCAGTTTCGGGCTCCGACTGAACACTTCCACTGACCTCAGTCTCCCTGTATTCACCACCCCCTGCATCAAACACAGTGTAAGTCCACTCAGGGGTAGAGTATCTGCGACAAGGCACTCTTGTTCTCTTGGACCTTCGCCGACTGTCTTGTGCTTGGTCTTCGTCGCTTGCTTCGGTTTCAGATACTTCGGACACTGGAGCAAGGTCTCTCTCAGGTGCTAACCTCAGGTTCAGTCGCCTCTGTCTTTCAGGCCAACTTTCAGCACTTCTGTTCGTTCGTCTGCCTTCCTCTTCTATACCCAGTGCACTACTTCCTCTTTCTGCTGCCTTTGACTCTTCTCCGCCCACTGCACCTTCTCTTTCTTCTGTGCCTGAGTCAGGGTTCGAGATGTGGAAACCCCCTTCTGCTTGCTCTAGTGCACCACCAGCTGTGTCAGCGACCCTTACAGCTTGGCTTGTCCTCTCATGTGGCCCTGCCACATCAGCTGGATTTTCATTTGCGAGAGGAGCTGTTTCTTCCAAGGGTGCTGGAACTCTGCGGGTATGGGAAGCATGCACCCAGTTCGGCAATCCTCCACACTTTACTGCTGTGTTCGTGATAAGTATCACCTGATACGGGCCACGCCAACGGGCATCCAAGCAACTCTTCCTCACGTGCTTCCGGACGAGCACCCAGTCACCGGGACACAAGTCGTGGCACAGATCACTCGAGGCTGGTACCACTGCTGCTTGCACCTGCTGGGATACAGAACGGACCACATCAGAGAGTCCTTTACAATAATCGAGAATCAAATCATCAGTGATGTTTATCAAGGCTGTAGTTGGTACTGCTGGCAATCTCATTGCCCTCCCCATTATTATTTCATGGGGGGACAACCCAGTCTTTCTATCTGGGACACTTCGCATGCTCATGAGCACTAGTGGCAAGGCGTCGGGCCATTTCAGGGATGTTGAAGAACACATTTTTGCCATCCGGGCCTTCAAAGTTCCATTAACTTGTTCCACCATCCCAGAAGCCTCTGGTCTGTAGCTACAGTGGAGTCTCTGGTCAATGTTCAATGCTGCACAAAGTAACTTCATGATTTCGCTATGGAAGTGCCCACCTCTATCTGATTCCAAAGAGGTCGGGATCCCGAATCTAGGGATGAGCTCCCTCAACAGTAATTTAGCCACTGTCAGAGTGTCACACCTTCGTGTGGGGTATGCCTCCACCCACCGTGAGAATATACATACTATCACTAGAATGTACCTCAAGCCATTGCACCTAGGCATCTCCACGAAATCCAGCTGTAGTCTATTGAAGGGCCCTCCTGACCTTCCAATATAACTCAGTGTAACTACAGTTTTCTTTCCAGCATTCATCTGTTGACATGTAACACACCTCTGACATACCGTCTCAGCCATTGCTCGGAACCGTGGGTTATACCACGTCTGTCTGAACACTCTCATCATTGCGTCTCTACCCAGGTGTGCCTGTCCATGTATCAATCTAGCCATCGGACTCAACAATTCTTCCGGCAACACAGCTCTCCCATCGTTGGATACCCACACATCCACTTCTCCTCTCTCGCACCCAGCTTTGATCCAGCCCTCTCTTTCCTTGGTTGAGACTTCATCTTGCAATCTCTTAAGCTCTTCCCAAGTGTCTGCCATGGCCAACATTATGCTGAGATCGGTTCCCTCTTGGCTCTCTTCTATCTCTCTTCCTGTAAATATGCATCCTTGTTCTGCGCAGAAGCGGGCTACCTCATCTGCGTAGTTATTACCCAAGGATACAAAGTCCTCCCCCTTCCCATGGGCTGAACACTTTACCACAGCAATTTCTTTCGGATGCTGTAATGCTTCTAACAATTGTCTTACATATTCTCCATTACGAATGGGTGAGCCAGATGATGTCAAAAATCCCCTCTGAGACCATAACTGCCCGAAGTCATGCACCACGCCAAAGCCGTATTGGCTGTCTGTGTAAATCGTGATTCGAATTCGATCAGCGGCCAAACAGGCACGGGTCAAGGCAATGATCTCAGCTACCTGCGCGGAGCGTACTCCTTCTAGGCAAGCAGCGTCGACCACTCCTGAAATAGTACATACAGCAAACGCTGCTCTCAATTGCCCCACACTGTCTCTTAAGCATGAACCATCGACAAAGAAAATTTCATCTGGGTCGGCCAATGGCTCATCGACAATGTCAGGTCTCGGTTTGGTGCAAAGTTCGGTCACATCGAGACAATCATGGTCCTCACAATCTTCATCATCTGTGTTCGGTATAGGCATCAATGTCGCAGGGTTCAAGATGGAGCACCTTTTCAGAGTCACATTCTCTGCGGCAAGTATGACTTGCTCGTACCTCGTTAACCTATTGTTCGTTAGGTGCTGGGTCTTGGTCCTGGTCATTAATAACTCAACCGAATGTGGCACATGTACAGTCAATGGATGTCCCATTACAATGCTTTCACATCTTTCAATGCTGACACCTGTTGCAGCAACGGATCTTAGACATCCGGGCAACGCAGAAGCTACTGGATCTAAAGTAGCTGAAAAATAGGCAACTGGTCTACGGACACCTCCATGGTTCTGAGCTAACACTGCTAATGCACATCCTCCTCTCTCGTAACAAAACAATGAAAAGGCCTTGTTGTAATCAGGCATTCCCAGTGCGGGAGCCCTGCACAAATCATCTCTCAGCTTCAGGAATGACACCAAGCACTCCTCGTCCCATGGTACCGGGTCACTCACATCCTTGTGTGTAAGCCTCTGCAGAGGCTTTGCTCTCAAGGAGAAACTAGGAATCCACTGTCGACAATAGCCAACCATTCCTAGAAACATCCTAACTTCTCTCTGTGTCGTGGGTACTGCCATGCTCATTATTGCCTCAATTCGATCTGGTGACACCTTCCTCTTGCCTTTTTCCAATCTGTGTCCCAAATACTGTACTTCCTGCAAACAGTATTGCAGCTTGTTCGGGGACACCTTATGTCCGTTCTCTCCTAAGTGGTTCAACAGTGCTACAGTATCAATTCTGCAAGCATCTTCTGTATCTGAGGCAATGAGCAAGTCATCTATGTATTGCACGAGAACTGAGTTCTGCGGCAACACAAGACTCTCAAGGTTCTTCTTCAGGATCTGGTTAAAGATCGATGGACTTTCCGTATACCCTTGAGGGATACGACACCATGTTAACACGCGATTTTCTAGCCTAAACGCAAAAAGAAATTGGCTTTCCTCGTGGAGCGGTATCGAAAAGAAGGCTTGACACAAATCGATAACCGTAAACCACTCGGCTTCACATGGGATCTGGAACAGTATTACTGAAGGATTCGGTACCACTGGACAACAAGGGACAACTATCATGTTGACCTTTCGCAGGTCTTGCACGATCCTGTACTTCCCGCTCGGTTTCTGTAGTCCCATTATGGGTGAATTACAGGGACTACCTCTGATCTCCTTCAAAATACCCTTCTCAATGAAAGTCTCGATCACAGGTTTTATTCCTGCAATCGTTTCTGTCGACAGGTTGTATTGAGGTGTTCTTGGGAAATCAACATTCTGTTTCACCTCAATCCGCACTGGTTCAACCCCTCTGATTAAACCTATTTCATCGCCTGCGAAATCCCACACCACAGGCGACACTGCGTCTCTCAGATCATGTGGAAGTTCTTCCACAGTCACCATTGGGTACAGATCTATACACAGAAGCTGATTGGTAATTTTAAAGTCCGCATCGTCATCTATCGTCTGGACCTCCACTCCCCGTGGTGTGCAATAAATCGTGCAGTTCAACTTGCACAACAGATCTCTTCCCAAAAGACAAACTGGACTCGTATCACACACTACAAACTGATGTCTAGTTTGGAAAGTACCTATCTTTACTAAGATCGGTTCTGTCAATGGGCTGCTTATTTTCTTATTCGCTACTCCAACAACCTGGATTGATTGTCCCGAGAGGGGTAGGTTAGGGACTACTGCAGATCTTACAGTAGACCGGGTAGCTCCAGTATCAACCAAAAGTGTTGCAGGATTGCCCTCAATCTCTGCCTCCACAAAAGGTCCTCTCTGGTCTACCTCCAAGACCGCTCCAAGTGTGCAGTCTTCCTCCCCTCTCAGGCACCGTCAGGATAAAGGGTCTAAGCTATCCTCATCATAGCGTTCGAACAGGGGCATCTGTTGGTACGTTCGTGTTCCTTGTGAAAACCTTGGAGCTTGGGGAATCTGAGCGTGAGAATTGTAAACCCCCCTTTCATCGTCCTAGGTCTCGTTATTGTGTTAACTACCTCCTGCGCGGGTGCCTGAGCCCCTCTTCCTCTTCCTGTACCTGATTAGCTGGGTTCAAAGGACACTCGCGTTTCCAATGTCCGACCTGGCGACAAAGATGACACGCAGTGGTCTTCTTTAGTGTGGCCACGTCCACTCCTGTCTTGGGGTCTACTGGTTTTCCCTTTCCCTGTACCTGCCCATTCTGGTTTCCCTGGAAATTTCCTTGCTTTCTTCCCAAGGTCCCTCCACTAGGCTGACTCTGTGCTGTCTGCATCTGGACAAGCATTAGTTTGTCTTTTAGCTTTCGGTGTTTCGAATCCACCTCATCACTACAGTATCTCGCGTACCGCAAAATTTCATCTAGTGGCTTGTTCTGCCAGCAGATCAAATGGTGCTGTATCATGAGGCTGATTTCCCCTCTCAGACCCGTTACAAACTTTGAGACAAACTGTCCCATATCCTTAGGGTCCAAAACATCCAACCCACTATACTGTTTAAAAACTTGCAGAAGTCTTTCGTAATACTCATGCACCGTTTCCTTGGGTTCCTGTACAGTCCGATCTATCTTAACCCAATCTATATCCTGAGGTGAAATCTTCGACTTCAACCATGTAATCACCTGCTCATACTTTTTCATGACATCAGGTGATGGACCATTTGTAACCGCCTCTCTTTTCGGTTCCGAAGTCGGCCACTCAATAGCGACTTTACATGCCGTCCACAAATCTCCTGGTACCACTATGTCAAACAAAGTGTTCAAATCAATCCACAATACTTTTGAAATCTTCACAAACCGCTCAACCTGCTTGTACCACTCCACCGGTTTTTCCCTCAGCCGAGGAAAATCATTTGTAAATGCAGCCAAATCACCTCTATTCCACTGCACATGCACGTACCCTCCATTCTGTACTTCCCGTAAAGGAAAATTTCCAACACCCGTCGCCCCCTCCTGGCGGCGGCGTTTCCCCTTCTGCTCTCTTTACTGGTTTCTTTTTGGACCACCTTTCTTCCCATTTGTCCAACAAAATCCATATTCTCATTCCTATGATCAGGTCTCTGGTGTGCGTCTTTAATCCTGTGATTCTTTTCTCCTCCAACTCCTGATCACTGTAATGCAATCTATGTGGTCCCTGTAACGCTTTAGTTTTATTCAGGTCCACCTCATATCTTTTGGCCAATTCCTTCAATCTATCATGTGCCATTCTAGCTTTTCGAGTCACATCTTTTGCTACAAACAGCAGCTCATCTGATCCATAAATTTCTATCCTTTCCAAAGGCAGACCCCCACTGATCATTTCGTCTACCTCTGCTTTCAGCCTCACTACGTCTAGCAACCTTGCCTGTACTGCACTCCTCAGTACGTCTCGACAACCTGAGCCGTCCCGCTCATCACAGTCACTATTCTGTCCTTGTGACCTATTCCCTTCCATATTCCTGGAACCTGGTCTGTCTTCCGAGACATTTTGTGCCCTATCTCTTTGCATCCTATCCTCTTGGTTCGTTACTGTTGGTGTCCACTCCCTCAAAGCTGACTTAGATTCCCGTAAAGACCTCGGTCTTTCCGGTCTCTCCTCTTCTCGCCCACATGAAGAGTCCGCTGTAGCCGGTAATGGCGTACTTGTGTCTATTGGTCTTGGGAAATGAACCACTCGTACTCCGAACCCATTCCCACTCTCGCTGTTTCCTTCTTCCCTTCTCATCGGCACGGAGCTCCCTTCTCTCACTCGGTCTGGGTCATATACCGGTACTATAGGGCCAATGGTAACCGGTACTGTCAAGCAGTCCGGTAATCTTGTGTTCCCCACAGGAGGCTGTGTTATCATAGAAGCCGTAGCCCCCTCCGTTCCTGTGGAAATTCTTCCCACTACTCTCATGCTAGTCTGGTTCTGGCTCTCATCAACTATTGCCACTGCTGGGGTCGTCTTTCCCTCTTCCGAATCTGGGTTAAATGGTGGTGGCCTCTCTGCCAACATCCTATCCAACAAACTGTCATCTAGATCACTGTCGTCCTCATCAATTCTTGTAATCTTTCCATTTTGTATCAGCAGTGGGTATAACTTATCTCCTTCGATCGTGTCTGCTCTCCACCTTTTCTCCAAGGCATCCCACCTTGCATCTTGAAATGCCCTGACCGATTTCTTCACCCTTTCCTGGCATCTGTCCTTCTTCCTATCATACGCTGCCCTTATCCACGCATGTAGTGCCTCAAACTGTGTTGGTCTAGGTAGCGGTCGTAATGAAGCCATTACACTCTTGAGCTGGTACAGCACCTCTAACCTGAAAGTACCATATCGAGGGAACGACAATTCTCCTTCTGCTTCTGTCATTTTATGCCAATTCTCGAGCCAAATTATGGTATGCAATCCTACATTCTTTGCCATATAATGTGCTGGTGTGTCCTCGGGAGGAGCTTCCTCTCCCTCCCGAACAACCACATGTCTATCACCTCTACAAAGTTCCCGTAAAGCTTTAAAACATTTCATGATGAATCAACCTTGTATTTGCACTCAAAATGTCCGCTTTTACTTCCTGATTCCGATCCACCAATACCAGCGCGGCTCACACCAACCGGCCTATCGCAGCGCGGCTCTTGTCTGACGTCACTTTTCCTCCGCTCGCAGCAGTTCCCCTCCTTTCTAATTCACTTGTTCTCACTCGCATCCGTCCCAATTATACTCTGAAATAATGTCCGTCCTACCGAACAATTACCTCTCTGACCATCAGTCTTACCAATGACCGATCAGTCTCTTGAGCTTGTTGACCTCAATCTGGCAACCGTCTGTCCGCGAAACGACCGGACAATCGCCTCTAGCACACTCGATAGGATTCAATCACTCGATGTTCTGCACACAATAACCTACGACCTGCGTTGGTTATTCACACACTCACTCATGTGTTCCCTATCTTCAGTGGGTCTGTCAATGACGTCTCGTGACCCCCACAACTCTGGTCAACGTTCTCAACTCTGGGTGTATTCTACACCACAATAAATCTCCCGGTCCCACGCGCGCTCACGGTCCGTTTCTCAATCACACAACTTTCGTTCCAACTCCGCAAGACATCACACAACAATATAACACCGCAATCTACCAAACATCACTCTTTTCATACTCACTCTACTACGAACTGCTACTTCCGCCGCACCGTCACTCTCCGTCAGTTTTCCACGACCTCCGACATCCTTCTCCCGCGGTCCTCTAGATCTGCGTCACTCGGGCTCTATGGGGCAACTTAGTCTCCTATCTTGCTCTAGATCTCCCCTTACCATCAAAGGTAACCATCCTACTCTGCTACCAACTGATAACGCCGATTCTTATCTAATTATCTATAAGAACCTTCTGGCCGCCAAGATCTTTTTACCTGTTGAATAGTGTAAAGGAGAGAATCTCATCAGGTTAGATATCAGCATTCATTTTGTCTGAAAGGACCACTGACTCCGAATTCAAGTTTGAGAATTTATTATCGCCAAAAATAACTGAACGTGCAGGCACCTCAACACGAGGTTAAAGAAATAGATGGGCACTAATACAAATAATAATCTACGCAGGAATCTCATCCGACTCAGGATAAGAAGAATAGAAAGTTCTAGGAGGACCAACCAGACTATGATTGCTCCTATTTCTAAGTTGCTCTTCATTGGCCTAAACAAGCTTAAAACCAATTGCTGTCCCTACACTAACGCTAAGTGACATCCCTGCATAACGATTTTCCCAGGCAAGAAAGAATAAAAGGTGTCAGCTGTGAAGACTTCCTAAGAAGTGCAATCACCATATACCTAAGCTCAGCTCTGTCCTTCTCTCAGGTCTCCCCTACCGCTTCTCTGGCCTCCTCCCTCAGGGCACTAACCCTAATACAAAACCATACTACAAAGGTACACGCCTTGTTTACGCCCTCTTGGCTAGGTCTTCTTTCTTGTGCTTTTCCATTGAAACGGTGACTTCATCCTGGACGGTTGCGTTGACCTTGAGTCCCAGGCACCTTCTCCGCCGAAAGTATCATCCCTACATTCCTTTTCACTCCCCGTACCATGCCTCCCCTCTCTCTAGCTTTCGAAAACAAAGAGTTAGTCTTACTAACGAGACATGTGTCCTTGCACCTGCAACAAAAGATACTTTCAACAGAAACCTTCTACTGTGCAAATTAAATCTATCGTTTGTGCCCAGAGATCCTTACCAAGAGAATCTTTTTACTGCCTACAAAAATAAGCTAACATAAGAATTTAACCAGGCCTTCCCTAAGCATATATGTAGTCAGGCCTTTACATATAACTTTTAAACACACATCTTATGTTTCCCTATAAGCATTTTCATTACACTTCATATGCAAACAATGAATTACATGTGCAACTTTAATATGGTGCACTTTTAAACTACTGCAATTACATTACATCCACGAACTAATTTCTCTATGCATTATGTTCACACAATTTAATAAGCATTACATTACATCAATATCCTAACACCATTATGCTACTGGGTTCACTTTGTCTCAGCGAACTATTCATTCTTTACTAAACATACATGAGTATACAATGGATATAAACAAATATATGTCTGAATACATGTGGGTGCGGCCTATCAGTGATTATGATGCACCCCTACAATTCACAAGAACATTTCGCTCTATCACTTCTGCCTAAATGGCGCACTTCAAAGATCATAAACTAAAGCCACGGTCTCATTGCCTTGATTTTGGTGAATCCAATGTGTTGATAAAAGAACTCCCACACACTCTACCACCATCCTGTTCTGGCCCTGGGCGAGGAACGGGGCCAAACTCCGCATTGAACGAGTTGGTACGTAAGCAGCAGACAGATCAGTTCAGAAACTCTGAGCAGTGGTTGATGGTCCATGTGTCCGAGCGGTGTTCTCCACAGCCCATTAAGGAACTCCTACAGTTACCAAGTTAGTGTGTGCACTGTAGACAGTGCGGATGCATTAAACATTTTTTGGGGGGATTTCTGTGTCACACGTGAGGTTTTTTTTTGTCTGCGTAGTGAGATGACTTTCACACGAACAGAACCCATCCAAGCCAAACCCAACCTGGGGTGCGATTCACCACATGTGCATGTTTGTAGCAAGATTCCATTGCGGAATATATACGCACGATTTGTTTCTGCACGTTTACGCTTTGCTGACATTTTCTACGTAATGTAATTGCGGAGGGGAATAATAGAACGCTTCATTACAAGTGACCTCTATGTACTGATTTGGACAGACATGGGAGTGTCTGGAAAAATCGAAGTTATGAGGTATGTAATACTTTTCGCATGCAAATCTACCCGCAGGTGATTCCCGGGACCAGTTGACCAGGTCAAAGCTGAGGACATTGTCTCCACGGTCAGGGATGGAATTTGGGAATGACCTGCAGAAATGTAAAGGGCGTATTTATGGAATTACTTATAGTTCTGTAGTAATTCTGCATACAATAACACAGTGTGCAGAGAGGCAATGCAGATGCGTGGCACAGAAATGAAGCAACAACAAGAAAAAACTAAAAAGCACATATTAAGAGGGAAACAGTCAGCAAACATTTACAGAATAAAACAGATAGGGTACTTGCTGTATGGTATATAGCAATTCACAGTTCAGACTGACTGATTCAAAGGATACAGCAGGGCAATGCACAGTCGCAAAAGGCACCTCACTACAGGTCATTGTCAAACAAGACATAACAGCAGAGTGGTCCAATGCAAAGCCAGGCAAAACAACACAAACCTTTGCAAAATAGGTCAAGTCAGGCAATGCAGGGCATGCAGGATAATGTAGCATGCAGGGCAGATGGGCAAAGCTCCAGAGCATCAGTAAAATTGTGTACTGGTAAAACAAGCATTTGCAATGCAATAGGTCTCGCATTTGCGAGAGTTTAAAGTATTGGCATTGTAAATGACATTGCCTTTTATTTATCTGTTCTGCTAATTAACACATGAATAAAAGGCATTGTCATTTACAATGCCAATAGCTAAAACTCTTGTAAATGTGAGACCTATTCAAACAAGTGGCCGCCATTGTCCCGGGCTGCTTGGAAAGTGAAAGTGCGCATTGCGCGCTGAATGTTGCAAGAAAGCATGTTGTGCCTGCAGTATGAGAAACTCATTAAAGAAAGTAGTGCTTAAAGACTAAAAAAGACGTATGGTGTAACAACCAAAGTAAAAGGGCCAGTCCTCATGGAAGGTTACAAATGAAGACAGACGGTACTAAGGAGGGACTAAATGAATCATAAGCCAGCATTTACGAAGGGCAATGACACAAGCCAATGACAAATATGGGCGGAGAGTGGGCGGGGCTTCTATTCCATACTCCAATACAGTATGCTGCAGAGCAGCACATGCCTGCCCAGGCTCGACCTAAAAAAAGGTTACACAGCTCACAGCATTAATGACAGTGAGTAAAGATGCAGTTAAGCAAACTAACACCACACACTGTGAGGCAGAACACAACCAGTCAAGTTTTACTTATTTGAGGGCGGAAAGTGATTAAGGTACTTCCTGCTTTAAGTCACAGCCTTAGTAATGTATGTCTGTGAGGAAACCATGCACAGAATAATTATGTCAGCACTGCAAAAGGTAACAACTATTATAGGTTTTTTACATAGTAAGACTTGGCTAAGAAACACCATGAAAAATTGAAAATATTGTAAGAAAAGCACAGTGGCGCATGTGTATGTGTGGTAGGGGGCGAAATAAAAGAGAATCCACTTCTGGCATGACTTAGAATATTAAAGAGCATACCACTTACCAAAATACTGAACTTTAATTTTGAAAGTAGATGATGAGCAACAAGGGTTAAGTCTGGCTTGACAGTGCGGCTGGCACTATGCCTTTTGTGATCAACAGAAAAACAGCTTTCACAAACACTACTGAGAGAGGTGTTTCAGCTCCGCCAAAATCGAGTGCAGATTTGTATTGGGTGGAAGTTGTGTGCATCTCCTGAAAAAGAGAGCTTGCATTGAGCTTTGTTTTGCTTTGTAGGAATTCCTGAGCTCAATACAGCAACAGCAGACTGAGTTGGTTATTGCGACAAGCCAGTGTTCAAGGCTATAGGCCTGAACTGTTTATGATGGAAAGTTAGAACAATGGTAGGTGGATTGACATATTTATTGTGAACGAAATTTAATGAAGCCAAAACGATTGCGAGGATAATAATTACACTGTGATAAAGCTCGTAGACAGGCAGTTTGTGACAGGAAATCTGAAAGACTACAAATGTAGGAAAGTGTTTTGGTGTTAGTTACTCCTGGGTAGAAGATGTGCACTTTAAGAATCTTTGTTATACCATGTTGGAGAGTGTTGGATGCCATTTGGGCAATTTGGCCTGAGTAATTGCATGACTCTACACAGATGTTTGCTCAATACAGTTGGTATGAGGTTTTTTTATTAAAAGAAAAGCCAATGCTAAAGACAATTATAGTTACAACATAGCCTGAGTATGCATCATCTGGAAAGGCAGGTTACATATCAAGGGACATGAATAGAGGAGGTTTTGATGGAATTCTTGGGAATAATCCCTTTGTTTTTGCAACGTATTATGGAATGAGGATATTTTGTGCACCATTATCTGAATATCTATGACAAGGGACTATGAAATCAAGTGAGATCAATACTTTATAAATGATAAAGATCAGTAAAGATGAGATCCAAATAAAATTGCTTTGAGTCTTTAAAAAGCAACAGACCTTGAAATACCGGTTAGCTGTTTTATGAAAAAAGATTAAAGTTGTTATTTTGCATATGAACTCATTTGTGAAGTAATAAAGATTTACATTTGAGAATCTCAGTTTCTATTTGAAGAATTGATGGACTTTAAAGTGCTGCCACATGAGTATTGTGATGGACAAATAGTAGAGACACATCAGTGGGGGGGGGGACTGGTATTGGGGGCGATAGTACAAGGCCACAGTATTGTTTTACCCAAAAGTGTAATATATGTTGTATTTTTTGGTTCATGTAATTTTGTACCTACTTGCTATTTTATTACTTTACGTTTGATGGTTGTCTTGTGGGAAAGCTTATGCTCAATGTAGAAGGCCTCAGTTGGGTAGAGTGACTATATAACTGTAATGGCTATTTACCCAATTGGCTTATAGGAAAATTATGTCAGATGCAATAGGTCTGGTCTATTTATCATGAAAACGTATGACATAAGCAGGAGGCCTGATTTATTTATTATGACGAGCATATCAAAAAGTCAATAGGCCCTCAAGGTATTGTTATTTGACTGTGTTAAAGCCAGTACACCGGTATTGTCTTACATGTATTCTCATAGATTTACCACTATAGTCAAGGGATCTAGTGTTGATTAAATCTCTGACAAAACACTTATTATAATATGTCTAAATTGATTATGGTAATCAGCAAGTGATGAAGGGTATTGGACTGATGGTTCATTAGGAAGAGCTATTTTGGATGCCATAGGTCCAATTCGCTTATTATGAAATTTTAGAACAAAGGCAGTAGGCCTGACTTATTTATTCTGAAAATTGTGTGTTAAAGTAAATAGATCATTATGGGTGGGTTGGTATTACACTGTGTTAATCCCTGTAGACAGACTTTTTAGTACATGGAATCTCAGAGTTTACTGTGGTATGCATGGATTATAGTGTCTTTTACATCTTTTCACAAACTTCTAGGTAGAATATTTGCAATGTGATCATCCCTCCTACACTCTTAGCAGTGCCTGGCAGGTATGTCTGTCTGCCAGGCCCTTGGAATGTCCCTTTTCTGTCTTTCAAGCATCATTCACATTCTGCTTCTCCCCATGACAGTATACTACATGGGGCAAAGTGTTAGTGCAGTTCTGCCATTGGCTCTATTGTCCCGTGGGAAGCAGCATTTAGCCTGATCACATGTGCATACTCCCCTGAAAATAGGTGTGCTTCAGTCTTGGACAATCATTTAATCACCATTGTTTCTTTTTAAATGTCTCTTTTAATTTATTTCCTTTTCCCTTTTTTTAAGTGTCCTACAGCTCCCCTATGGCTCATATTCCTAATTAGGATTGCCATCCTAAAACTATTGGAATCAGTATTGCCCAGGGTGTATCATTGTTTTCCAGTTCTAACATAGCCATTATGTTTAGATGCATCTTTTTGGTCACATTGGATCAATACAACAGAGATACACTATACACGTTTGCATTCAAACATGGCTGCTCAGTGCAATGTTTACTGAGAGACCATCTTTGAGTTGCAGTGTGCATTGTTTTTAACACTCCAAAATTGTCAACAATTTGCTACTCAACATGGCAGCTATGTTGGAATTTAAAAACAGTGATAACCTATGTACAATACCATTACAAGACTATCACTTTCTGCTAAGTTTAATTTTATTTTTCTATTGCCAGCAATGTTTAGGAGGTGGCATGTTTTATTTTTCAGCTTATTTTCTTTCATTTATCTTCTACATTCTTCAATTTGTGAAGATTCTGTGTGCTTTTGAGAAGTAAACTAGTTCCCCATGCACTAGAATGCAAGCACTCCACAGGGGAGTAGAATAAGTTAAATAGTAAGCTTCAAGTCCCAGCAAGACCTCAAACACCTGGTAATGACCGATGTGCAGTCCATCTGCTGTTTTGTTTATACCCTGAAATGAACAAAGGAATATCCCATTTTGCCCTGTCAACAATATACTCCTATCGTACACCCAGTCCTTCCCTTCCACAAACTCAAATAATTTTTTAAACTATGATAATTCATTTTTAAAAAGTCATGTGTTAAAGCATCACTTTCTGTTTTATTATTGTAAAGATCAGCTACTCTGCTTCAAGTCCCCTTCTAAGTGACCGGAACCAGTTCCCTTCCTTTTTCCGAACCATCCCAAGTGACGACTTCCAGTCCCATGGTTTGGCCCAACTGGTGATGCATTTTGGATGGAAGTGGATTGGTCTTCTGGGTGATGATGATGACTATGGACAACAAGGAATACATCTACTGCAGGAAGAGCTCCTTAATGCCGGGGTTTGCATTGCTTTTTCTGAAAACATTGTCACAAGCAGGGCTGACAAGAACGCCTTTCACGTTGTCCAAGTAGTTAAAAAATCAACAGCCCGGGTCATTGCCATCTTCTCCAATGGTGCCAATTTGGCAGTGGTGCTGGATGAGATGGTGAGACAGAATGTTACTGGGAAACTTTTTGTTGCCACTGAGGGTTGGTCAACTGCCACTTCTCTATCTATTGAAAAATATGCAAAAATTCTCACTGGCTCCATCGGCTTTGAAATCTACAGTGGAGAAATGCCAGGCTTCAGAGAATATCTCCGTAGCCTGTGCCTTCCCAGTTTTTCAGATCTTACATTTTTACAAGAGTTCTTGGAAGGAGCCTATAACAGTGATTGGAAGAACCAGAAGACCAAACAGATTGTGCAAGAGATCTGCTCCAAACTGAGCAGTGGAACAGAGGATTTGAAAAGTCTTCACATGAGTCGTAGTGGTATTTCCAGGTTTGGACTGCTGTATAAAATCTACAATGCAGTGTATGCCATTGCACTGGCTTTAGAGGACCTGAGTTCCTGCAGGCTGGAAGAAGGACCCTTTAGCCAAGGGGTTTGTGCTAGCATCATGAATTACCAGCCATGGCAGGTGAGAATCAATATTTCTTCTGACAGCTTTACTGCCAAAGTGATACTGACTAGTGATTCACTATGTTATAGTTAGGGGGGCAGTATCAGCTTTGCTGGCTTGCAGAGCTGAGTACCTGTTTTATACCGTAGCTTTATGTGCCTTGAGTGTGTAAAGTGAATTTATTTAACCTAAAAATGTTCTGAGTTGCCACTCAGTTTTCAGATTGTACAGCTAGGAAGCAATGAGCAACCTTTGCATTTTTCTTTTTTCTGAGCTATGATGCCTAAACTAATGCCCTAACTCAGAGAAATACCAGGTTAAATTAATTCACTTTATGCACTCCAGGCACATATAACAGGCTCTTTGCTCTGCACAAGCAAAGCCCATTGTGATACGGATCATAGATTTTGGCTCACTAAAGTGGGTAAATCCATTAGTATCAATATATCTTTAAAAAGGAGTTATGCCACATACAACACAACAATGACACGCAAAAGAGGAAAACTGACAGCCTCACACATCTACTTCTCACTCAGAGCCTTCACTAGCAAAGTAATGTCTCTGATACATACAGTTGGTTCAATTCAATTGGAAGAAACACCAGCATACCATGAGAATGTACAGCAAAGGTTCAGAGGGCAAATATTTTTACTCTGTTGGATTATGAAATGCGGGCATTCGCCTCTGAGATCTGATTCACTCATCAAATTCCAGATAACTCTAAACTCAAAAGAATGTTAAGGGAAAGGATTGTAAGTCCTTTGGAAAAGAAAAAGATGATTCTGTAAAAGGTGATTGTTAATGTTAAAGCCATTTATAACACGCTTGAATCACCCCGAGGGGTATCTCGGCGCGACCAGGCAGCCAAGCAGCCCAGCACAACTAGCTCTAAACAAAACTGTCTTCAGTAGTTTCCTGAAGCAGAAATGGTCCATACAGTTCCTAATATAGAGTGGGAGCTTATTCCATTATAAAGGGGCCAGATGAGAAAAGGACCTGCCACCCAAATGGGTCTTCTTGATACGTGGGATGCTTAACAGTGCTTTGTCACTTGATCTCAACAGTCAGGGAGGAAGGTACTGTGTAAGTTTGGAGGCTAAGTAAACAGAGCCATGGGCAGTTAAGGTTTTGTGTGTAAGACAGCACAGTTTAAAAATAATTCTCTTCCGAACTGGGAGCCAATGACGGGTATGAAGGAGGGGCGCTGAAGCGGTCATAGCAGGCAGATTACAGTTAAGGTGAGCCGCAGTATTCTGCACCACCTGCAGTTTAGATAGCAACGTCTCATTGGCGGAAGCCAGCAACATGTTGCAGTAGTCGAGGCGACTAATCACCAGGGCCTGGACCACCGAGTTTCTGGCAGAGAATGGGATGAAGGGCAGAGGTCTTCTCAGCAGGCGATTAATGTGAAAACTGGAGCCAAAGGTAGACATCACCCGTTATTTAATTGAGAGGGATTGATCCATAAGTACTCCCAAGTTCTTAACCACCAACTTAGGTGAGGGAGCAGTTCCAAGTTCAGGTGGCCACCAGTCGGCAGACCATATTTGTTGCGCCTTGCCAAATAACATAATCTCTGTTTTCTTTCTACGTTAAGCTGGAGACAGTTATCTGTCATCCATGAGGCAATTGCTGTCAGACCATCTTGAAAACATTGTTTTGTTTCAACCAGGTCTTTATCGAAGGGGATTACTAACTGAGTATCGTCAGCATAAGGAATGAACTCAAACCTGAAAGCTCTTATAATCTTGGCAAGGGGGGCCACATATATGTTAAAGAGCAGCAGGCCGAGACATGAGCCCTGGGGAACCCCTTTATCTAATGGTACGGTGAACGATTTAAAAAAGCCAAGGATGGGGGCGAGGCCTGGCAGTCCAACATGGTGGACGCGCCTTAAGGCAGCTCCCGCAGCCCTACAAAATCCTTAATTAATCCTGCGGCCCATCTGGCACCCTCCACGGCCCTTCGTGATGTCCCACGGCCACTTGGGCATCCATCGGAAACACACCTTGGTGCGTGCTGCATGACCCGCCGCCGCTGGCAAATCGAGGCTCGGAGCGCCGGCATCGGCATAAGCAATGCACCGCAACGGAGTGCGTGAGGAGCCGCCGGGTGGGCTGAGGTGTGCCCCAGAGGCGATCGCGGCTGCTCTCTGCCCTGGCGAAGGGAGCGACCCTCCTGCGGTGCTGGGATGCGCGACAGGACTGGGGACACGGCATTTCGCTGTCCTCATCGGCGGCTTGGCCTGGGCCTCGGTAGCTACTTCGGGCCGTGGCGTGGGTGCGGTTCACCACTTGGAGCCCCGTTGCGGTGAGTAAGAGGGGTGATCCCCCTGCCGTATTCCTGTGGGGGACCTTGCTGGCACTGGAGTCTCTTCCCGGCTGGCCGGAGATGCAGACGACCGGACCAGAGTTGCGGAGCCCCTCACCGGGTGATGCTGGATAGCCAGTTCGGCGGCCATATCGGGCCGCGGTGCTCTCTTGCCCTGTGTCCCACGTTGCTAGAAGTCTCCGGGGAGTGCCCCGACGCGGCGATATTGCCGGGCCCGCTGCGGCATGTCCCTGACCTGGGAGCCCCCGGTGCCGGACTTGTGTGGTGTGGTGTGGCCTGATCCGGGACTGTGCTACGGTGAGTGTTCTCTGTTCCCTTCTTCCACCCTCCCACCCCCCTCCTGGACACAGCTTTGACAACATTCGGCGGTGTGTGGGAACCTGCGCTGCAGTAGTGAGGTGCCCCGTCTAACTTTGGGGATATTGATGAGGGAGGGCCTTGGACATTCTGGGATCACCCCCTCAGTTCTCTACGGCATATCTCCACAGATCTGACCTCAGCAACTGGCTCTATTGGTTATTCTGTGTGGATGCCGCGCCACCCCCATTGATACAGGCTCCGCTGCATGACATGGGACCCCCGCGAAGGAGTTGAGCGGCGGTCTACCACCAGCTGTCCGGGAGTCCTGGTGAAGGTGTCCCTGGGCCAAATTAACCACATGCCGCTCGCCGGCCTCGGGGCCCGTGGCTGGAAGTCCTGGTATGATCGTGGGAAGAGACTGAGATCCTCTTTGGAGCTGGAGCACTGAAGTGGGCAACGATACCCATTAGGTTGCCCGCTCGCAGAAGCAGCCGGGCTAGGTCTCTGTGCGGCTTGTGGGTGTGGTGTCCTCCCCCGACTGTCGCTCCTGGCCACCTTACCGGGGTGATCGGGCTGGGGTCATCGGCCTTACGACCACCTTGAAGCACCGGTGTACGCCTAGACATACATCCAGAGGCGACCCTTATATGACTCTAGACAGAATGGTTAAGGATAAAGTGCCTGGCGCTAACTCCAACCAACGCACAATCGATAAATACACCGGTGCTATGGGCCAACCGCCCGAACATGGGAACTTGGCGACACCTATACCTGATAATGCAGCATTGCGCGCAGCAATCACACAATCTAGAGACATGCTGGAGGCTAGGATCGGTGCCATTGGCTTGGATGTTATGCTGCTCCGGCAGGACCTCCGAAACGCAGTGCAGCTTATTACCGAGTTGGAGTCTCGAATTTCGACAGTAGAAGATACGGTAACCACCCTCCAAAAGAAAGTTTCTACTCTGGAGACACTCACGAGGGGACCAGCGAAACGTGTGGAAGATGCGGAGGGGCGTGCCCGAAGAAACAATCTCCATTTTGTGGGATTTCCTGAAGGTTGCGATGGTAATCATATGGAGGACTTCCTCACCAAATGGCTTATAGACTGGCTCCCACCTAACTCAATGTTTCCGTGCTTCATCATTGAACGTGCGCACCGGGCCCTGTTGCAGAAACCATCACCTGGTGCCCATCCTCGACCAATTATTGCTAGATTCCTTAATTATAAGGTTAGGGATGTCATTATATAGCAGGCCAGGTTGAAGGAAACCCTTACCTATGCCTCACATCACATGATGATTTTCCCGGATTACAGTAAGATGGTTCAACAGCGCCGACAGTCTTTTGCCGAGGCTAAGGCCCGCCTGCGGGGCCTGAGATCTAGTATTCCCTGCTCTTCCCGGCCCGTTTGAGGGTGTCCTACCAATCACGGACACACTTCTTCAAGACGCCCGAGGAGGTGTTTAATTGAACGGATGAAGTCGTAAAACGAAGCCCCACACTCCGCCCAGAACAGACTCTGACACTTCAACTGGAAGTCTGGCCGTGATCTCCACACAATCGGCGACAAGCAACGTCGTCGGTCGCGTTTCAAGAGATGATCCAAAACTTGCAGTAAATCCCGTATGCGCTTGATGGAGGGTCAACCGGCGCCAACATCATCCTAACTCACAACTACAGAGCCATGTACGGACATTTAATAAATTCAACGGCAAGAATATAAGGGCTACCTTTGTACATACATCCCATTGGTTTTAAGACGCTTTATGTACAAGGGATGTTCATCGGGGATCCATTGGCAGGGATTCGATCCTACCCCCCATTGGGGCAGGATGCTCACCGTGCCGCGATAGATGCTTCAACGTTATTGAGGTATTGGGGTGGGAGGGAGGGCAAGGGGGGTTGTGGAAAATTATTGTTTGTTTCCAGTGTCATTATCATTCACTACCTACATGGTTTCCAGGTGGGATTTATCACTCATGCATCAGCTCACATCCATAAGTCACACCACTATACATGCCATCTGCCATGACTGAATCCAGGGGGCGGGGACTTAATATTATGAGCTGGAATGTCCGTGGCCTTCTAGATAAGATTAAACGGGGAGCAATACTTTGCCAAGCTAAGCGCTACAAGGCGGATGTCCTGCTCCTACAAGAAACTCACCTGTTAGGTAATAAGACGCCGTGCTTAGCACGCTTTGGATACGTCCAGACCTGGATTCACTAGGGGCTCCCGTGGCGTGGCGATCCTTATTCACCGTAATGTTCCATATGTTCATGATAAGACATGGTCGGATCCTCAGGGCAGATACATTGTAGCAGCAGGTACATTATAAGGTGAGATCCTTATTCTCTGCAGCGTATATGCCCCCCACTCCTAGCATGGAACCTTGTGGATCGACTCATGACACTCTGGACGGAGACTCCCCAGGGCTTGACGATAGCTGGAGGTGATTGGAATGATGTACTGTGCCCATTGGCCGATAGATGGCGTAGTATGGGTCGACGGGTCGACATGCGGGAATAGAGGCTGCAATCATTGACTCAGGGGATGGGATGTGTGGACACGTGGCAGAAACTCCACCCAACAGACCACGGCTTCACATACTTTTCTGGTGTTCACGAGTCCTTCTCTCGCCTCGACTATATTTTCATATCTGCACCCAATCTCCATAGACTTGAGACAGTGGAATTTTGCCTAGAGGCCTATCGGATCATTACCCTGTGTCGCTGCAGTTGCGCTTAGATCCTAGACGCTCTCCATTTCGCTGGCGGCTCTCGCCATGGCATTTGCAAGATGAGCAGTTCAGACAACACATGCACACAGCCATTTCAGAATATTTATCCCACAATACAGGAACGGTTGAGTCCCCTGAAACTCTATGGGAGGCTATGAAACCTACACTTAGGGGGGTGGATATTGCACTCTGCACTGCGTGACGTAAACAGCGCCGTGAAAAGCTACCACAGACAGAGGCCCACCTTATTGAGTTGGAGCGTAGGAGTAGGGGAGAAGACAGGGTGCAGGGCGCTGGCAACTGCTTATTGCACAACAGACATATGCCAGTGAACTGCTGGATGAGGCCAAAACATGTTGGCTCGCTACCCGTAGCCGGATATATCAGTGAGGGGATAAATCCAACGCCCTGCTTCATCGCCTCTGTCAACAGAAACTTAGGCCGTTAACTATCCCAGGTATACTTGGCCCCGCTGGGCAAGTACTCACTGACCCAGCACAAATTGCGGCAAGCTTTGCAGAATATTTTACAGATTTATATGTTCCTAGAGAGATCCTCCCGGCGGACACTATCCACCAGTTCCTGGCCAATTTGCCTCTACGGTCCCTGCCGGACTCAGAGAGAGAGGAACTAGACGCACCACTGACAATTGAGGAGATTTAAGGTCCGACATGCGCTCGGGTAAGGCACCTGGTCCGAACGGCTTCCCATGCGCGTTCCATAAAAAATACCAATTTCAATTGATTCCTCCATATCTGGCAGCGCTTAATGCCTCTGCGGTTAGGGGATGCCTCCAACCTGACTGGTGTCACGCAGAATTAGCTAATTTTTTAAAACCAGGTGGACCCCCAGAACTCCACACCTCATACTGCCGATCTCTTTGCTCAATATTGAGGCTAAACTTCTGGCAAAAGTCATCGCCAATCGTATTATCCCACATATTACAGAGTTAATTCACCCTGATCAAGCCGGCTTTATGCCTGGCCGCACCACACAACATAATATTCGCCATGCACACAATGCTATTGCGTCTAAGGACCGGCTGGGTGGATCGGCGGCGCTTCTCCTTGCAGACATAGACAATGCCACTGCCTCACTTAGTTGGACCTACCTCTTCGCACTCCTGAGTCGCTTAAATATTGGCCCCTGTCTCCTCGCGTATATCCACCTCCGCTACACTGATATTATTGCTTCTGTCCGAGTGGCTGACTCGACCTCGCGGACCTTCTCTATTGGGCGGGGAACGTCCCCCTTCCTTTTCGCATTGGCCATGGAGCCGCTAACGTCTTGGGTAAGAATTGATGCCCAGGTCTATGGCTTTGAGTGGTCGCGGGAAGTCTTGGACTGCATAGCGCTATATGCAGATGATGTACTATTCTTCATTACACATCCTAATAGATCGGGCCCGCGGCTACTCAGGATAATGCAAATTTTTGGTGAGACCTCTGGTCTCTATATGAATACCCATAAATCCTTCCTCGGGCCACTGTGGGGGAGAGACCAATTGGGCGAATGGGCACGTGAGGTCACGGTGGTCCCAGATGGGTTTAAATATCTTGGACTGTTCCAGTCGGCTTCCCAGCCCATTTCATGGGATCGTAATCTAGCCCCACTATGGACACAGGTCAAGGAACAGATGCGTTCATGGTCGCACTTACCATTGTCTCTGTTTGGCAGATCTGCCATTTTTAAAATGGTTTCCCTGCCTAGTCTTCTCTATCAGCTTCAAAATCACCCTTACCCAATACTACCCACCTGGTTTAGACAACTAAACGCAATCCTTGGTCACTTCCTTTGGGGGGGATCAGTGCGCATGGCGCTAAGAACCTGCTTTCAATCTACATATTGCGGAGGTATTGCAACTCCGGATATTCAGGCATATCATGCTGCTTCACTTCTTCTTATCCTTAATGACTGGTGGTATGGCGACAGACAAGATCCAGATTATGCAGTTGAACGCTGGTTAATGGACAATACATCACTACATATGATCCTATATTCAGGCCCGAGGCTTAAAACACTACCGCCTGCAACTAGGACGGTTTTTGAGACATGGCGGCAAGCACTGCGCAGGATGGGGTGGTGGGGTAGATTGATAAAGGAGGCCCCTCTTTAGCATAACGGCCTACTTCCACAGCTGTCCATGCTGTCCGGATTTGTGGGCTGGGAGGCCATTGGTATCTCTACGGTTGGGGAGATCCTACACGGATGGACCTTAAAGTCCTTCCAGGAGCTCCAAACATAATTTGACATGCCCCGCTTGCAGTTTTATAGATACCTTCAATTCCGCCATGCTTTCTCTCCCTATATAGCACACCTAGAAGACATACCTGACTTCAACCCTATCGAGGCCAAAGTCTTTATGGGGGAATTAGGTGACCACAAAATGACTGCAATATATCATACACTTGTGACCAATAGCCCCACTACACTCAAAACAACACAAGATGCCTGGCAAAAAGATCTTGATCCCATAGATGATGATGATTGGGTGGACGCACTGGAGTCCCTGCGCAGCGCGGCCATCGCGGCACGTCTCCGCCTTATACAATCGAAATATCTCCACAGGATCGATTTCACTAGACTCAGGCTTTGGCGGGCGGGACTGATCGCCTCCCCCCATTGCCTGTGCTGCAAGGCTGCAGAGGGTACTCTCATGCACACTGTCTGGCATTATCGAGGTTTTGGCGAGGCGTGATCACCGGCCTCTCCGAAGTACTGGGATGGGATATTCCACAATCACCACACCTAGCTATGCTACATATCACAGAAGGAATAGGGGGCAATAGGTATAAGCGCCATTTATTATTCCTTGGCCTCACTCTGGCAAAGCGAGATATTGGAAGGGTGCGTCCCCGCCATCGGTGGAGGGTTGGAAGAGGGGTCTCAACTTCTCTGTGGGCCTGGAAATACCAATCTTTAAGGCGAGGGGGTGCCCCCAGAAACACCCTACAAATATGGAGGAGGTGGGCGGACTATCAGGGACTCTATTTAGAACCCATTCCCCTTGCAACAACTATTGAGGAACTGGTGTGATGATCAAGTGATGAGTGACAGATTAGACTATAACTATGTACCAATTCGACCTGGGTGGTTGGGAAATGCATGCGCTACACTACATATTGGGAATATGACACTGTTGTTTATTATTTGGGGTTTAACTCAGATATCCTTAACTTCTAAACTGATGTATTTGGATATTGTAAATGTTGACATCACTATTACTACTATGTCTATTGTAATATTGGTTACCCTGGTTATACAAGGGCGGATTTGTCTGTCGACAAAAAAGAATTGTTGTGAAAAAAAGAGCCAAGAATGATGGATTGTGTTCTATTGGACAGAAAATCACCGAGCCAGTTTAAGGCTGCCCCATGAAGGCCAATCTCCTGTAGCCCATGTAATAATTTAGAATTGGACACCGTGTCAAAGGCCGCAGACAAATCGAGTAGTATTAGCATAGCTGGAATAATGGCATCTAACGAGCCTTGGATATGGTCGGTCACCGCAACCAAAGCAGTCTCAGTACTATGAGATGGTCGGAAACTCGATTGTGAGTAGTCTAGGACGTAATTAGATTCAAGGAACTCTGGGAGTTGTGAATTGATTAGTCCTTCCAAGAGCTTGCCCAGTAATGGGAGCAATGAGATTGGATGATAATTAGAGAGTTTCGACAGTGATAGATTAGGTTTCTTTAAGATTGGCCTAACCTGGGCTTCCTTCCAGTAGGCTGGAATTCTCCCAGAAATAACCAAAATATTGAATATAGAATGTATGGCAGGAGCCAGCTGTTGGGCAAGAGCTGCTGTGATATTAGGGGGACAAATATCCAGAGGAGAGTGTGAATTGGCTGTGACAAGAACCCTCTGGATTTCTTCCAAGGAGAATTTGTTGAACTTTCCCAAGCTGGGAGTACCCGGAGCAAAGGAAACAAAGGATCCAGTCCCTTCCAGGTGCCCGGGAAAGCTCTGATAAATTATGTTTATGTTTTCCTCGAAGTAGTTGGCCAACGAATCGCAGAGCGACTGAGATGTAGGGATGGCTGGAGAGCATGCTCGAGGGATGATTCCGAAATTCCCCCCAAAAATCTGGCAAAACCAGTAAAAAATGCTGAAGTAAAGATTATGGTTTTAAGTGAGAGAACAGGAGGAAAAACTAAGCAGAAGTCACAACATAGGTATTTTACTACTAAGAAAAATACATTTCAATCAATCAAATCAAACTACATTTGTAAAGAGCAACACTGTCCCCCCTAGGAGTATCTGGGCACTGTGTCTCAGTCAAAGAGTCAGGTCTTGAGTCTCTTTCTGAAGTCTTCCAGCGAGAGGCTGCATGGAGCTGGAAGGGAAGGTCGTTTTAGGTTTTGGCAGCGATGGTTGAGGTAGGCCAGTCCCAGTTAGTCGAGGGGTTTGTAGGCGTGCATGAGGATCTTGAACTGGCATCTCTTCTGGATGGGGAGCCAGTGGAGGTCACTCAGGTGGGGGGGACGATGTGGGGTTGATTAGGGAGGTCTAGGATGAGTCTGGCTGCCGCATTTTGTATGGTCTGGAGTCTTCTGAGGAGCTGGGTGGAGATGCCGGCATAGAGGACATTGCCTTATTTGAGGTGGCTGGTCACGAGGGCCTGAGTGACGCTCTTTCTGGTGTTAGTTGGAATCCAGCTGAAGATTCTGCAGAGCATGCAGAGTATGCGGAAGCAGGAGGAGGTGACTTGTCATTTCATGGTCATTTGGCAGTCGAGGATGATGCTGAGGTTACGTGCCTGGTTGGTCGGTGTGGGTCCGAGTTCTGCAGGCCAGCAGCTGTGCTCCCATGCGGAGTTGTTCTTCCTGAAGATCAGTACTTCTGTTTTGTCAGAGTTGAGTTTGAGGCAGTTCTCTCATATCCATTTAGCTACATTGGTCATGGCGTTGCAGAAGTTGGTTATGGCGTTGCTCTCCGTGAGCGAGAGGATCAGTTGAGTGTCATCTGCGTAGGAGAATATGTTGAGTCTGTGGGATCTAATGACATCTGCAAGGGAGGACATGTACATGTTGAACAGGGTGGGGCTGAGGGATGATCCTTGTGGTACACCACATATGATGTCTTTGGGTGCGGGTGTGAACGGAGGCAGTCGGATGCTCTGTGTGCATCCTGTAAAGAAGGAGGCGATTCATCTTGATGTATGCCTATGTTGTAGAGTCTGTTGATGAGGGTCTGATTCTCAAACAAATTGGAAATAGGTTTCCTTTGATATTTGAAGTAAATTTTGATATTTTTGGGAAATTACAGAGAATTTCAGGAGCACTCCTGGAATGGTACACAGCAGTAGTTTTGGAATTCTTTTGTGCTTTACAAGTCTTTATTTTCTCAGTGGGGAAAACACTTTTCCCATTAAGAATCATCTTTACATACACTTGGACAAATGTTGGGGGTGTTTTCCCTCCAAATTTCTGCCTGAGGTATGAATTCATTCCACTCTCTGACTGTATGCAGGCTGTAAATGTGCCTTGCAACTGTTTTTAAATATTCACACATGCATATATTTGTATGTGTTGATCTACTTTCCAAGGAATTTCCACTCTTGAGAGACTATACCCTACCCATTTGAGCAGATTTACTTATATTTAATATTAGACCATACTAGTGTCATTTCACATGTGTGTAAATCACTTTGCAAGTGTTAATTCTCATTTTGTGATTACACAAATTGAGCCTCTACTAATAAGTCAAACCATGTGCACCTAAGTTGAATTCTGTCTTTAAGAATATGGTGGAAGGTGTTCAGAAGTGTCTGCAGCATTGAATCGATCAAATTAAACTTACTAAGGAAAGAAAAAATGACGCAATTTAGCCATACTCTAAGATTTAACCCATGTTGTTTAATTTCATTGCTTTTAGAAACCTTTTTGGTTAAAAAGCACTCTTATTCATCTTTTCAGTGTAGGTATTACGGATCAGACAAAGAGATGCCATTATACTTGTGTACTTTCACATGAATGCAGCTTTCATCTAAAAAAGGATGATATAATTAAACACATAACAATGATTGCAATGATCCTACTGTTGGAAATGCCATTGTTTGTATGGTGAAACTCAGATTATTGCCTTGCTGTTTTTTCTGGCTGTCGAACTATGTTAACCAGTGGAAAAGGGCATGTGCTCCCCATTTAAACATGATGAGACTGGCATACCCCTGATTGGTAATATGAATTTACCTATAAGTCCCTAGTATATGGTACAGAGGGTAACTAGAGGCTGTAAGTTAAATCCCACTAGTAGGCTGCAGCACCCATTGTGCCACCCACCTTAGTGACAGTGCAAACATGACTGCAGGCCTGCCTGTTCACATTAAAACTGCAAATTCAACCTGTCACTGATGTATGAAGTTCCAACACTGACAAAGTCTGAATCCCACAGGAAGCAGCTCCACACCGACCCCCTCTCCTCAACTCAACCCGCTCAAAGCAAGTTCCCAGGTAAGTCCATTTTGTGCATCGGAGGTGAGCGGATCATGCTCTCAAACAATGTACATCGTACATCGTACAGCAGCGAATCAACCTGTCAATATAACCCCTTTTGATAGCTCAATACATTTATTCATGGGTTTTGTATAGCACCTGAATCACCCCCTGAGTGGTATCTCTGTGCTTTGGACTGTGCTGCTCAACGGGCTGATGAACAATGTTAAAATAGGGTGGTCTTAAGAAGTTTCCTGAAGCGCAAATAGTCATCTCTTTTAAATATTAGTAAGTTAGTACTAACTAGACCTTATTGCCAATAGGGCAGAGTGCATGGAATTTAAAAGTAGGACATGTAAAAATGTGATGTTATGCATGTCGTTACAGTAAAGAAAACCCTGAAAAGCTATTTTCCCTGTAGCAAAGCTGAATGTTCTGTTTGAAATAATTGGGGTGCAATATTCGATTCAATATCATTGCCTGCTAGGACACAGCTACAAATGTAATTCTTGGACTTTTTGAAATATTTATTAAAAGCCCAATTCACTGGTGAAGTTGGCATCCTAATAAATATTTTTTAAAAGGTACTTTTAGAAAATGATTTCTTCCCTACCTAATGCCCATAGAGGCCCAATGGCATGAGCTCTAACTGTTACATGGCAACTGTTGAAAATTGGGTTTCTGGTTGGCAGAGGTATGCACCCTGTCCAAGTAGGAACCACAATCCTAGTCAGGGTAAGTCAGATACAAACTCTAAATTAGCCTATGTTTACCCTCTGATAGCTTGGCACAGAGCAGTCAGGTTTAACTTAAGAGGCAATGTGTAAAGTATTTGAACAACACTTCAAACAGTAACACAGTGAAAACACCACACAAAAAGATACCACACCTGGTTAGAAAAATTGAGATTAATTTTATAGGTAAAACAAGGCAAAAACATCAAAAATCCAACAAGCAGAAGTCAAGATATGAATTTTCAAAGAACAAATGTAAAATAGCGCTTAGAAGCAATAAGTGGTTAAATGGGATATCTGGTTGCACTAGACCGGGGCAAAAGTTCAGGCCAACCACGATGGAGTGCAGGCCGGATAGAGGGACCCACTTGGGCCTGCTGAACCAAAGCACCTTCATCAAGGATGCATCATATTTGACGAAGGTGCCAGAATCTGCCATAGCAATGCGTTGGTGTTGAGCCACGCAGTGGACGAGATGCTTCAATTTTCTCCATGCAACTGCAGCGATGTGTTGGCTCTGAGTGCAAGGCACTTGTTCCAAATGCGATGCACAGCTGCTGCTTCCATAGTAGGCAAAGCGTTGATTCCTAAGGCGATGCACTGGTTCCATAGGCGATGCCCCAGGTCCTTTCCACACAACAAAGAGGATGCACTGGTTCTGACTCACGCAAATAAGATGCGACATTCCGATGAGGATTCATGGGTTCTGGTTCCTTCTCTCATTTATTTCACTATTTTTCATTGTCTCATTGTGAAACCGTTTTTACCTGAGAAGTGATGGTTATCTTCTCATCAGCGGTTGTTAAAAACCTGATGAGAAGATAACCATCACTTTCACAATGAGACAATGAAAAATAGTGAAATAAATGAGAGAAGGAAAGGAGTTCCTAAAACAATTGTTTTGTGTTATACATCCATTACAGAAAATACCAACGCTGCTAAAATTCAAAAGCCCTGACGAGGGTCCTGGTACTCAACGCCAAGGATTCGAAACGCGTCGGCACATGATAAAAACACAGAGGAATGTCGAATTCAATTCCAGCCTGTGAACTGAGGAAATAATCTCCCTTTCAGAGAAATTAAAACTTTCCCTGTGTTATTACTGATACCTGATATAGACATTATAAGAAAGTCTAGGATCATTATTTTAGTCCACCACCAACCTTGGTGTGAGAGTATCTATGTATTGGATGTTTTTTCCGTTAAGTGTTGATTGTGATGTATTTTGTATAATACGTTTTCCGTATAGTAATGTTTTATGATTTATGTGTATTTATGATGTTTTGTAAATGATTATGTACAGAATATAGATATGATTTGACATTTGTCTTTTTTATGTTGAAATAATCATAGAAAAACAAAAATAATTTGTAAAATAAGAAGGTATAAATAAAATACCGGTTCAAACAAAAAGTAATGTGTTTGGCCATAAAGCGAAACTATCAATGCTTATAAAGAACATGAGACATAGGCCCATTCCTTCCCTTTGATTAACTTTCTAAAAGTGGCATTTGCTAAACTGTGACTTAAAATCCAACTTCACCATAAGTTGTTATTTTAAATTGTGAATCCAGTGACACCAAACTTGAAATGTCTATCTCGTCACAATTGGGAATTACACTTAAAAGATGCAATAAGGCAATCCATATGTTATGGTATGGGAGAGATAGGCCTTGCAGTAGTGAAAAACGAAATTGGGAGTTTTTCACTACCAAGACATGTAGAACTTAAAAGTACATGTTCTGCCCTTTAAATACATTGCACTCTGCCCTGTAGGTCATACAGGGCCTACCTTAAGGGGTGACTTGTATTTAAAGGGAAGAGTTACGCCTGGCAAGAGGTTTATCTTTCCAAGTATAAATGACAGAATAAACTGCACAAACAGGCTCTGCAATGGCAGGCCCGAGACATGGTTAAAGGGCTACTTTAGTGGGTGGCACAATCAGTGCTGCAGGCCCACTAGTAGCATTTAATTTGCAGGGCCTCTGCACATGTACTAGGAACTTATAAGTAAATTAAATATGCAAACTGTGTATGAGCCACTATTACCATGCTTAGAGGAGAGCGCACATGCACTAGGCACTGGTTAGCAGTGGTAAAGTGCGCAGAGTTCTAAGGTCAGTAAAAACAAAGTCAGAAAAAGTGGAGACAAAAGATAAAAAGTTTGGGGAGTAATGTTGCAGAGAGGGCCATTTCTAACAGCAACTAAATTGCCGCCCTGATGAAGTGTGAAAATGTGTCCTCAGCAGTATGACCATCTAGGCTGTGCCAGTGAATTTGATAACTTAAAAAAGGCCTGCCTGGTCACAGGAAAATGTCAGCTGACACCTAGACAGGGCATCCATTGTTCCACCAGTCAGGCAGGCATCACATTTTTTAAGTTTTTGGTGCTTGAGCAAAATGAGATTCCACAGTTGAACTACAATTCTCAAAGACTTGTCCCCTTTCTGTAATGGAGGTCAAATTTCATGCCAGGCAATTCAGCAACACCCACAGTGGCCTGCGATGCTTATTTGAGGAAAAGATAAAAAAAAACAGAATAACATTCTGTCCCTAGAGAAAAATATTGATTAAAAGTTGTATCTGTTTAAAAATAAACCCACTCTTTGACTAAGCATGCTAACAAAAGCAATATATTGATATTCTTTCCTATGCTCTCTTTTTCTAGCTTCTTCACTATATGAAAAATGTACAGTTTCGGGACAGGTTTGGCAAAGGGAAGTTCTTTGATGAGCATGGAAACCCTCCTGCACAGTATGATATTGTTAACTGGCAAATGAGTCTTAAGAGCACTATAATTCAGGTGAAGGTTGGTCAATATGACTTCAGTGCACGGGCAGAAGAGACCCTCGTTATTAACACTAGCGCCATCCAGTGGAGTGATGGGGATTCAAAGGTAGGCATTTTCCAGGTATGTACATTTGATTATGTTATTTGTTCGTTTTTATATAGCTCGTGCAAATAGATGGGTATTTGAGGGCCCCATGGGGCAGGGAAGGTGGTGGAGTGAAGAAAGACAATAGACAGTAAACTAATCCTTCGTTAAAGTTATATTGCCATAGCACAATCATACTCTCAAAGGTTGGAAAGGCTGCTTACCAGGCTGTCTCTATACAAAACAATGTGATCAGAGCATATACATAAATCTGTGCATTCGCGATCCATGATGAGTCAGCATTGAGAAAACACATGAAATCTATTCTTATGAAATTATGATACTTGCCTGCTGGTCCCTTGTGACATCTTATCTAAATGACGAAAGATCACAGTACCAAGCAGCTCTGTGTTACTCAGCTGTGTTCACTGAAGAATCATGCTCCAACGCCTTCTTAATAATATTGTCAACTTTTGCTGCCCTTGATTGCGAAAAACTATGATCTGAGAAATAACTAACCTATGCTACCCCTAGAGGCTATACCTAATACTCCAAGGTTCAATTTCGCATCCAAGCGTTATGCTAACTGTTTTGCTGGAACAACCGGGAAAGAGTTGCATACTTATTTTACCCTCTACACTATACAAATTATAAATGCGCAAAATAAATTATAGCTCAGATTTACTAAGGCTTTGCACTGGCACTTGGGTGATGCAAAGTGGTGCAGAGTGACACATGCCATGTACTACGCACCGCATAAGGGGGCAGATTTACAAGCCCCTTGCGCCACTTTTGTGTCACTTTTCCCATGTTAAAAGTGACGCAAAATTGGCGCAAGGGGCTTGTAAATCTGCCCCAAGGTGTTTTGTGCTGGACAGTTAAGCTTTTCAAACAGCAAAAAGGCTTTGCTCCACTTTTTTCTGCTTTGGATCAATGGGGTGTTACAGGTCAGTACTTGGGTTAATCCACACAAACACAGGTTTTGACACACAGCCCAAACTTCCGAAATAGCCACACAGAGTTTTGCATCAAAAACTAACGCCTAATTGAAAGAAGCACAAAGGGAATTGTGTTTACTTCTCAACAATCTAAAGCATTGCCTCCTGTGCCAATTTCCCGTAGATTAGGATATGTATTGCCCTATATTGCCATGATGAATTGCCACAGATCAATCGTGACTCCGTTTATGGCAAGAAACATGTTGACCCTTCCTTAACTTGATCCCTTTAAATAAATAAGAAGGAACATTATTTCCTATCTAGTTTCACTTTTTTTGCCTTGACAAGACCGACGATTATAATAAAGTATTAATTAGATGGCCCTCAGTCATTTTTAACATTTCACTCATTTTCCACCAAACAACACACTCCGCACTCTCACGACAGGCTTGCTACAGTGAATCATCTCAAAAGATCTTCAACAAATAGCCCCCTTGAGGGGCACGTTGGGCACTGACCCTCTGGCCCAACAAGGAGCTGCCCGATGATGAATAATGCCGCCCATTTGCATGGATGAGGGCTCTTTCTCTTATTCACATTCCACCAACCACCATTGTCGTGGGAAAGAAAATAATGATGTCCCCCATGAGACAAATTTAAGAACTACATATGCTTTGTATATAGTTAATTGCCGAATTGCTAATTTTTAGGTCAAGCCTCGACAGTCCTTGCGCTGTCTGCGAGACCTGGTGTATCTATTCTGTTGGCTTTTGTCACAGCCAAAAATTGTCATTGGTTCTTCCTTGTGCCATTCCGATATGATGGCTTTCTATTGGTCCATTCCGCTCAATTGTCCCTCCTTCGGGTGCTTGTTTCAGCAGAGGCGATTTCACTAAGTGATTGCTTTTGTTGGCCATCACAGCTTCCTCCTGCACAGCACGTGATGGCCCCTCCTCCCCTCAGGGAATAGCAGCCTGTTACAGCCTGAAACCGTCTGTGTGGGCAGAATTTGATTGGCACAGGGATCGTTTTGTTTGCTGGTCACAACGCACATAATTAACTTCAATAAACAATGCATTTTCCCATGGAAAAATCCTAAGGGCTCCTTTTTATTTTTTGCTGTTTTATATAGCGCTAATTCGACCGAAAAGTATCAGGGTGCATTACGCGAGCACCAGTTGCATTACAGACAGACACATTCATTAATAGGCACGGGGAGATGAAGTGATTTGTCTTAAATCACTAACCCCCGCACTGCGCCCATTCCGGGAACCGTACCATACGAACACAGCCAACAGTCATTGCATTTTTGTGGTGGTTGTTGGCCGCAGTTTTTATTACTCATTACATACATCATATTTGTACATTCCCCATGACACCTTCTGGTGGCCGGGGTCATAAATCATTATCATACATGATCACAAATTAGTTATCACTCTGTGTTATTGGACACCATAACTCATGGGTCATAAATCATCGGGTGTCATAAATCATTCTGCCGCAACCGGCCATTATTTTGCTGTCATAAATCACTCTGCCTGATCATCATAAATCATCAGCCATAAATCATGGTCATAAATCATCGGGCTGTCATAAATCATCCTGTCACAATCTGCCATCATTCTGTTGTCATAAATCATTCTGCATGGGCATCATAAATCATCGGCCATAAATCATCGTTTGGCATAAATCACTGGTTTGTCTTTTGTTCATTTGCATCTCCTAGGGTCGTAAATCACCCTGACAGCTCGTAGATTGTTCTTTGTTGTTTTCCACGCCCCTTTGCGTGTGGGGGGTAGCCTTTCCCCGGAGTTAGGCCCCAACTCGCTACCTTGCTAGTCTCCTTTTGTGCCCTGCCATCTGGCGGGGGCTGGGCTGCGAGTGCCGTCTCCGTTTGCTACCCCGATGTTTGTCAGGCGTACTCACCCAGCCGTAAGGCATCCCAGAGTGAGTGGCCCTCCTTCTACACGCCACCCTGTCGGTGTGTTTCCATAACCAAACCAATACACCTTTTGTTTCCGCCACGCCGCCAGGGAGGCTTCCGTCTTCCTGCGGCTCCCCCATCCCTATGTCGTCCCTTGCGCCTGCTGCTGCTCCATTCAAGCGCTAGGCTACCAACCTCTAGCTGTGTTTCGGGGAGGCTGACGTCGGGTAAGCTCTGACGGCAATCTTCCCACAAACGCCATGGTGCTCTGCTCCTTCCTCGCCAGTATGCCGTGGGACGCTCGTGTCCTGTTCGGAGTCTTACACCACTGTCTCCTCTCACCATGGGTCATTCATGAAAAACAAAATTGGGAGACAGTCGGATACCGTTTGTGGAGGCATGATACAACATACATTACTTAACTCACATCCTCTACTTCGCCCATGCTCCTGGCAGGCTCCCCCCGGTAAGCACCCCTGCTAAATCAGTGAGCCTGATTGGTATTCGCCCGGCTGTACTACCCACTCCACTGTGCTTAATTCCTACCCTGTGAGGAGGGCAACCCGCGTTATACTGCCAGAAACGCGCCTTCTCGGTAACCCCAGTGAGCGAGAAACATGATTCTATGCCAGCACCACTGCACATTGCACCAGGCTGAACCTCCCGGGTTGGCACACACCCTGGTTTCATGCATCCCTCTCCATTCTAAATGTGTGGTGTCCGTTGAAGGACGGTGACCACCTGGCAAATATTCAGTACACTATCACTATCTGGCATTGTGGTATAGCGAGGTTGTCCATTGATGCTGGTTGAAAACATAAACCGATACCAGGAATGACATACCAGCCTTTTTGTAATGCGCGCAGCCACCTCCAAAGAGTTTTTTTTTTTTCTTTCGGCGCTGGGGGCCGTCGGGGAGATTAAGCAAGCTATTGCCCCGAGTCACATGGAGCTGGGCTAACCTGCTGCCGGCACCAGGGCTCGAACCGTGAACCCCTTAGTCCGTGGTCAGGAAGCTTTGGCCGCTGCGCCCAACCTCTCCCACGCTCCGCAACTTAGGTTTACATTAACTACTGGATGGGTTGAGGGACCTCACTGCGATCTCGAGCTTCAGTGGTCCGGTTTAATTCAGTTGTCGCTTGAGGATTTTATACTCTTTAGACTTAACTCAGCTGACTTCTGGTGTACCGCTAGGTCACCGCTCACCCCTGTGTAATTTAATATTCAGCTAATCCTCTGGGTATAGACCACAGCACTGTTACACCTGGAGTGTAATGCGTTACTCACAATAATCTGCTTTCGCGACACAGCCTTTTTCCACTCTAAAGTACTGCGACTAAACTTGCGAGGCTGTGACGCGATAGACAGGGGCATCACTGCCTTTCTTTTATGGACTAGCCAATATCTCCAAAGGGGAAACGATCCCTTTATGTACACCCAGGACATAAGGTTACTGCGGCAGGCGGGGGACCTTCGCTAATGGCCCCTATACTCCTGCCCTGAATCTTTTTTTTTTTTTAATTATCCGGACTCTTGCCAGAAATGTGGAGCTCAAATGCCAATTGCACAACAATTTGGTCATTCCGTGTACTACAGTGCTCCCCGGCAACTATTTATGGTGCTTCACTTTGTACTATAGTGCAGATGCTGCAGCTGTAGTGATGCGTCACAGCGGCTCAGCACACCTCGCTGAAGGCTGCAGCACCCTTGCTGGGCTCAAAATACTGCGTGCACAACAATTCGGTCGTACAACAGTGCTCCCCTGCCACTATTCATGGAGCATAACCTTGTACTTAGCCGACCTTCATTTACACCCAGTCAACAACATTGGAGTAAATGCGAAGAGCATACTGCTGCTCGCTCACGCTGGCTGGGCTCAAAAACAAATTGAAAACAAGGTCACGCGTACCCGGCCTTTATTTAAATTTATATTTTCTCGTTGCATATTTATATAGCACAAACTCGACCCGAAGGTATTGGAACGCTTTACATGAGCCCCGTTTTTTACATTACACATTCCGGCACGGGGGGATTAAGTGATTTGCCCAGAATCACCGGAGGTGGACGCGACCTCGGGCACGAACCCTGGTTTCCAGCACCAAAGTCGGCAGTCTAGCCGACGGACCACATCCTCGATTTATTTATGCACCTGCTTGAAACAATCTGCCATACAGGCAATTAGATGGGTGAATTCTATTCCAGTGTTTTTAACTGACATTGCATTGAGGGATCAATCAAATGCAGAACAGCCTTGTCCAAGCCGTATTAAGGGACAAACCCTTGTGTCAATATCCGGATCAGTTTTAAAGTTGCAATAAGTGCCACGGGTATACATAGGAGTTAGCCTCGAGCTCGCTGGGCCGTAGGGACTCAAACACTGAGGAGAATCATGAAGCTGAAATGCACTTGGGTTTGCTTGTGCGCTACACGGGGTATGGCCTAGGATTTTGAGCTGGAGTGTCGCTTTTTGAGATATGGCTGAGATTAATTTGAACATGATTTATTCATTTCTGTAAAGGCACAGACAAGCTGAAAAACCATAATACGAATGAGCCCCAGTGTAATGATCCGAAATTCACATTGATTCAAGCATTTTTATCAATCAGGTCATGCTATCGAAATGAGTCACTCTACTACATTCCCCCGCTCTACAAGCTGAGCTAACTGCCAGCTCGCGCGGTCAGCAGTATAATAATTAGGCGCCCTTCCAACCTTACTCCTCACCTGCCCCCCTGGAGCAACATCCTGCAACGTGAAATGGGGGCTCTCAAAGGAGCAAGCCCGCGCAGTTCGTGAAAGCAGGTTTTGACCGTAGCTCAAGTTTACAAACAAAGAAAAAACCCGTCTATGTACTGTGCACCTGTTATTCCTTTTGGTCTCTTGGTGACCACTTTACTCACACAATGCCAGGGGCAGGCTAGCGGCGGGAGATTGCGTAGCGTGAACTTGACCCGAATCTGGGGTCATAGCGCTTTTCATAGCGCCAGTTGCATTACATGCTAGGATGTACACTTTTTTTTATTTTGTGGTGAGGCACGGGGGGGGGGGGTTAAGGGATTTATTTGCCCAGGATCGCAGGATGACATCGTCATTGCCGAGACTCGAACCCAATTTTCCTGATTCGAGGTCCCCCGCCATAGCCGTTAGGCCAACTCCTCTCCCTTTAGTTGTATCTTTCTGTAGGAGGCCGTGTACTGAACTACTCGAGGCAGCGGGAACGACTGAACGCGAGCCCGATACGGCTCCCCGCCCTCCTATCCACAACAAAGCCATGCTGCTTCTACAGGGCGGTCTCGCTGCTTTCCGTTCCACCCCGATGCCCCCACCCATGGCACTATCAACAATTCGTAACAAGCTCTAACCAACTGAGCTATCCAAAAGTTATCACCAGTACGGGGATCGAGCCCACAACCTTGGTGTTGATCATCGGCGCTGAGCTAATTCGTCAATACCGGGATCACCCGCCATTTGGGGGCTTTGTGCAAACGCGTGACCCACCGGGCCATCCTAGCAGCCGGGTTTGCGCTTCTCATAAACACAGTCCAGCAGTGTGCACGATATTATTAGAAGCCATGTCTCCGACCCTTGAAGAATGTGGCCAGGGGCAATTCAAATCACATTACGCCACGTCCACCCATCAATTTTGCAGTGTCTTAATAGCCGTGCTCAACTATCAGCAAGCGGCCTAGAAGCCGTTGTTTTTCTGATACGGGCTCAATTGAGGTAGGGGCCCCCGCCGCGGTGGCGGCGTTACGGGGCATCCGTCCAGCCCTCAGCCCGCTCATTTATTTTGGTTATTTTGCATAACTCGCACATAAACCTAGTGTTAAGGAAGTCAGGCAGGACAATGCTTATAACTAGCAATGGTGACAGCAGGAAACGCCTCCTTGAGCCCCTTACCTTGCTACTGCTTTCCGCGCCGCGAGCCTCGTCGTCTTTGCCCGTTGCCTGGGGAGCTGGGGGGGGGGGGTGCGCCTGCATCTCTCGACCTCAGTCCATTCCGTCTCGACCTTCAATGCCCCGGCGGGGGCCGTGCCGTCCTCCGTCTCACGGTACCTCTCGTGGTAGCTGGGTTCCCTGCCTGCTGGCTGGGGTCCTTCTGAGTCGAGACGGTGGAGCCGGTATTTGCGAGAAAAGCGGCTTCCTTATGCCATGTAAAGGGGGCTTGGGTATAAAAACCCAGCTATTCGCAATTCGCCGGCGCCGCTCCCCCAGCTCCCTGATGCAAAGGTAAGCTGCCCAGGGGGAGCGTCGCCTTATATCCCCTTCCCCCTTTCTCTCTTCCCTTTGTCCTTGGAAGGGGGAAGGGAGCAGGCCTTGGCACGTTTCGCCAGGCGGCACAAACCAGTGCCAACCGGATTCGTTCCCTAGGGGCTCAGGCGGCTGTTATGGCACCGGCCCTTGAGGCCCCCTTCGGGGGCGGCCTCTGCTAGATGTTGAGCGTCCATGGCCAGACTTGAACCGGGTTCCCCAGCGTCAAAGTCCAACGCTCTAGCCATTCTGCTGTGTTGTTGAACAGACAAGTATCTGTTTATTCCGGAGCTCTTGTTGAAGTGCTTCTGTTCTGACGGGTGAGGGCGCAATGACAGGCGACACCGACAAGTGTCTGGGGCCGTAGGACCTGAAAGAGCTGAGCAACGATTCCCTGCCGCAAGAAGCCTACATGGGGTTCAGCATAGGGGCGTGATCTGTGTGGATTTATACAAAAGACCCCCTAGTATTGTTTGCATTACAGATGCCTTGTCAGGCCTGTAGGAGTGTTCAGAAAGCGTTTATATGTTTACACATGACGTGTTGGGTCCCTTAGTGATGCACTTCCTGTCTGCCTCAGTTAATTAAGCAGTGGTGTCAAAGACAGAAGCTGCTGCAGAAGCACGGGTATGCCGATTTCCTCCCCACTAGAAGCACAGTTTATGTTACTGCAGTGTCTGTCTGAGCCTTCTCTTTGCTTGAGGCAAACGCTGCCTTGCGCCCCTGAATAGATAACTTCCACAGTGGTGGATTAGACAGCATGTATGCTGACAGACATTATTTGGGGGCTAATAATTAAACCCCACTCTAGAGTGCCCCGGGACTTTTTCCTGTGGCTGAATGAGATGATGTAAAAACAAGTTGCATTGTCTGCCTCTGAATGACACCTCCCACAAGGTAAAGCTGAGATGTTTACACTCCAGGCTCCTCTATACAGGTTGCATTAGATTAGAAAGACTGCAGACTCAACCTGCCCTTCTTTCACGATGGAGGTATTGCACTTTCGTTTGTTTATTCCGTCTGTAACTTGATGCTTGTTTAACTTTGTAGAAACGCCCGCCAGGAAAGAGAGCGCCTCCTATAGAAATGTGAGCACCTTGCAAAGCAGAAGCGCTTTGTGACATGAAAATGCTGTACTAAATGGGCAGCCAGGATCTAAAAGCAGACGATATATATTAAATGGAACCTCAAACAATACACAGATGGTCAAAATGTTAATAATTTTTGTTGGTTTTGCATTCCAGCGCGAAATGATTTTTTATCACTTCCATGACTGTAATTACGAAAATGTGTTTCTCGTTTGCAGCTGCTTCGTCCATTTTACATCAGCACAGTTCATATACACATGTTATGCTCACATCCCATAACAATTAGTGATCTCTCCAGCTACCACATTCCAGGCACTGTCAAACTGACCATGTCTGGAATTAAATACAGTAGTGTGATTCAGAGGATAACATAAATGCATGAAATGTTTGAGTTATACGCAGCAACATTTTGCTTTCGCCGTCTGATTGTTTGCTTTCTGTTTCTTCTATTCTCCCCTGAACACCCTTGCTGCTAGCTGCTTTTCCGGTCTCCTCTGTAATTCCTCATTCCAAGTCCTCTAGACAGTGCTACTAGATTCTTCTCCGGTCCTGTCGGTAATTCCTCATTCTAAGTCCTCTACACAGTGCTGCTATCTGCTTCTCCGGTCCGAGTGGTAATTCCTCATTGTAAGCCCTCTAGATAGTGCTGCCAGGTGCTACTCTGGTCCGAGTGGTAATCCCTCATTCTAAGTCCTCTAGACAGTGCTGCTAGCTGCTTCTCTGGTTTCGTTGGTAATTCCTCATTCTTAGTCCTCTACACAGTGCTGCTACCTGCTTCTCCGGTCCCAGTGGTAATTCCCCATTGTAAGTCCTCTAGATAGTGCTGCTAGCTGCTTCTCCAGTCCGAGTGGTAATTCCTCATTGTAAGTCCTCTAGATAGTGCTGCTAGCTTCTACTCTGGTCCCAGTGGTAATCCCTCATTCTAAGTCCTCTAGACAGTGCTACTAGATTATTCTCTGGTCCCGTCGGTAATTCCTCATTCTAAGTCCTCTACACAGTGCTGCTACCTGCTTCTCTGGTCCCAGTGGTAATTCCTCATTGTATGTCCTCTAGACAGTGCGCTAGCTGCTACTCTGGTCTGAGCGGTAATTCCTCATTGTAAATCCCCTAGACAGTGCTGCTAGATTCTTTTCTGGTCCAGTCGGTAATTCCTCATTCTAAGTCCTCTACACAGTGCTGCTAGCTGCTTTTTCTGGTCCCAGTGGTAATTCCTCATTGTAAGTCCTCTAGACAGTGCTGCCAACTGCTACTCTGGCCCGAGAGGTAATTCCTCATTGTAAGTCCCCTAGATAGTGCTGCTAGCTGCTTCTGTGGTTCTGTTGGTAATTCCTCATTCTAAGTCCTCTACACAGTGCTGCTACCTGCTTCTCTGGTCCCAGTGGTAATTCCTCATTGTAAGTCCTCTAGACAGTGCTGCCAGCTGCTACTCTGGTCCGAGTGGTAATTCCTCATTGTAAGTCCCCTAGACAGTGCTGCTAGCTGCTTCTCTGGTTCCGTCGGTAATTCCTCATTCTAAGTCCTCTACACAGTGCTGCTACCTGCTTCTCTGGTCCTAGTGATAATTTCTCATTCTAAGTACTCTAGGCAGTGCTACAGCTGTGTCTCTGTTCATATATCCACTACACTCCAAACCACAACACATAGGTAAAAGACATTGTCATTTACAACAACAATTGCTCTAACTCTAAAAAATGCAAGTCCTATTGCATTGCAAATGCTTGTTTTTCTTGGTATATGTTTTAAACCTGGTGTACTTACATTTTTCGGTATTAAATGGTTACTTGCAACTGAGCAATGTTACAGTAATTTGCATTGTGTGATGGCTTGGGTGTGCCATTTCTCTTTACCACAAGGTTAAGAGGCTCTCAACAAACTTCCTTGAAGGCACTAATATCATTCTCATTTTTATCCAAGTTTACTTTGATTTGCTTTCTTCTCACTGGGCCACTCACTCCAAAAGAGGACAACTAACAGAAATGCCCGTGTGCGCACACAGTCTCACAAATATTGCTTAAAGCCTTATGCACAAAATAAGTTCTGTTTTTTTCTCCAAGGCAGTATTCTTCATATTTATTATAAATTCTTCTCACAATGTCCTTACTGAATAAATAACTAATGCATTGTCTATGGTCTGCCACAGGAGGCACAAGTTTAAAGCTAACTGATCAAGTGAATAGGTTGCTTTTATTAGTGAAGCAGTTCCTCATTGTTTGGCAATTCTGTAAGTGTGGTTATGTGAATGGGTGAATGTGAGAAAGTGTCTCTTTTTAGATGAATGAGTGAATGGATAGATAAATTAATGTACGGGTGAATCAGTCAGTCAGTCAAAGTAACGTTTATTTAGACCGCAGATAGAACTATCTAAAATCCATTTCCTTTTCCATGAAAAACCTTTTTTACGGCATTCATATATCTCGCAATAGCTATTGCAATTTCAAGGTTTGGCATATCTGTAAGAAGTTCAATAGCTTGTGCACGCAATTCGGTACCATATTTTAAAAAGATGGGGCGTAAAAACTGTTTCCGCAGAGCAAATACTTTTAAGCAGTCCACTAATATGTGTAAAATATCGCATTTTGTGCACAAACTGCATGTGCATTTACACTTAGGTTGCATCATTTCTATTTTTATTCTCCCATTTGTCATACCAGGGTTAATACCAATTCGCAATCTTAATAATTCTGATCTAAACCAATGATCAGGTAATGTATCCAAATAGGGGTATCAGATTTTTTTTCACCCAACTATTTATCATAAATTTCACGGATTCTTTCTTTCTCCGATACTCCACGTCTTCCATCCTAGACAATTCCTTACCTAGAGTTCTGCGTTCTCTCTTTGTTGCTTCTATTTGTAGAGTCTGCTGGTCAATTCTCACCTTTAGATTTTCACAAACAGAATACAATTTCTTTCTGATCTCTTTGGCCCATTTTAGGTCGCTATGCTGGATCTCGTTTCTTTTGACACCATTGCAACACTTTCTGGGCCTCTCCCAGACCCAATCTTTTCCAAAATATTATTAGGGCCAATTGAGCCTGTACATTCCATGATGTCATACCCAGCTCTAATCTAATTGCCTAGATCATAGATGAGCCTGGTAATGACATTAGGGATGCTATGCATTTCCCTTCCTCAATATCCCATTAGCTTTTGCCACTTAAGCAGAAGACGTCTGCTCCATATTGTAGTTGGGGGGGGGGGAATCATAGCGCTGTAGGCCTTTATCAGTGGTCTATGGGACATATCCTCATAGATTCGATCATATGTTTTCAGACCACACACTGATATATGGACCTTAGCTTTCTGGGCCTCCAGATGTGTGTGCCACTTTAGGGACTTATCGAACCAGACACCGAGATATTTATATTCGTTCACTATTTCCAGTTTGGTTGGGCCCAAATACCAATTAAACCTCTGGTCTCTTTTCCCAAAACACAAAATTTTAGTTTTATCCATTTTTACATTTAAATGCATTGCCATACAATATTCGCTAAATGCATTTAACTTCCTTTGTAGGCCCATCTCTGTCTGGTCAAGGATTACTAAATCATCAGTATAAAGTAAACAGGATAATTGTTTCCTGTTCATTTTCGGACTTGCACTTCTATCTACTTCCAGGATGGTTGGCAGATCTGCTAGGAATATGGCAAAGAGTAGGGGGGCCAATACGCAGCCCTGTCTTAGGCCATTATTAATCGCTATTTTCGGTGTCAAAGACCCCACCGTATCCTCAATGATTTGGGCCCAGTTCTGTCTGTGTAACTCCTGAATTACAACCAGTAGTCCTTCTGGGACATCATATTTTTTCAGCGTCTCCCAAAGACATTTCCGGTCAACCAGGTTAAATGCCGCGCGGACGTGTACAAAGCAACAGAAAAACTTCCCTCTTTGCTTCATAGACTTTCGCGCCACTGCCCATAGGGCGAAACAGTGGTCAATCGTAGAGTGTCCTTCCTTAAAGCCGCCCTGTTACACAGGCATGATCAACCCCTGCTCCACCCAATCCTTCAATCTACCCAGGATTATTTTCGCAAAGAATTTCTCATCGACATCCAGCAAGTTAATCAATCTATAATTCTTCGGGGATTTCATATCTCCCTTCTTATGTATTGTTCTAATTACTGTCCCCCTCCAATTTTTGGGGATATGACCCGAATCTAATATGGCTAAGAACATATGGGATAGGAATTCAGCCCACCAGTTTAACTGAGTCTTTATTTTGATAGCGGGAAGGTTATCTGGTCCTGCAGCACGGGTTGTTAACTTTCTTATAGTATCCTTTACATTTTCTACTGTGAAGAGCGTTTTTATACCTTCGACAACCCCTCCCCAATGTATTTTTTCACTTACTTCGGACGCTTCACTTGTCCCATACAGTTCACCTAGGTACTCTTCCCATGCTGCTTCTTCCACTACACAGCTCATAGCCCCATGGGGCCGTCCTGAGGCTTCCTGTATCAGCTTCCAAAACTTTTGTACGTTTTTTGCTTCAATTATTTCCAACAGGTTTTCCCAGCATTTCTCTTTGAAAATCCTCTTCTGGTTCCTAACTAACATTTTGTATTCCTTTCTCAGCTTATTCAGATTTAGCAGTCTACCCTGGTCATATCTAGTTCTTAGGCTTCTCTCCTTATTAACCTTTTCTTATTCATACATTCTGAATTGAATCACCTTGATCGTCTTTCTTGTGTTAATTGCTTGTCAACAAGGCGTACTTTCTTATTTTTTAGTTCAACTCTGAGGCATTGTACAACATATGTAATTGTTTCTTCAGACCATTCCACTTTCTGACCCCTAGAAATGTCCATATTTAATTTCTGTTGAAAGTTAGCCAGTTTGTCTACATATTCATCTGTTAGTCTCATTGTCAGGCGTTTAGGGTACTTTAATTGTTGGGGAAGTACTATTTCACTGTGGCTTATAGACCCCCTAAATAATTCAAGGTGAAGGGGATTATGGTCACTACCTTCTCTTTGAATTACCAAAAACCCTTTTACTGTTGCAAAATTCCATGCGTGAATGAAAACAATCAATGGGGCAATGCTGTGTGCCTATCCTAAAGGTTTGTTTTGCTGGGCGATCGGTTTCTAGCCTACCATTCAGACTGAATAACCCCTTTGTCCCCAGATACTTCCCGAATGTTAAATCTTGTCGAGAAGAAATACAGTTAGGGAAGTCAGCTAACATTATATTATATGAGCTCAATATTTCTTTAAACCAGGGATCTAGTTTTTTTGGGTTCAGTTTGTGATTGAAATTTCACATTACAATGATCAAATCATTCCCATGCTTTTCACACAGTGCATCCATATCTTCCTTAAAATGCCCCATCTCCACCCCATACTCCTTGTGGGACCCCCATTGTATGTAGACATTCACAAATACCAAATTTTCACACATCCTGTCTGTGACCAACAGGGATACCTTGCAGGCAAGCAACCATTTACATGTTACATTTATTGACGTCACCTTTTTCACAATCCTGGTTGATATGAGTATCATATTCCCCACAGAGGGTGGACCAAACATTTTTTTTTAGCTGGCCTATGAAGTTGGGCGAAACCTTCGATTACTGGGGTTTTGTCGCATAGCCAAGTTTCCTGTAAACATATAATCTCTACACACTGGGCTAGTTGTTTTATACTTTCAACTTTTATCTGTTCTTCTAGCCCATTTATGTTCCATGAAATAATTTTCAAGCTATGCGACAACCCATTTTCCTTGTCAATTTCGCGAAGTCAATCAAACACCTCCTGATTCCACTGGGGTGGGCCTAGATAACTATTTTCCAGGCTCCAGTTACCCCAAGGTTTACTAGACCTTGAGTTATCAACAGCTATTTTGATGTTTTCTTTTTTGCCACACTCTCCAGCTATCAGCCTTACCTGCCTTTTGCCTAACCCTGCGTGACATTTCAGAAAGGCACTACCTTGTTGGTTACCCACCGGCCATTCCGCTTCTGAGATTAACCTTATCCCTTCTTTCAGTACCTCCTTTTCATCTTTTACAATGGCTGCCTTTACCAGCCCTGAATACACTAAAACCTTGGTAATTTCCTTTCCTCTATTATTGTAGCTGAAACCCACCTGCCTCAGACCCTTTGTCCCAATTTCTCTCAAACTTGGAAATTTTGAGAAAGAGAATAGAAGCTAGGACCGATTTAGGGGTATGATCTTCCTTGTTTTTTCCTCCCCTTCTCTATTTCGGATGGTTTGAAGTATAACCACATATTGCCACCTGTTTCATCTTCTATGGTACCGGCATTCCCTCTTCCCCGCTTATTCCTCTTACTGGTTATTACTTTTGGTTTTCTTCCTCCTTCACCTATGTTCCTGATGTTTTCCTTTCCTCCCTGTTCTTTTTCACGGTCTTTATCCGTTTTATCCTCCCTACTATTCTTCAAAGTGGTTTTTAGATGGTCTTTTTTTTCCACTTCTACATGCAACCCTCTTGATAAACTCTTCATTCCCCCCGTTGCCCTACTAATTCTTGGTGCTCTCCTCTCTTGGGGGGTTACTCGTTATGAACCCCCTTTACCCCTTCCTTTTTTTAAGACCTTTAACTTCTCCTGTTGCCACACCAACCTTCATATTTTTCTCTGCGGATTATAGTGCCTATACCAAATATGTTCTCCCCGTCTCTTTATCAACATCGGACATCTAGAGATGTACACATCCTGCAATTTATTAACTACCATGATTCGGTGTGTCAGAAACCGGTCTTACTATTGATGGCATTAGGCCCCTAATCCCTTGCAATTCACCCACAATTTTCTGAAATTGGATTTCTTGGGTCTTTAGAATATTATTTAACATAGTAACTTCTAGCAGCCCTTGCAAAGTTTTTTGTAACATCAACATTATGTCTAGCATGAGGCTTAGGGTGTTGCTGAAATGTCTATGCCCAATGTAATGTTGCGCGCCGATCGTTCTGTGGACTCAGTTCCTTGATTTACAGACTGGCCCGTACTCTTATCAGGCTAAGACTTTATAACCGGATCAGAATCATCTCTCTGGTCACTCCTTATTCCGTCTGTTATATTCCCCTCATGTTCCGGTTCTTCGTCACCCGTCAAAGAGAAAATCCGTGGGGATGAAGACAATCTTGGTTCCAAATTGGATTCAGTTTGGCTTGTTAGTTTGATCATTTAAGAATGATACATCTGAATTTAGGGCACAATGATCAGTAACCTCGTATTCATTTAGTTGTTCTTTGTTAATGTCCGGGATTCTCACTGGGGTATGTATCCTCTTAAAGTGCTTACACACAAAGTCCTTTATTGATTTCGACACTAGTGCTCTTCCTTTCACTCACAGTTACGTGTTTCCAATCACGACATTCTTCCTTATATTTCTCCTTGATGGCCTCTTTTCGTTTTCCTTGGGGCTTCCCATACTCTCTGCCAAAGTTCCATTTTCACTTGAGGACTCATTGACCATCGGTGAAGGATCTTTTCGCGCTTTACATACTTTTGACTTCCTTGGCGCCATCCTTCAGTACCCCTTCCGTATCCTGTGTTATTTATGTGGTTGTTTATAATTTGAGTTGGATTTAGGTTTGGGGTATAGATCTCAAACTTCCTTCCTACCAAAGTGTTGCTTCGCTATTGGCCTCCACCACCCTTTACAGGCTTTCGGGCTAGTACCCGGCGTAAATATTTCTGCAGCAATAATTAATAAAGATAACGATCTTTATAATCAAAGAGTACCATATCATTAAGTACAGAAAGCACTTACCTCTGCTGTGCAGTAGCTAGCTGACCGTGTCCAGTACTGGGGCGCTGAAATGCCTTCAAGCCTCAGGTCTTTTTCTTTACCTGTTCAAGCACCAGGTAGGCTCCAATGTTATTAGTCCACCTGTATGCAGCAGTTACCCTTGTTGCAGCTTAGCCTACAGGTGTGGCTGTTTGAAATAAACTCAGGCAGGGGGGAGTGATAACAGCGATCCGGGGTCTTTAAGCCCCTGCGGCTCCCTTTCCCTAACGCTCTTCGTACGTCCCCCCCTTCTTTTTTTGCTCTCAAGGCTGGCTCCTTTAGTTCAGGCACAATTGCTGCCTGCAGCCGGCTTTGCTCACTTGGGCTTCTGTACACTGATGCGTGCACCCTCCGCGTCAGCTTCCACGTCTTCCACATTATCCACCGACCGCCGGTGTGTTAGATGTATTGAATATCGTGTTGAGTGGCCTCTCGTCGACTCGGAGGCTCCTCCGGCATCATTGATGTTATGTTATGTTAAAAATATTTAGTAAGCGCGCGTACACCAAGCGGTTTCATTGAGGCAGTGTTGCAGCGTCACGTTACGGGAAGTGAGGCGTGGCAACTCCACAGCGTGACGTCCCAGACTGCGTCAATAGCACGGTCAGCAGAACAGTAGAGATCTACTCAGCTCAGAAGTCCCTCAAATATGGGTGAATCAATAAACAAATAAATAAGTTTGTGGATAATTAATGGGTAGGTGCATGGGTGTACGGATCAATGGGTGAGTGCATGAATATATGGTTGAATAAATGAGCACTGGATGAATGAGTGAGTTGATGAACAGATGACTGCGTGGGTGGTTGCAGACAGATTTCACTAATCTTATAGGCTGACCTCAGAGAGAAGTAGGAGCATTATAAAAAGGAGAAGAATTATCAGTATTTGCCAGTTCAAACATTACACCAGATGTAGTAACCACCATGCAAGGAACACCCACTGTATATAAGGAATGCCCACCTTCATGCTAGTGAAAAAGCATAATGCAAATGTGTGTATCATTGTTACAAAAATGTCCACAATATGTCAAGAATTATTACAATACGCATGTTTTGTTTATGTTTGATCGAATTGTAGAGCACTACATTGTCATAGTGCTGTTTTTTTCAGAAGCAGGAGAGCTTCTCCAGTTGTGTTAGCAGGCAGAAGGCAAATGAGCTACTTAAATTCGTAAGAGTACTTGAGGTTTGTGCTGACTTGGAAAGGATCTGGAAGACTGTCTGGCCTCTATATAGAGTGTAGGAGAGTAGGATCGGCTTCACATGGGTACCCCCACTTTTTGCTGATGCGTCACTGTTTTTCGACCTTAGTCTGGCTGGGGCCCTGCTAATCAGAACCCCAGCCTAGCTGCTTCCTCTCTAAAATGGTTTCCATGTGCCTTAGGCACATCACTGATTGGAATCTGGAGTGCCCTTATAAGTCCCTAGTATATGGTATACTATGTACCAAGGGCATAGGTACCTCAGAGGCCTACCAGGGGCTGCAGCATGTATTATGCCACCCCTGGAAGGCAATCCCAACTGACACCACAGGTCTGCTACTGCAGCCTGGGTAAGGTGGTGCATGCACCCCTTACTGTGATATAGGTTACCTATATCACTAAATACATACACACATATAAACCTATAAGTCACTCCTATGGCAGGCCTTATCAATCCTGAAGGCAGGGTGCGTGGTTCCTATGTGAGAGGGTGCCCCTGCATGAGCCGGGCCCCTCTGCAGCGTTCGGAGACCCTTCTCTGATGCTGTTTGTAGTGCAGCCTGACCATATACTCTTAAGCGCATTATAACCTTGCGTTAAATGCTAACTTTGGAATGGCTGCACCGAAACATGTCGTGTTTGGTGTCAAACATCTTGGAATACTACCCCCGCCAATTCTGGCGGCGGGGGTAGCATTCCACCCTTCTAGAGGGAGAGACATGTTAACCCTGGCCTGGCCGGTAACTTCTTTCTAAAGCCCTGGCATCACAAAATGGATGCTGCTGCCACAGACACAAGTCTGGTCTCCTGCTGCTGGACGAAACTCCGGCAGGGGAGGCCTGGACAATAGGTTTCCTGTCCCAGGGAGGTGTGACCACCTCCCCAGACAGGATAATGTGTATTGGGGCTGGGCGGGAGCACTTTCGGGTGCTTTGAAGTCCTGCACTGGGGGCACACTTGGTGTCCCTGTGCATACCCCAGTTCAAACTGGATCAGGGGCTTGCAGCCCCTGCTTTGGCGCGAACTGGACAAAGGGAAAGGGGTGTAGCCACCCCTCTGCCCTGACCCACCCATAGGTGGGGCCACAGAGTAGTCCAACCCCTAAACTTGGTATAAGTATAGGAACCCAGTCCTTAGGACTTTAGATTATCCCTGGATGAAACTCGACACTGAATCCTGGACCTTCGACGCTCTACTCAAGACTAGAGGACAGAAGAATCTCCCTTGGGGTCAAGGAGTGACTCCCCTGCTTGGCAGGCACCAAAGAAGCAATTGTCCGGTCTGCATCGCCTAAGCTCCCGTTGGACGCCAAAGTCTTTGCATCACCAGAGGTGGATTTCCAGACTTCCCCGAGGCTGCCCTGAGTCCCCAGCAAAGCTGAGGCCCGTAGCTGTCGTGGGTAACGTGGAACCGTGACCCCTGGACACCGCACGCATTTGCTAGTGCATCCTCTTCTGGGTCTCCCACGAAGTCGTGCTTTGGGCTCCGAGTAGCCTTAGCCTCCAGCACCAACTGCACCAAAGATCACTGGCCTCCATCCACGAGTGTCCTGTGAGCCAGCTCCACGTGCGACGTCTCGAGGCTCCTTCGCGGTCGCTAGCCCGTTGGCTAGTAGCCCTTCACGAAGGCCAATCCTTTTCTTCTTGGGCTCCCTGGTTGCTCCAGGCTTGCCCTCACTTACCCTTGCTGGGTGAGTTTCTCAGACCTTGCTGGTCTGCATCATCGTCATTCTTCACTTTCATCGAGACTTGCCGTTGCCAAGGCTTGTTGGGTCCAATCCGGTCGCCGACACCTCAGCACTCGACAAACATCGTGTACCAGCCCGAATCCTGCTCCTGGTCGCCGACAACGCCTCCTGGACCTCGTGGCTGAAGAGTCAAGACGACCGTCAACCTACCTGAAGCACTCAACATCGGTGGGCATCCGCTCATCGCCTTCCTGGTCACTGGCTAGTGACCCAGACTCTGTCCCCTCTGCTTTCAGGTTCTTCAGATCTCCGATCCACTCTTGGATCCACCCGGACACTTTCCACTTGGTCGCCAGCAGCACTTTGCAGCAGATCGCCATTCAAATCGACGACGAAACCCGACCCCGAAAGGCACCTATGCACCCGGCTTCCCTGGGTGAGGTAACAAGAGTACTCCGGTGCTCCCGTGGGTAGAGACTCTAGAACGACCTAGTTCTCAAAGGGTTTGCTCCAAGTCCTCCTTTAAGTGTCCCTTTTCTTTAATTTCCTGATCGCGACTTTCTCCATAGAAGTTAACGGCGTATCGCGGCTGTGTATTTACACTGCACGCGTCCCCCGTGGGTCCCCTGTGTCACTACCTTGGGTGGTTCCTTGTGGTCCAAGCACTTCTAGAGGCTCTAGGCCTGGTGTCTAGCTCAGTCGTGGTTCTTATACCACTTTATTGGTATATGGTTTGGTACGCCCCTAGGGCCCAAACGTGTATTTGTGCTATTACTGTGTTTAAATAACTTATAACTTGTGTACTTCGAACTCTAGCCTCATAAAGAGACTAGAGGGGTGTGTTTAGCAATAAATACATATATTTTGAATTTATACCTGGTGTGGTGCTCTTTCATTTGGTCACTCAAGAGATTATAGACTGGTAAAACAAGCTGCTTTACATTCCTTCAAGACTTAGCCTGAAGGCTGCTCTCCATAGCTACCACTAGGATAGCTTTCAATAAGGTTGTCTTTAACCTATCTCCAATAAGGGGTTGTTTGGACTGGTGCAAGGTGCCCACTATAATTAGTGGACAGCATATGCCAGGCCAACTTCTCACATAGAGGGCGGGTGGCCCATGGATTTCTTACCATAGAAAAAGCACAGACCATGGGCAGTGGCATAGCCAGTGTGTCATGGGCGCCTGTGTGAGGAAGGAAGTGGGCACCTTGGCTGCTATTTGAATCATACAGTATGTCAATAATCAGGATTTGGTGGGCCCCTCAAGGTTGTGGGCACCGGTGCTACTGCACCTGCTGGGCCAATGGAAGTTACACCTCTGGTGAAGAACACATATCCTTGGGCAAGATTTGCCTTATGTGAAACTGCCACAAAATAAAAGTTATTACTGTCTGCCACATACCTTGTTTCAAATCCTTCAAGAATTAAAGACAAAGCGTTTATCTTTGATGTCAGAAGAAGATACTCGTCTATTGGCTGAATTGCACTGTGCGCACATGGTGTGACTGGATTATCCCAGCTTCCTTGCTTGACAAAAATGTGTGATACTATTCAAATACTTTATTTCACCAAGCCTCTTTTTTTAGCTGATTGTTGTTTATAAGAGCCCAGGGCCCCTTCCAATATGTGAGTTCAGGAATCTGTGCTGTACAACACCCTCTCGTATTTGAGTTATTAGCCTATAATATTGTTTATTATCTGTAATAAGAATCTAAGCCTCATTTAGGGAGTACAAGATGACTCCTGACACGCCACTTAGTTCACTAATAGAAACGTCATCACGGCGGACGCATGAATGTTTGTCAGTTCGTGTTTAAAAGCTCTCACGTTTATTAAGTACACATTGTTCTCAAATTACCTGATGTACTAGTGAGATGAAACGCTTCTGCGTGTTAAGAGATATGTTATTTTACATTTTGAAGGAACTGCCTTACCATATTCAAACATGAGCTTAATTGCATGACTGGCATATTAACAGTGCTCGGCTCATGGAGGGTCTTCTAGTGCCAGCGCCTCGGACGTGGCTCTGCTGTCTGTTCTCCCTGTTAAGTTTTCTCGCCCACCTAGTTGAATAGATGGGAGCACGGAGCACCTAAGGGGTGAGTGAGTTAGTGGTTCGTGTTCATGTTGACGTACCTGCGACTGAGATGTAGGGCAGGCAGCTGCAGCAAGGAGGATAATTGGGCAAGCGGCGTTCCCGTTTCGAGGTGACTACGTTTTGAATAATGTAAAAAGTACAACAATCAGTTTATTGATGTTAATAATTGATATACGCACCGCATGCACGCTCCGTCCAGCCTGCAAGCTCCAATTCATATGGCCTTACTCACTCTCTCCCCTCCTGTGGGACTACGAGGCAGGCAGAACGGGAAAGCGGCAGCACGCTGACAACAGCGTCATTGATTGGTGGGTCACTCAGCCCAGCACGGTCCATGGGCCCAAAAGTTAAACCAATCAGCAGCTCCTGCGCAACATCGTAACGGTACATAGAGCTGCTGATTGGATAAGCCACTTTGCACAAATCAATTAAAATAAACCAATTATGTTGTACGCTCACAGTTCCGTCCACCTACGGTGACACAAGTGGGTCACAAAACATTTCGGAGTCCCATTGCTTCGCCTCAATTGCTTGGTAACATTTTACATTTAGTACTCAGCAAACGTGTGTGGCCACCACCCGAGAGCAAAATAAAACTGCCCACTATCTCCCAAAAATGGCCCATGGAGTGGACCAGTAAGTAAGGCGATCCCTTAGGCTGTGCCTGATTGCCTGGCAGTGTTACACGGTGTTCAAGGCAGACTACACCCCCCAAACCTCTGGGCCCCGGTGCATTTCACCGGCTGCACCAATGGTAGCTACACCACTGACTGCAGAGAGTAAAGGTAGTTAAGGTACCCACGTATTAGGTGGGAGGAGGATGAAGAAGCACTGAGAACAAATAGGAGGAAAGTAAAGAAGAACAAACAACAGCTAAAAGAAGGCTGAAGGAGCACAGATGGCAGGAGGAATGAATTTAAAATTCAAAAGATGATTGAAGAAGGCTAAAAGAGCACGGCTGGAGATCAGAGGAGGGTGAAAGAGCTCCAGAGAGCAGGTGGGAGGGGAGTAAAGCAACACAGGGAGAGGGCAAAGGATCAGGGACGGTAGGTGGTATGAGGGTTAAGAAACATGCAGTATGGGTATGCGCATATGTATCTGCAGTGCCTCACCACATGCAACTGTCGGGGATGCTAGTAGACCCTTGACCTGCTGTCCGTAGCAGTGTCCCTTTTGTGCCAGGTCATACAGATAAGCTCCTACAGCTCACATACGTCCTTTCAGATTTGACAACCAGCCTCTGTCACTGCTTCGCACTGTGGTTGTGGCAAGGTTGGCAGCTGAGCACTTTGGACTTGCTGCTCGGTACCACCATGATGATTCTGCTCTGGGACCACTCAAGCAGTGAATGGCCTTCCTCAAATTTCATATTAGAATCACCTCTGACTTCGCATGAAAGCTGCATGTCTCCCTCTGTGAGCCAGATTGTTACTTTTAGCAGCAGGATGTGGGTGGAAAGGGCAACATTTGGAGCAGTGCTTGCTGTTGATTGCTTGAGTCAATGGGCTTGAATGTGGCCACCATCTAGAAAGAAAGAGCAGTCCAGTGTCAAAAACGCATAGCCCAGCTGGCTGAGTGAGGGTCTTTCCACCAAGTTGAGATGGATTGGTTCTGGTATCCATGGGCCACTCACCTATACTGCTCTACTGGCAAAAAGAGGGACTGCCCATCACGTGTTTGGGCAAGTCCAAGTCACCCCTTCCATGGTTCTCACTCACACAGGAACCATTCCAATTGGCAGTAGTGCTGGGTTCACAACCATGCTGGGGCAGATTCCCTGCTCTCTCCTCAGCTATGATACCAGATATGGACTCCTTTGCTAATCTCTCCTGTAAAGCATGAATCCATAAAATACCATACATCGGTATCTACTCACAATGTCTATGGCAAAGCCTGGTCCAAAATACCCATGACACTTCCACTGAGCAATGGCTGAAGAAGGCTGGGCTGAAGCCCATGTCTAAGTATGTGTTATTTATTTCTCAATTACATGACATCTTGCAACTCTGGCCAAGTCAGATTTCCAGGGTAAACAGCAGTATAAAACATGTGCCATTGTAGGTAGATATAGTATAAAGCCTCAAGCCAGATCCAGTGTGAGAGGCTGGCCTGGTATATGGTGTACACTTATGTACGTGGAAACCCTGCACCAGTCCAGACAACCCTTATGGTGATTTTGGAGGTCTTAGACAACCATAGAAAGCTCTCTAAGTGGTAGCTGTGGGGAGCAGCCTTCAGGCTTAGTCCAGAAGGAGTGTAAAGCAGCTTGTTTTACCAGAATGCAATCTTATATGTATAGATTAAATGAAAAAGAACCACACAAGGTATTTATAAAAATATGTATTTATTATATAATACTCTCTAACACATTTAGATATCTCCTACCTGGAGATATGTACAATGCACACAATACTTTGCATGGAAATCACATAAATAGCACAGAACACAGTGAACCCCAGGGGGGGACCAAAACATATATTAAGAAAGTGGTATAAGAACCACGACTCGTGTCAAGATAATGTCCAGAGGACGTAGAAGTGCCAGGCACCCAAGGAACCACCCAAGGTGAGTGACTAGGAACCCCATGGAGATCGTGTGCAGTGTGGGAACACGACTGTGTTCTCCGTACAAATCGAGGTGTAAGTCGAGGTTGGATTTTTAAAGAAAAAGGACCCTTCCCAGTGGATCTTGAAGAAACCCTGTGGAAGACAGAAGGTTGGAGAGCCACCCCACCCGTGGATACCCAAGTACCCACGTTACCTACACCAGGGAAGCCGGATGCATAGGTGTGAAGTGGTGTCGGAAACCACCGTCAAACCCAATGGAGGACTTCAGGAAAGTGCCGCTGCTGGAGAAGGAGAAAGTGTCCGGTGGAATCCGAAGGTCAATTCTAGTTGAGAGGTACCTGCAAGCAGAGGGGACAGAGTCTATGTCACCCAGGACTGACCCAGAGACCTGGAAGACGAATGCCCACCGATGTCGGGTGTTGCAGGAGAGTCGACGGTGACCTTGACTCTGCAGCTGTTGTCGTGTAGTTCCTATATTACCCATACAGGATCTGCGCGTTCGGATAACATAAACTGTAGGATTGGTGGCAGACTGGCTCTGAGCACCCCCACCGAGAATGTTAGCCTTTCTGTTTTAGCTAGCTCACAGTGCCACTAGAATCTCCTCTTATCGGGGAGAGAATAGTTTCTAGCAACCTCAGAACATGACAACCCTGATCCCCCAGGATCGTGAAAACAATATACTACTTTTCGCTCAGTCACTCGTGCTCACTTATTCGGTCTCAGAGAGTTACACAGAAGAAACAGTTGGGCGTGTTACAATAAGAATTTAATGCACAGTTGTTCTTCTAGTTTAAAATAGATGTGCTGCAACAACCGTTAGCCAGTAGCAGATATATATGATTAGCAGTACAGTGAAAATAAAAGGATAGTACAGTTCTACCATCTTGCAATAATCATGAATACATACATGAATATAAAATGCATGATAAAAAGTGCACGTACTCCTACGATGCCTATCTAGATGTACCTAAGTGTACCTAGCATGTGAGTAGGTGTGAAGCCAAGAATCCCTCTAGGATTTAGTCTAACCCCATTACCTGAAGTGAGAGAGTGTGGGACCCCGTCCAGGTCTCGAGTTGGACACCCCGCGAGGGATGTGTTAGACCACTGTCAGCTGGAGCGTCTGCATGCAGGAGCCTCAGTGTCTCTGGTCAGTGTGTCGGCCTGGAAGTCTCGGTCTCCTCTCCCAACCCTAGCAAGATGTGCTGTATTTATACAAAAAGTATCTAGGGTTTCTTTGTCCCCTTGTTTCTTGTATTAGCCATTGTTGGATTTGAGGATGACGTATGGGATGAACCTTGTACGTAGATATTATGCAGGTGGTGTAGCCTCTGCCTGGTTTCCAAGAACCCTCATGAATATTCATTCATACTATATGAGTCCATTGATGGAGTTATAGGATGCTATTGTTCAGGGAAAAACCCTCCTGTGCCCAGGACTAGAACTAGGTAAAGGTTCAATCCTAAAGGCTCGTTACTGTGTAGTATAAGGGAGATAATGTAGGTGAAGGTGTATGATATTACCCGGCCCTATATTAGGGTACCTATATGAAACATAACACTGTGGGGGCTAGGTGACGCTGAGGAAGACCAGGAGCCATGCGCAAACTGTCTCACGTTGGATGTCGACAGTTGACGGTTCGGTGACCGTCGGAAGCACCAACAAGCCTTGGCAACTGAAACCCACGTGGATGTCAAAGAAGGTGCAATGTTGGGACCAGCAACGTCCAGGGGACTCACCACAAGCAGGGGAGTCAGGGCAGGCCCCGAGCAATCAGGGGAGCCCAAAAGAAACAAAGGTGACCCTCAACAGGACCCACAGGCCGGAGGCACTGGAGTCGCAAGAGGACCTCGTGCAGCTCACCAAAAGATGCAGGCCACAATGCAATCGATGCGGTGTGGACAAAGATTCTGGTCACTGGAGATGCTTAAGGTTGGGGCTACTTGGAGCCCTAAGATCTTGATGGAAGGAAGCCAACAAGCCTTTGCAACGGCAAGTTGACGCAGTGCACAGGGGTTCGGTTCCTGCAGCTCCCTACAAGGGATACTGGCTGCAAACTTAGTGAGAGTGTAGGGCAGGCCTTGGGAGCTGTAGAGAACCACCACCTGTGTTGTTGAACCTTTCAGAGTCTGTTGGAGCTCAGGGTCAGCAGACCAGTCAGCTTGGTTGCGGTGCCTGCAGATGCAGGGAAGTGACTCCTTCACTTCAAGGGAGATTCCTTCAAGTGTCTTGGATGCCCACAGGCCTTGGAAGGTTCCTGTATGGTGCACAGGCACAGACGATGCAGCAGACTGAAAGGGGGACAAAGTCGAGCCCAAACGAAGTCCAGAGTGCCCAGACGGTAGAAGTTGAAGTGGTGTCTGAATTGAATCGTGTCCCACGACGAATCTAGGGACCCACCCACAGGTAAGCCCTTAAGTACCCCAAGGAAAGGGTTGAGACGATTCAGGGGACCTTCCCAGGGCAGGATCTGGACAGTGGGGAGGTTACTTGCATGTCCTTTGTCCAGTTTCGTGCCAGAGTAGGAGCCAACGGCTCCCAGAGCTGATTTGAACTGGACTATGCAAGGGGACACCAAATGTGCCCCTCATGCAGACTGAGTGGTGCCGGCAAGCGCACCCAACCGGCCCCAGTACACTAAATCCTGACTGGGAGGTGGTCACACCTCCCTGTGACAGGATACCTATTGTTCTGCCTTCCTCTGCTCGAGCTTGGGTCAGTAGCAGGAGGGCAGAATTGTGTCTCTGGTTGGCAGCAGCCATGTTGTTCTGTCCGGGTCTAGAAGACTGGTACCGGGAGCATGGAGAGCCTAACGGAGGGCTCTTCCAGTGCTTGGAATCATACCTCCCGCACCATTTACGGTGTGGGGGTATGATTCCAACATGTTTGATACCAAACATGATAGGATTTGTTGCAGCCTGTTTCGAGATGGTCATCACGTAATTACGCGGTGCCCCTCTTTATGGTATATGGCTGCTTCACTTACATCCTGGGAGAATGGACTCCGTAGGCTGTAGAGGTGTCCTGCTCATGCAGGGGCACCCTCACACTTAGAACCAAGCACCCTGCCTTCAGGATTGCAAAGCCCTGCTATAGGGGTGACTTATAGGTTTTAAGTGCAGTGACCCTATGTTAGAAATGGGGGGGCTCTAGTTGTCAATGGTTTGCACCTTGTCCAAGTAGGGACCCTTCCTTCTAATCAGGATTAGGGAGTTACACTCCTAAAATAACCCCTGCTCACCCCCCTTGGTAGCTTGGCACGAGCAGTCAGTCTTATCTTAGAGGCTGTGTGTAAAGCATTTGCACATAACCAACAGTAATACAGTGTAAGCACTACAAAAGGACACCATACCAGTTTACAAAAATATCCAATATTTTTATATTCTTAAGACAAGACCAAAAACGATAAAAATCCACAATACAGTACTTATAAATCTTCAGTTATCAAAATAACCTTGAAAAACAGTTCCTTGAAGTTGATAGCTCCCTCTGGGGCTATCACGGCGTCGTGAACAAACAAATCCAAACAGTTCTGGCTGACCGCTGCGTCGCAGGCCAGCTACGGTGTTGGGGAGACCCGCAAGACAGTACCTTCAGAAATGCAGGGCGTCGGTGACCTCACGTTGAGCTTCCGAAAGCACGGCATCCGCAGGCGTCGGTTCCGGAGGTTGGTGCAGGAGTCGTCAGGCCCTTGAAGTCGCACGCGTTGCAGATGGAACTCCTCGTGGTTGAAGTCAGGAGCGCTGGTGTCAGCAGGCGTCAGGTGCTGTGGTGCGAAGTGCAGCGGTGCGGCGTGCGGTGCCCTCAGGTCGTGGTGCGAGCAGCGGCTCGGTGGCGGCGTCAGATGGTATCGTCGGTGAGTCCAGGGTCGCGGTGCGAAGTGATGCGGTGCTCGTCGCATTGCTGGCATGTCACGGTGCAAGTAGCGGCGTCGTCGTTGCTGAAGCGCTGTCGTCGATTTACGAACTGAAGTCGATGGCGCCGGCGTCGGTAGGCCAAGGCTGCGGTTCGGGATGAGGGTGGTGCGTCGTGTAACTTTACGAGCGGTGTCCTTGAACCACAGTGCAGGCAGCGGCGCTGATTTCGGTGTTGAGTGGCATCGTCGGGGATACCAAGGCGGCATCGTGAAGCGAGGCGATGCGGAGTGCGGTGCCCACAGGTCGCGGTGCGAGCTGCGGCTCGGTGGGGGCATCAGCAGGCGTCGTCGGTGAGACCAGGGTCGCGTTGCGGCTGTGCCCTCTGTGGTGACTTCAGGACATGGAGTCGGCAGCGGCGTCATAGACGGCGTCGGGTTGCTTTTTCTTCTGTTGCAGCACAAAACACCCAGTCCCCAGTGCTGAGGGCAGGAGAACTTGAAGTCTTTGCTATTCCTGAGACTTCTTGAACAGGGGGCAAACTCTACCTCAAGCCCTTGGAGATACTCAAAGAAAGAAGTTGTAGAAAGTTCAGTCCAGTCCTTTCACTGCCCAAGACAGAAGCAGCCACTGCAGGCCAACACAGCAAAGCACTCAGCAAAGTGGTAGTTCCTCCTCACAGCTTCTCCAGCTCTTCTTCTTGGCAGTCTTCTTGGTCCAAAAGAGTTCTAAAGTTCAGGGGTTTGGGCCCCACTATTTATACCACAAAATGCTTTGTCCTCTCAGGCAGAGAGTGTCTGTGCCCAGCCAGAACCAGTTCTGCCCTCTCTGGTGTAGCTTCCTTGCAGGAGGTGGAGACGGCATTGTCAGAGGCAGACCAGGCCCATTCAGGTGAAAGGAAATCTCCTCCACCTACTCTAAATGCAGCCCAGGTCTATTCAGCCCTTTCCTGACCCACCTAGACTGTCTGGAGCCATGGCTCTTCCCCAGCCCCTGTCATCCAAAACCCAGACAGTCAATCCACAAACCCAGCAGAGGCCTACTGGATGGCTGAGCAAGAAAATACCTACTTTCTAAAAGTGGTATTTTCAAACGCAGAATGTAAACATCACCTTTACTAAAAGATGCATCTTTAGATTCTGAGTTCAGGAATACTAAACTGTATTTTTGTTTCTATTTCCCAGGGCCAGTTATGTTTATAAGATGTTATAAACAAACTCCCCATTCTGTCCTATGGGAACAGGTAGCCTTGCAATAGTGAAAAATCGAAATTGGCAGTAATTCACTATCAGGGCATGCCACACACACCAGGGCAAGTCCTACCTTTCACATACACTGCACTCTGCCCACAGGGGTACCTTGGGCCTACCTTAGGGGTGACTCACATGTAGAAAAGGGAAGGTTAGGGCCTGGCAAGTGGGTACACTTGCCAAGTCGACATGGCAGTCCCAGACTGCACAGGCTGTTTGTGTGGGTGGCACAATCCAGTGCTGCAGCCCACTAACAGTATTTGATTTACAGGCCCTGGCACCCTCAGTGCACTTTACTAGGGACTGACAAGTAAATCAAATATGCCAATCATGGAAGCAGCAATCCATAACACAATTTACAACAGGAGTACTTGCACTTTTCCACTGATCAGCAGTGAGAAAAGTGCGCAGACACTAAGTCAGCAAAAACAGAGTCAAAAATGGGAGGTCAGAAAGCAAAAACTCAGGGGAAACACGCCAAAAGATGCCAATTCTAACACATGTCCCCTCCAGCTGAAAGTAGGGAGAACTACCCAACCTCCTGGGAGTTCTCTTCACTAAGGCGGAAGAACCTGGACAGACCATCTGCATTGGCGTGTTCTGTGCCAGGGCGGTGTTCCACCATAAAGTCCATTCCCTGTAGGGAGATGGACCACCTCAGCAGTTTTGGATTCTCACCCCTCATTTGCATCAACCATCTGAGGACCCTGTGGTCTGTCTGAACCCGGAAGTGAGTCCCAAACAGGTAGGGCCTCAGCTTCTTCAGTGTCCAGACCACAGCAAAAGCTTCCCTTTCTATGGCACTCCACCTCTGTTCCCTGGGGAGTAGTCTCCTGCTAAGGAAGACTACAGGCTGGTCTAGGCCCTCTTCATTCAGTTGTGAGAGCACCGCTCCCACACCATGCTCTGAAGCGTCAGTCTGCACGACGAATTCCTTGGAGAAGTCGGGTGCCTTGAGCATGGGCGCTGTGCACATGGCGGCCTTCAGGGCATCAAAAGCCTTCTGGCAAGACTCAGTCCAGATCACCTTCTTGGGCTGCTTCCTGGAAGTCAGCTCTGTTAAGGGGGCAACAATGGTGCCATAGCCCTTAACAAACCTCCTGTAGTAACCGGTGAGACCTAAAAAGGCTCTCACCTCTGTCTGGGTCTTGGGGGGCTCCCAAGCCAGAATGGTTTCAATCTTGGGCTGTAGGGGTGCCACCTGGCCGCTTCCTACCTGGTGTCCCAAGTACACCACAGAACACTGCCCGATCTGGCACTTACTGGCCTTGATCGTGAGGCCCACCCTCTGCAGAGCCCTCAACACTTCCTGAGGTGCTGCAAGTGTTCTTCCCAGCTGGAACTGAACACTGATATGTCATCCAGGTAGGCAGCACTGAAATCCTCCAGTCCAGGCAACACCTGGTTGACCAACCTCTGAAAGGTAGCAGGGGCATACTTCAACCCAAAGGGCATCACCCGGAACTGGTAACGTCCTTCTGGGGTTGAGAATGCTGACCTTTCCTTGGTCCCATCGGTTAAGGCAATCTGCCAGTACCCAGACATCAAATCAAATGTGCTGAGGAACCTGGCAGCTCCCAACCGATCAATGAGCTCATCAGCTCTGGGGATGGGGTACGCGTCAGTCCTGGTGACGGCATTGAGCCCACGGTAGTCCACACAAAACCGTAGTTCTGGAGTGGCACCGGGTGCAGCAGCCTTTGGGACCAAGACCACTGGGCTGTTGGAGGGCTCGATCACCCCTAACGCCAACATCTTAGAGACCTCCTCTTTGATGCTGACCCTGACCCAGTCAGTCAACCTGTAAATCTTGTGTTTTACAGGAGGGCTGTCTCCAGTGTCCACGTCATGGGTACACCAGTGAGTAACACCTGGGGTCAGAGAGAACAGTGGGGCAAACTGTCCCAACAACTGGTGACAGTTGCTATGCTGCTCTGGGGTCAGTGTAGGGGAGAGGATCACACCTTCCACTGACCCATCATGCTCCTTGGTAGACAGGAGGTCAGGGAGAGGTTCACTCTGTCGCCACGAGCATGCTCACTTCGGACCTGTGGGGCTTGTGGCGGTTCACGTGCAGGCCCTTCAAAGGGTTCCTTGGAGTCCGCAAATCCACCAGGTAGGTGACATCACATTTGTGCTCCACCACCTCAAACGGCCCAGTCCACTTGTCCTGCAAGGCACAAGGTTCCACTGGGGCCATGACCCACACTTTTTGACCAGGTTGAAATTTGACCAGAGTGGCATTCTGGTCATGCCACTTCTTCATTTCTTCCTGGCTTGCTTCTAGGTTCGCCTGAGCGAGTTTCCTGAAGCGGGCAGTTTGGTTTCTGAAGGCCAGCGTGTAACTAAACACATCTGGGGAGTTTTCCTGGGAGCTGCCTCCCAGCCTTCCTTCACCAAACTCAGAGGTCCTCTCACAGGGTGATCATACAGAAGCTCAAAGGGACTGAACCCAAGAGACTTCTGTGGCACCTCCCTGTATGCAAAGAGAAGGCATGGCAAGAGGACGTCCCACTTACGTCTCATGGGTTCTGTTAGACCCTTAATCATGCCCTTCAAGGTCTGGTTGAATCTCTCCACCAGACCATTACCTTGTGGGTGGTAAGGAGTGGTGAACTTGTAGGTTACACCACACTCCTTCCACAGGGATGTCATATACTTGGATATAAAATTGGTCCCCCTGTCAGAAACCACCTCTCTGGAGAACCCCACGCAGGAAAAGATCCCCATTAATGCCCGGCCCACCACTGGTGCTGTCGTTGTCCTGAGAGGGATTGCCTCCGGGTACCGGGTGGCATGGTCCACCAAGACCAGGATGTACCTGTTGCCCATGGCTGTCTTGGGATCCAGTGGCCCCACAATGTCCATCCCTACCCTTTCAAAGGGTGTTCCAAGATGGCTGAGCAAGAAAATACTTACTTTCTAAAAGTGATATTTTCAAACACAGAATGTAAAAATCACCTTTACTAAAAGATGCATCTTTAGATTCTGAGTTCAGGCATTCTAAACTTTATTTTTCTACCTAGTTCCCAGGGCCAGTTTTGTTTATAAGATGGTATAAACAAACTCCCCATTCTGTGCTTTGGTAACAGGTAGCCTTGCAATAGTGAAAAACGAAATTGGCAGTAATTCACTATTAGGGCATGCCACACACACCAGGGCATGTCCTACCTTTCACATACTCTGCACCCTGCCCACAGGGGTACCTTGGGCCTACCTTAGGGGTGACTGACATGTAGAAAAGGGAAGGTTAGGGTCTGGCAAGTGGGTACACTTGCCAATTCGACATGGCATTCCCAGACTGCACACAGGCTCTGCAATGGCAGGCCAGAGTCACATTCACAACTGTTTGTGTGGGTGGCACAATCCAGTGCTGCAGCCCACTAACAGTATTTGATTTACAGGCCCTGGCACCCTCAGTGCACTTTACTAGGGACTGACAAGTAAATCAAATATGCCAATCATGGAAACACCAATCCATAACACAGTTTACAACAGGAGCACTTGCAGTTTACCACTGATCAGCAGTGATAAAAGTGCGCAGAGACACTAAGCCAGCAAAAACAGAGTCAAAACCGGGAGGTCAAAAAGCAAAAACTCAGGGGAAACAAGCCAAAAGATGCCAAGTCTAACACCCTAGATATAGGAAACCTATATCTTTAGTAAGTGGTGCTAGCAACATCTTACACATGCTGCAATGGCAGGCCTGTAGTTACAGTTTGAATGGTCTCCCATGAGTTGCATAATACATGCTTCAGTCCACGGGGGACCTCTGGGGTACCTATGCCTTGGGTACCTTAGTACCATACACTAGGGAGTGATAAGGGTACCCCAGTATCGAATCTGGGATGTACCTAAGTACTGAACATAACAATTTAAGGGAGAAAGCAGAGAGACTGGGGTCCTGATTAGCAGGATTCCAGTCAGACTAGTCAAAAACAGCTTAGCACCAGGCAAAAAGTGGGGGTAACCATAAAAGCAGATCCTACTTTCCTACAGACAGCACACATGGTACACAAACAGAGGTTACAAGTTGAGCGTTAGTGTTGGGGAGAACGCTCCACATAGCCCAAAGCTGGTTGTCAAAGGAAAGTGAGACAACGCAAGCACAAGGTCAGCCAATAATTGAAACCACTGCTAGGGTAAAAAGGGTAAAATGTGACATCCTGATTAAAGAAGTATTCATTCACAAGTGCCCTGTATATTATTTAAAAGAGCTGTAGGAAATTGGGTATCAGTTGTGGAGGATGTGAGACCTGCACAAGTAATACATGCCCAATTTCCCCTTACTGGGAACCAAGCACCCCACTGTAGCGCTTAACTCTCTCAGGGTAGCGAAACCAAGCAGTTCAACGCATACCCAGGGGAGGTGTTGTGGGCTAGCAATCACCATTCACTGGCATGCAATAATAACACTCAATAAATAATTCTCCAGTCAGTGCTTTTTCTTGGAAAAAGGATAAGTACATTTATTACACACTGTTAGACTTGGCTTTTTCAGCGGGTTTACCCCCAGACTTTTTGCTTTTTGGTCTCCTGTTTTTGACCCTGTGTGTGTTGGTTTTAGGACTCTGGGCACTTTACCACTGCTAATCAGTGCTAAAGTGCATATGCTCTCTATAAAATGTGTTATGGATTGGTGTTTCCATGATTGGCCTATTTGGTTTATGTGTCAGTCCCTTGTAAAGTGCACTGCGAGTGCCAGGGCCTATAGACCAAATGCTGTTGGTGGGCTGCAGCACTGGATTGTGCCACCCACGCTTTGCAGAGCGGAACATTGACCGTGAGGGGAACGGCCACTGTAAACCCTTTTTTAGCCGTGAGGGGAACGGCTCTCTTTTCCTTGTTCTCCGCTCCAGCCACACAGCCGTGAGGGGAACGGCTTGAAGGAACCACAACTCCCGGCAGGCCAAAGCTGGACGCCTGCTCCTGCTACCACGCAAGCGCCAGGTGGCGCTTTTAGCCCTGCTGAGTCCCCCGCTGCGCGGGACGCTTTGCAGAGCGGAACATTGACCGTGAGGGGAACGGCCACTGTAAACCCTTTTTTAGCCGTGAGGGGAACGGCTCTCTTTTCCTTGTTCTCCGCTCCAGCCACACAGCCGTGAGGGGAACGGCTTGAAGGAACCACAACTCCCGGCAGGCCAAAGCTGGACGCCTGCTCCTGCTACCACGCAAGCGCCAGGTGGCGCTTTTAGCCCTGCTGAGTCCCCCGCTGCGCGGGCGAAGCCCGGGCCAAGGGCGGGCCCGTCCTTGCCCGTCATAGTCTGGAAGAGGCTGGGCTGGGCCACCTCTCTTTCCCCCAGAGTAGATCGTGAAAGTTCCCCTTAAAGCGTATAGAACGCCGATTGAGTTCACCCCTCACCAGGTACAGGCGAAGTTGTATGTATAACTCTTTCTTAACTGGAACTATTGCATCTTAACTCTCTCCCCAAGCGGTGTTGCTTCTTTGGACTATTAGGATCTACTAGTGTTGGACAGTTTTACTTTGTTTGGACATATTTTATCTTGAACATTGTTGGTTTTTTTTTGTATAAACCTATGATAGTTGTTAGGTTTTATTTCTCGCAGGTACCATAATAGCGCTGCATGTTGTTTGCTATACTTTGCTTATTTTGTACAAATCGTTGGTCGCTCGAATTGCTGCTAGCTCTGTTTTTCCATAAGGACTGTATGTTTATTATACATATTGTATACACTGCTTATTTTGCACATTGAAATCTTACTGGTACAAGTCCTAATTTCTGCTAAATTCTACTTCTCCCCTGGAACTGTATTATTATGCTTATTGTAAATTAGCTTATTTTATATTAGGTGTTCGAATTTGTTCTTAATAGTGTTTTAACCGGGTTTTTTACTTCTTGGCATTATATGAACCTGTAGTCTTGCCAAGTTTTATCAAGCGCCAATCCTTTGCTGCTTTGCCCTTTCTCTTGCCATACATCTTGCATTAGTTTTATTATTTGAAAAATGAGCAAACGGAAAATGACCCCCGGTAAGAGTGTGATTGGGACTCTGGACGCATTTTTCTCAAGAGCCGAATCAGTTCTTATACATGAAATTCAGCTTACGGAAAGGAGATTATCATTAGAGCCCCCGTATTTAGAAGATAGAACTCCTATTAAATTGGTAGCTCCCGTAGTAGAAGGGATCAGGAATGCCGATCTTTCTCGGCATAGTCTTCCCTTCACTCCGGAACTAACTCCAGTCTCGACGCAAATTTTACCTAGCCCCGGCATAGAGTTGATAACCACTTCTAGCCCAGTAAAAGCCAAGACAAGAGGTCAAAAGGCCAAATTAGGCCAGCCTAATAGTAATGACCCACAGGCAAGGAAAAGAAAAGGGAAGAATGGTGGGTCTTCGAAAGGTAGTAGATTAGCCCACAAGATAGATAGCGGTATTGAGGCGTCTTCTTCTCCCCTAGTAACAAACAGTTCGAATGACTTACCTTTACTCATCCCTAATACATGTACGCTGCCTGGGTCTTGTTCTATTAAAGATCATGAGGACCATTTTTGGGGGGAAATGGAAATGTTGTTGTCTTCTTCTCTTGATCCAATAAGGCAGAAAATTGGGGCTATCGAGGAAGCTTTATCCAAACTCAAGGGACAGACCGGTTGCAATTGTTTAAACTCGAAAGTTGCAAATACTAACAGGACATGTGTTACACAGATTGCTAGGGATGTAGTAGTGGGAAATGCACTGCAGGGGGATGTTGAGGCGGTCATAGACTCAAAGGAATCAAATAATGATAAAGTTACCACTAGTAGTCATGGTGGAGTGATTCCTCGTCATCCATCCAGGGTAGTGACGCCTGGATTGAAGGACATGACAGGGTTAGCACTCAGGGATTCTCATCCAACTTGTCTTCCTGTAATTAACCTCCCACCTGAATCTACCCCCTATGTTGTTGTTTTAGGGGATGTTCCACCTCTTGAAATAGGGGCTACAGAGGATTTTAACCAACTAAAAAACAAATTAACACATTGGTTTGCCCAAAATACAGCTACTGGTGTGAGTATTGCTAATAACATCAGCATGGCACGTAGGGTGAGTTGGGTGGGGCCATCTGCTAAAGTGGGTATTAAAGATTGCATCATTGTGAATTTCAATAACCCTAATCTAGTGGCTAGAATCCTGCATAAGGGCACTAACCGCAATCCCCCCTCAGGTGCTATCAGAACTCTCCCCTTGGGTTTTTTTTATAAGCCCAGGGTTCCCACAAGTCCTATTGAATATAATGTAAGGACAAATACCGGACTAGGAAGGTCGAATAGTTCCGTATCAGCTGCACAGTCAGCAGTTAGAATGTATCAACCACTCTTCTCGCAGGTCCAGCCGGCCACCACTCCTTTTTTGGAAGTACAAAACAGATTTTCTACATTAAGTGGACTAGAAGACTGCGACTGACTATTGCCTATAGTAACACAGGAGCCAGGGGGTGGTCACAGTGCAGTGCCCTTAGTTGATGCCGTGGGGAGGCCAAGTGTAGTGATCTCTCGCAATTTTATTTCTTGGAATATCGCTGGGCTGGCAACTAAATTTCGAGATCCCTCTTTAGTCAATTTTTTAAAAGAGTTTAAGATAATCAGTCTTCAAGAAACCTGGCTGTTTGAAAGTAATTTGTTTTTCGAAGGATATAAGGCCTATTTTGTCCCCGCTACCCCGTCTTCCAGTGGGAGAGCTAAAGGGGGCTTAGTCACATATGTGTCTGTGGCCTTAGACAGCCAGATCCTGGTTGTTCCTATTTGGTGTGGAGGGATATTGGTGCTATTTTTTAACACTAGAGGCATTAGATGGGGACTGGTTAATTTTTATAACGCAGTATCCAGTCCCGCACGTGATTGTAATATAGCTGCCTTATGCTCCTTTTTTAGACGTCCCAACAGATTCCCAGTTTCTGATTTTCTGGTCTCTGGGGATTTTAATGCTCACCCATGTGGTAATCCTGCGTTGTCCTGTTTATCTGAACTGGGATGCCCGCGAAGGAGTGGTTTCCATTTTGATCACCACACACAAGGGGAATTGATTAACAACATGATCCAGGAGTTCAACATGGTGTGTTTGATGGCTCTTGTGGCCCCAAACATCAAATTTTTAACTCCAACTTACAAAGGGGTTAGGACAGGATCTTTTATTGACTACATATTAATTTCCTCCCCTTTGCAGTTGTGGATCACAGGTTTCTCCATTGATGAGAGTATTTTTAGTGATCATAATCCGCTTTGTGCCCATATAGCCGGACCACTTATTAGTCACATCGAAGGAGTAGCTACGAGGGGCGTTACGACTCTGACTGACAATAAACGCAGATTGAAATGGACACAGATTGATCCCAAGCTGTTTTATGACAAGGTTAATAGGTTATGTGCCCCTGAACTTTTAACATGTCAAAATCCCTGTTCGCCCCCAGATTATTTGTTGGCAGCTTTTGTGACCTTAGCAGGGAAGATGGGAGATCTCTTAAGTGTTCCGGCCGTAAGGGCTAGAAATCTTGGGCCTAAATGGTTTGACTCTGATTGTACTCGAGCAGCTGGTAAGTTGAAGGCAGCTCTTTCATCTATACCTAGAATACAATCAGTGGTCTGTAACTATCGCAGAGAATATAAGGCCGCTATAGCAGGGCGCAAGACAAAACTAAAAGATGAAGTCTGGCGGGACCTTATTGAGGCAAGTGTATTGAAAAATAGTTCCAAATTTTGGCAAGTGGTGAACCGCCCAGCCATTGGTATGGATAGGGACCCCGTTTTAGGAGCCTTTATTACAGAAGAGGACTGGGTGTCCCATTTTAAAACTATTTTTGACTGTCCCCCGATTGTCGTGGCCCAGTGATAATAGATTTAAATGCTCCAGCTTTATCTTTTAGTATTGATGAGGTTATTGCAGGGATTGAAGGGCTCTCTGCTAAAAGGCCCCAGGACCAGATGGGATTCCCCCAGATTTATTCAAATCTGACCCTTTTTTTTGGGCCCCTATCTTGGTTAATGTTTTTAACGCTGCAGCAAAAATTGGATGCCCCTCTTCCTGGGCTATTTCTACTATAGTTCCCGTTTTTAAAAAGGGCGACCGGGGTAGCCCCCATTGTTATAGACCCATCTCCCTTTTAGATTCAACAGTTAAGGTGGTGGGTCGGATATTATTACAGCGGCTGCAAACTTGGGCAGAGGAAACCGAAATATTGTCAGATGTCCAATATGGTTTTCGCCCCGGTCGTTCCACAATTGCCCAGTGTTTAAATATTCTTATGATTTTCAGTAAATATACTATTGCACGCTCGGGGTCCATATTTTGTGCCTTTATGGATCTGTCATCAGCTTTTGATCGTGTTAACAGAACCAAACTGTGGCAGATCCTGAGGCTAACAGGTGTGGATCCTAGTCTAGTGAACTTCCTGGTGGATCTTCATAATTCTACCCAGGCAAATGTTAGGTTCGCTCAGGATTTGCGTGTCACTGAGAATTTTGATATCAAAAGGGGCGTCCGTCAAGGTTGCATTTTAGCCCCTTTTTTGTTTAATTATTATCTTAACGACTTGGAACAGGAATTATTGGAAACTGGGGTTGATTACCCGTATGTTGGACGTCGCGGCATCCCGATATTGCTTTATGCAGATGATGCCGTCCTTCTATCTAGAACAGAGGTTGGTTTACAATCTCTTTTAAAGGCTTTTGCGGGGTACATGGGTAAACGGGACTTGTCAATTAATAATTCCAAGTCCTATGTGCTGAGAATAGGTAAGCAACCTGTGAAGCCTTTTAAATTTGCAATTGACTCAACTGTGGTCCCTCTTACGAATGTTTTCTCATATTTGGGGGTTCTTATCGACAACAAATTAAAATGGGGACCCCAAATTGAGAAGAAGAAGGGGGAAGTGGTTCGGGCCAATGCGGCCATTTTTAAATTTTCATCAAGAATAGGGAAAAAACCAACTGGGGCCATGTTACAAGTTTATAAGGCTAAAAGTCTTTCCATTGCCACATATGGAAGTGAGATATGGGGATATACAGTTGCAGATCCTCTGCAAGTGGTGGAATTTATTTTTTTAAACGCCTTCTGTGTGTCCCTCAGGGGACCTCTAATTTAGCAGTGCATGAAGAACTGGGGGTCCCCTATATTAGTGACATCCTTGCATTACGTCCATTGATTTTTGGTTGAAATGTTGGTTAAATACAGATTTGTCTTTTAACCACTTATTATTAAGAGAGTGTATGCTGTTAGAACAAGCCTCATGTATCCCTTGGCTAAATTATATTCAAAAGAGTTTTAAAGGGATAGGGCGTGGCGAGCTGTATAGCAAGCCAGAATGCATAGTTAAGCAGGATGTCGTATCAAGCAGAATAGCTTTTATGAGTTTGTGGAGGATGGAAAGAGAAGCGAAGGAGTTGCTGAAACCCAGTGTACGCAATTTTATATTAACGAAAACCACCTTGTCAACCGAACCCTACCTTATGGGGTGTTTGTCTTCTCACGAGAAATATCTTTTAACAAGGTTTAGGATGAATTTATACCATCTCCTGTTGGTTAGACCAAAGGACCATAAGAGGGCAAGTGTGACACTATCCTGCGGCTGCGACGGTGAGTCTCCGCAGGATTTGTTGCACTTTATGTTTGTTTGTAGATTTTATGAAGTTCCTCGTAGGATTTTTTGGTCCCTTATTTAAAACGATTGAATTTTAGACAGGTTCGCCTCGCACTTTTGCATCTACAGATGCTGTCTACGGAGTCACTGTTTTTTACACTTGGCTATTTAAAAGCTTGTGTTAAATCGCGATCCTTTATGGATGTTTAACTTGTTACTTTATTAATGCATTTTTATTGTTCGAATGCTATACACCTATGTTTGCACTTATATAACGTGCATCATTTATACAAATGCTCCTGGGGGTTGCAGTTTTTTACATTCTTGTGGACTGTACATATGTATTTATCGCACATTGCACTTTACATTTTGAATTGCACTTGGGGAGTATGATTCTAATCTGACTTTTTTACCAGCCTAAGGAGATTTGATTTATATATTTTAATGTCTTTGTGTAACTTTTATGGTTTTGATGTTAAAACCGAATAAAGTTTATTGACTGGCATATGCTCTCTATAAAATGTGTTATGGATTGGTGTTTCCATGATTGGCCTATTTGGTTTATGTGTCAGTCCCTTGTAAAGTGCACTGCGAGTGCCAGGGCCTATAGACCAAATGCTGTTGGTGGGCTGCAGCACTGGATTGTGCCACCCACGCAAACAGCCCGTAAAGCGTATCTCGGGCCTGCCATCGCAGAGCCTGTGCGCAGCCTGGGGCTGCCATGTCGACTTGGCAAGTGGACACACTTGCAAGTCCCTAAACCTTCCCTTTTCTACATGTAAGTCACCCCTAAGGTAGGCCCAAGGTACCCCTGTGGGCAGGGTGCGTTGTATGCGAAAGGTAGGGCATGCCCTGGTGTGTGTGGCATGTCCTGATAGTGAATTACAGCCTAGTTCGTTTTTCACTATTGCAAGGCTACCTGTTCCCCCTAGGCCAGAACGGGCAGTTTTGATTATTACAGCTTATAATCCTAACTGACCCCGGGAACATGGTAGAAATTCGAGTTTAGTATGCCTGGACTCAGAATGATAAAATGCATCTTTTAGTGAAGTTGGTTTTAACATTCTGTGTTTGAAAATACCACTTTTAGAAAGTGGGTATTTTCTTGTCTAACCATCCAAGCCTGCCTCTGGAGGTTGTCTGGAGTGTGAGTGACAGGGGCTGGGGGATGCCAGGAGACAGGGTGAGTCAGCACAGGGCTGAATAGCAAGATCTACATGTAGATGGGTGGGAGGAGTTGCACCTGGGCCCTGAATAGGACAGTGCCTTCCCTCCTAAATGCTGGCTCCACCTCCTGTGGTGCGTCTGATGTCCCTGGCCTACTCACTGAAAGAAGGGAAGGAGACTTGTCAACAAAGTGCTCCAGAACTGGTTTGGACTAGGCAAAGGCCTCTCTGCCTTCAGAGAACAAAGGAATTGGGGATATAAATATTGGGGCCCTGACCCCATGAATTTAGTTCTCGCTGGAATCATAGAACCTGCCAAGACGAAGAGCTGGAAGAGCTGCCAGGAGGAGTACTGCCCCTTTGCTGTGTTGTTGCTTTGTTGGGTTGGCCTGCAGCTGCTGCTTCTGCCTTGGGCAGTGAAAGGACTGAACTTTCTACAAACTTGTGCTGAGTATCTCCAAGGGCCTGAAACCGAGCTGGCTCCTGTTAAGAAGTCTCAGGGACTACAAAGACTTCACAAACCTCTGGGTACCGCTTCTGGAACGCTGTTTCAGTTGTCACAGAGGAAGGGAACCGCAACCGACTCCGTCAACCGAATCCATCCCTGGCCGGTGACCTGTTTGCACCGCAGACCGCATCGCCCGCTTCGCATCGCAACCCTGGTCTCACCGTGGGCGACGTCCGACGCCGCCAACACCGAGCCGCTGCTTGCACCGTGACCTGTGGGCACCGCAGTTCGCATCGCATCGCTTCACTGAACCAGCCGGACCCGACCGACGCGGACGCTGCAACTGGCTCAAGAGTCGTGACCGCATCGCATTTGGGGCACCGCTCGCACATCTGCGACGCACCGCTCCGACTCGCACCGCTGTCCGACGCCAGCTCCCGCACTCCGGCTTGGTCGCCTGCATCGCAACCTGTCAGCACCGCATCGAGCATCGTCTCACCCTCCATGGCACGCCTTGGACTCACCGACTCCGTCTGCACGACGCTCATCGAGCCGCTGCCTGCACCGCATCGAGGGACACCGCACCTTGCATCGCTCCGTCTTGCACTGCAACCGCGACGAACGCCGACCGGCTCGTACACTCCGTACCAGCCACAATGAGAAAGGTACTGTAACCGAGTCTGTTCACGACTCTGCTGGCCCGTATCGACGCGGTCGGCTGGAACTGTTAGACTCTGTGGTTTTCAGCATCGCGGTAGGCTCGGACGGAGCTACCGACTCGTACGAACTTTGTTTTTGAACTATTCCTGCAAAGAAGAAGTTACCTTATCAAGCATTCATTTTTAAAGTATAGTATTGTGGATTTTTGTCGTAATTGGTCTTGTCTGAAATATATAAAAATATTGGCTATTTTTCTAAACTGGTGTGGTGTCCGTTTGTAGTGCTTACACTGTATTACTGTTGGTTATGTGCAAATGCTTTACACACTGCCTCTGAATTAAGCCTGACTGCTCGTGCCAAGCTACCACGAGGGTGAGCAGGGGTTACTTCACGAGTGTAACACCCTTACCCTGACTAGGAAGAAGGGTCCCTACTTGGACAAAGGTGCAAGCCCTTGCCAACTAGAGATCCCATTTCTAACATTGGTTGTCAGCGGTGAGGATAGGACTTGTGTTTGCACTTGACTTACAGTGATTGGTGTGCACTACTACCATATCGCAGACCATTATGTACCACATACTGGTTCTTTTTCTTTTGGCCTATTTTTGATCTTGCCAGTTTTCAACTCACTACTTTTGTCATGCCTGACACAGCTGCATCATCCGTTGCATCTCTGGAAATTATCTTTGAGGAGGATAGGTTGGAAACCTATGCCGTAAAGGAACTACGAGCAATTTGTAAAAACCTGAAAGTCCAAATTAAAGGCCTCACAAGGAAGGAGGAGCTACAGAAGGCGCTGAGGGCCTGGGTAGCAGCCAGACATGCCAGTGGGCAGCCTGGTAATCTCAGTGAGGAGGTGGAGGAGCCTATTTCCAGGGTGGATATGCTTTTGGGTAGGGGCGAACCCGCCAGGTCAGGCAGCAGCAGTCTGTCCCCAGAGGAGCTGGAGGACAGGCGGGAGGCAAGGCAGTTTGAGCTGCAGAAGCTCAGGCTGGAGAGTGAGCGGGAGGAGAAGAGATTAGCCATGGAGGAAAGGAGGATGATCTTGGATCATGAGCTTAAAATGAGAGAGCTGGAGCTGGATTGGGAAGCCGGTAGGGCTTTGTCCAGCCCAGATGGTGGCAGCAAAAGTGTAGTGTCCAGTACTGAGGATGAGGTAGACACACACACAGATTTGGGGCCCTACTTCAAGGAGGGGGTTGACATACACCAGGGTGTTCAGGATTGTGAGGTAACTCCAGTGGTGCACAGTGTCCCTGAGGTGGATTGGGGAACTGGCACAGGGGATCATATTCCTGGTAGTGGGAGGGACACTCTACTGACTCTAGATGAGAGGTGCAGGGAGAGGGGTTCCCCCATGGTAGAAGCCCTGGTAAGTGAGTATGAAGACCAGCCAGAAGAGTATGGGTTTAGGGACAGCAACAGTCAGACACTGTCTCGCCAGTCTTGTGAGAATGTTGTGGGGTACTTTTCTGAGGCACTGGATGGTTGGGTGAAGGGTAGAGTGGTTAACACCTGTGGGGGGCTGTGTGATTCAATTGTTGGAGAGCATATTTAAGTACCTGTTTTCGAGAGCTATGCCAACACCCAGTGGAGTGTGAGTTCTCTGACCCCAGGGAGCTTGCACTGGAGGCAGACCTTTTGGTGGATTCCAGAGGGTCTGGAGAAGCATCTGGGGGTGACCCGGAAGGAAGTGGCTTAGGTATTTCCCAACCAAGGGTGGTGGGAAAGGTTCATGGTAGCCCAGCTAGGTCCCAGTGTCATGGGAAGGGTGTAGGGACTCACGTCCTATCTCCGCGGAGAAGGAGTGGGAAGGGGCTGCGACCCAAGGTGCCCGAAACCCGGTCCCAGAGCCTGGTTGGTTCCAGGAGGGAATACCAGGTGGGGAGCCTAGGCTGTACTGATAGGCCATCCGTTGAGGGGGATCTCCTAGAGTCAGGAGAACCTGGAGTATCTGTAAGCGGAGCTCCAGTGGTTCTGGTGTCTGGCGGCACCGCTCCAGTTGGGAGGGTGCATGAGTCCAGAGAAAAGGGTGAGTGGGGGGCGCTGTCCCCAGTGGAAGGACCAGTGGGTCAGGGGTTGCCCGCTCTGAGGTCAGAGCACCCCAGGACTGACCCTGGTGAGGAAACTTCTGGCCTGGGGGGTCTTCATGCTCTGTCAGGTGGACAGGAGGCTGGAGACCTGCACCAGGCAGACTCTCGCACGACTCATGAGGAGTGTGTTTCCTTGGGGAGGGTTGGTGTACTCCCCGGAAGTCCTGGGTTGCCAGGCACAGGTTCAACCTAAGGGTACAGACCCTGGGTTGAAGGACCAGGTTCAGGGTGTCCCCTGACCTGGAGGAAGGGCGACTGCTAACAGTGCCCCTACCAGGTTGTCTTTTGGGGGTACCGCTCTAGGTGGGAGGGTACAGAGCCCCAGGGAGGAGGACCGGGTGTGGGGAGGCCACCCCAGTCCCCTGTCCAGCCTAAGGGTACAGACCCTAAGCTGGAATCCCAGTTGCAGGATAGAACCCCTGAACTGGTGGGCAAATTGTGCAGGACACCTGCCACAGGTGCCCTGACAATTCTGGAAGGGGGTACCGCTCCAGGTGGGAGGGTACAGAGCCCCAGGGAGGAGGACCGGGTGCGGGGGAGGCCACCCCAGTCTCCTGTCCAGCTGCCGGGTACAGGCCCGGGGTTGGTGGGTCAGTGTCAGGATGTCATACCTGACCTGACAGGAGGGAGAGTGGACCAAGGGTGCCAGGCACCTGGGGCTACCGCCGCCCACTCTCTGACGCCACAGAGGTTAGAGAGCCCTGAGAGGCATAAGGCCTGGGTCTCCCCACTGACAACTGTCGGTAGCCACTGTGGCTTACTGTCCTGGTGGACAGCGTTGCCCCTGAGAGGGGGACAGGAGTCACACCCCGGGGGTGGACTGGGCCACACCACTGTGGGCCTGTTGGGACACATCTGTGAGCAAAGTAAGTTTAGGCGCTGCACAGATGGGGTTCACAGGTGAAGAGAAGGGTACCCCATGGGTCAGCTTAGTGGGCCCTGAGAGTATGGATAGAGGGATCCAACTGGGTTTAGAAAGGCGTAGAACCAGAACGTGCCCCCGCTGTTGTGGGCCAGGTCTATTTTCTATCGCCCCAAGCAGGGAAGTCCATCAAGGGATTGATTAGTCTAGCCTGGCTTTAGGCTGGGAGGGGTTGTGTTAGACTTGGCTTTTTCAGCGGGTTTACCCCCAGACTTTTGCTTTTTGGCCTCCTGTTTTGACCCTGTGTGTGTTGGTTTTAGGACTCTGGGCACTTTACCACTGCTAATCAGTGCTAAAGTGCATATGCTCTCTGTATAAAATGTGTTATGGATTGGTGTTTCCATGATTGGCCTATTTGGTTTATGTGTCAGTCCCTTGTAAAGTGCACTGCGAGTGCCAGGGCCTATAGACCAAATGCTGTTGGTGGGCTGCAGCACTGGATTGTGCCACCCACGCAAACAGCCCGTAAAGCGTAACTCGGGCCTGCCATCGCAGAGCCTGTGCGCAGCCTGGGGCTGCCATGTCGACTTGGCAAGTGCACACACTTGCAAGTCCCTAAACCTTCCCTTTTCTACATGTAAGTCACCCCTAAGGTAGGCCCAAGGTACCCCTGTGGGCAGGGTGCGTTGTATGCGAAAGGTAGGGCATGCCCTGGTGTGTGTGGCATGTCCTGATAGTGAATTACAGCCTAGTTCGTTTTTCACTATTGCAAGGCTACCTGTTCCCCCTAGGCCAGAATGGGCAGTTTTGATTATTACAGCTTATAATCCTAACTGACCCCGGGAACATGGTAGAAATTCGAGTTTAGTATGCCTGGACTCAGAATGATAAAATGCATCTTTTAGTGAAGTTGGTTTTAACATTCTGTGTTTGAAAATACCACTTTTAGAAAGTGGGTATTTTCTTGTCTAACCATCCAAGCCTGCCTCTGCGAGGTTGTGTATTCCTTGTCTGGAGTGTGAGTGACAGGGGCTGGGGGATGCCAGGAGACAGGGTGAGTCAGCAAAGGGCTGAATAGCAAGATCTACATGTAGATGGGTGGGAGGAGTTGCACCTGGGCCCTGAATAGGACAGTGCCTTCCCTCCACAATGCTGGCTCCACCTCCTGTGGTGCGTCTGATGTCCCTGGCCTACTCACTGAAAGAAGGGACGGAGACTTGTCAACAAAGTGCTCCAGAACTGGTTTGGACTAGGCAAAGGCCTCTCTGCCTTCAGAGAACAAAGGAATTGGGGATATAAATATTGGGGCCCTGACCCCATGAATTTAGATCTCGCTGGAATCAAGGAACCTGTCAAGACGAAGAGCTGGAAGAGCTGCCAGGAGGAGTACTGCCCCTTTGCTGTGTTGTTGCTTTGTTGGGTTGGCCTGCAGCTGCTGCTTCTGCCTTGGGCAGTGAAAGGACTGAACTTTCTACAAACTTGTGCTGAGTATCTCCAAGGGCCTGAAACCGAGCTGGCCTCCTGTTAAGAAGTCTCAGGGACTACAAAGACTTCACAAACCTCTGGGTACCGCTTCTGGAACGCTGTTTCAGTTGCCACAGAGGAAGGGAACCGCAACCGACTCCGTCAACCGAATCCATCCCTGGCCGGTGACCTGTTTGCACCGCAGACCGCATCGCCCCGCTTCGCATCGCAACCCTGGTCTCACCGTGAGCGACGTCCGACGCCGTCAACACCGAGCCGCTGCTTGCACCGTGACCTGTAGGCACCGCAGTTCGCATCGCATTGCTTCACTGAACCAGCCGGACCCGACCGACGCGGACGCTGCAACTGGCTCAAGAGTCGTGACCGCATCGCATTTGGGGCACCGCTCGCACGTCTGCGATGCACCGCTCCGACTCGCACCGCTGTCCGACGCCAGCTCCCGCACTCCGGCTTGGTCGCCTGCATCGCAACCTGTCAGCACCGCATCGAGCATCGTCTCACCCTGCATCGCACGCCTTGGACTCACCGACTCCGTCTGCACGACGCTCATCGAGCTGCTGCCTGCACCGCATCGAGGGACACCGCACCTTGCATCGCTCCGTCTTGCACCGCAACCGCGACGAACGCCGACCGGCTCGTACACTCCGTACCAGCCACAACGAGAAAGGTACTGTAACCGAGTCTGTTCACGACTCTGCTGGCCCGTATCGACGCGGTCGGCTGGAACTGTTAGACTCTGTGGTTTTTAGCATCGCGGTAGGCTCGGACGGAGCTACCGACTCATACGAACTTTGTTTTTGAACTATTCCTGCAAAGAAGAAGTTACCTTATCAAGCATTCATTTTTAAAGTATAGTATTGTGAATTTTTGTCGTAATTGGTCTTGTCTGAAGTATATAAAAATATTGGCTATTTTTCTAAACTGGTGGGGTGTCCGTTTGTAGTGCTTACACTGTATTACTGTTGGTTATGTGCAAATGCTTTACACACTGATTCTGAATTAAGCCTGACTGCTCGTGCCAAGCTACCACGAGGGTGAGCAGGGGTTACTTCACGAGTGTAACACCCTTACCCTGACTAGGAAGAAGGGTCCCTACTTGGACAAAGGTGCAAGCCCTTGCCAACTAGAGATCCCATTTCTAACACACACACACACTACTAAATAATACACATTAATTTACAAATAAATGCAAAAAACAGATAGAAAAACCTTAGATGACATTCCGAAATCACATTTAACTCCTAAAGGTTCATGACTCCCAAAATCACAGTACCCCCCTCATATACCAGATAGCACATCACAATATAGGGGGTATCACTTTAAATAAAAGGGGCCTGTTGGCTTTCTCAAAGGATCATTATAACATATAAGGCAAACCTACTGACATTATACACTAAATTAAAAGTAAAAAAAGTAAATAAAAAACATGTGTTAAAAATCATCCACCTTTTACCATAGTCAATAATCATGTATTAATGCAAACCTTAATGTCAATGAAGCATTGGCATTATAGCATTTTAACATTGATCAAAATCAATGTGAACATAAATGATTAATAAAAAGAAACACAAATGATGGATGGAATGTGGAATAAATCAAACATTAACCCCCAGTCAAGAAACCTGGGTTAAATCCATTGTTCTTTTGCACACCATACCACCCCAGTTTAGACCCAGCCATATGCAAATCTGTCTTGACCCTGCTCCTCATGGGAACAGTCCAGCCTGAACTGCCAAGCAGGGTCCTCCCTGGACCAGAAACAAGCATCCTGGGACTGGTTTCAGGGTATCATCCCTCATCAGCCAGACTATCTTGAATCCAGTGGCACAGTGAGCCCAGTACCCACATCAAGGCATACCTGGTGCACATAGGGCGAGAACACAAAGAGACACAAATGATGGACTGAATGCGTAACAAATCAAGCATTTACCTCCAGTCAAAAGATCTGGGTTAAATCCATCCTTCTGTTGCTCACCATGATAACCCAGTTTAGACCTAGCCATATGCAAACCAGTCTTGACCCTGCTCCTCATGAGAACAGTCCAGCCTGAACAGCCTGAACTGCCAAGCCAAGTTCTCCCTGGACCAGAAACAAGCATCCTGACAGAACATATGCTAAGAGGGACACACAAGGTGGTAAGAAGGGCTCACCATGTGGTTACATTGACATACCACTTTGCAGAAGACACACAGCATCTGACTTGAGGGACAGAACCCATGATAAGAGGTTCACACATGGTGGTGTGAGGGATTCACTATCTGATTGAAAGGACACATAATTTTGTAGAAGACAACATTTCATAAGAGGGACACACCATATGATGATAAGACGAACACACCAGGTGGTAAGAGGGGCACAGGTCTGGTAAAGGGGGCTTACTGTGTGTTAAAAGGGTGAAATGTTGTGGTAGGACAGACATATCATGTGATCGGCTCCCATCTAGCCTCATTTGTGGAGGAGCACAGCAGCCTGTGCTGTGAGTGAGAGAAGCTGTTGCCCCTGGCGCGTCTCAGCCATATTTTAAAGGCCAGTTAACATACAAAAGCATGGCCCGGAGAGGCAGTGGAGACCTTTTGTCATATCAAAGGCGCTCCAGCAAGCCCTCCTCTACCCGCTCCTCCTTGAAGGCGGTGTGCAGGGTACCAGGGAGCAGATTAATTTGCGTTGCATTCATTCACAGTGCAATCCTTGGACAGAGTGGGCAATGTGTATAACTTCTAGCATAATGCTCTGAATGGTCATGAGAGAATGGCCAGTGACATTATTACATTCCTCAGTGAAGTACCCATGGGTGTGCAGCTCAAAGAATTCAACAAATCCAACAAGAAGAAATATCAATATATTGGTAGTATTGCTCTGCCAAGTGCAGGAAAGCATTTTCACAGTAAACAGTGTCGATTCTACAGGTGGCAACAGTATGCACAGCCTTGTTATCCTCTGGGAGCGCACCATACTTTCCCTCAACTTAGTACTGTACTATGCAGAAAACAACAAGTATAACATGGATAAACACAGCAGGCCAGACACACTGCAGGGTGTGGTGAAGTAGGGTCAGCCATCTACCATGGTCAGAGATGGTTGCAGTATGGAGGATACTTCTTCCAGAGGTGGTCTAGGTCTCAGAGGTGCAACACCAGAAGCCCCTCTCTGTAGATTTGATATGCCCTGGTTCATTGCAGCAGAGCTGGAAACAAGGCACAGAGCTATAGCAGAGTGCTTCAAAGTTGTGGGAGGGCTGGGGCTCTGAGGCTCTGGGCCGGATGTACGACCCTTACAAGTTGAATGTCGCAAATTGCATCGTTTTGCGACTCGCAATTTGCGACTCGCAAAATGTAATTTACAACAGTGTCTCAGACACTGTTTTCAATTCCTAATGGGGTCGCATATTGCATGCCTCATTATTATTCATGAGACAGGTGCAATTTGCGACCCAATTGGGAATGGCTAGCAGTCCCAGGTATGGTGGCCTGCTGGGGTCAGCAGACCACCATTTCAGGGACAGCTTTTTAAATAAAGCAGTTTTTTTTTAATGCAGCCCATGAGGGGCATGTCCAAGATGGTGGAGTGAGCGGACGTGCCTTTCCAGTGCTCCGTCCCCGCCCGACATTTAGCACGTTTCACAGCAACCCCCTCGCCTAAATTTGCACGGTGGGGGTCGGCGAATCATCAGAAGGTGCTCACCGAGCGTCCGGAGCCGCGACATAGCGATAGATCCCGGATTGATGGAGATTGGAATGGGCGCCCGCTGCGGCCTAGAAGAGGACGGGGCATCCACGGCCGGACGTGGCCTCAGGGGTGCGGCAACGGTGAATGCAGGCCTCCACACTGGGGTGTTTCTGACCCGGAGAGGCTGGTATCCGCCCCACGGGCCGACGTCCAGCCTCCGACACTACCGCAACTGCGGCGAGAAGTGGAGAGGCTGCCTTCCTGGCCATCTGCGCAAAAGCAGCCCATTGGAAGGCCGTCACCTGTGGTGCTGTGGAGGTGGGCGAACATACGCCAGCCCCAACCCCCGGAGGTAATCCCTACTGCAACGCTAGCCCCCCTGCTGCACTACGCCCCCTGGTCCTGGTGACTCCTAGAGGGGGCCTGTGAGAGCGGTGCTTCGGCTGCCCCTACCCTCTGACATCTTACCGGGCCTGCTGGAGGGGCCTGGTCCCTAGTGCTGGTGGTGCTGAGCAGCGAGGGACCATCTCCAGGGCCTACGGTTCTCAATGAGGTCCCGCCTGACATAGTTCTTCCTCACCACGCCACCCTAACGGAGGAGTCTCTGGGCACAGCATTTCTCGGCCTCCTTGGGTAGCGCCTCGGAGCCCATCCTCACGTCTGGGAGCGGGGGGCTCCTGCCTCTGCATCCACGGCCTACGGGGGACTTGTCACTACCGTCCCTGGCTCTAAGCCGCAACCAGCAATCAGGGGGCCTACATCAAAGCACTGCACCGCGCACTGGCCCCGGGAAGCCTCAGCGGCTCACCGGGCCTTCTGCGAGCCTGGGAGGCCTCCGAGAGGGACAGTGGGCGGTCGGAGGCGGTGTGCGGAATAACTGAAGCTCAGATGCGGTATGACTTGGCATTCCTACTGTGGCACGGCCGAGGGCTCAGGAGAGCTAGCTGGGACCTAATAGCGACGGCTAACAGTGCTTAGAAACTGCCAATCACCCAATTGTGCTTGACCCAGTGGGGACTTCTACGTGCCATTGGGACGCTGCGCCCCTCCGATGCCCAAGTGAAAAGTCATGCCTTCCACTAAAGGCAAAAAAGACAGATCTGTTAAGGATATGCTCATTAAAGGTGCAACGGACTCTCACCCTGAGAAAGCAACCCCTGAGGACGCTAAACAGCAAGACGGCGATGGGGGAGCAGAGGGTACGGTGACGCGTGAGTTCTTAAAAGCGCTATTTGCAACGCTGCGGGAGGATCTCCAGACAGTTAAAAAAGACCTCACTATGGAGCTCAGGGAGGCACGCCGAGACATTGACGAGGTGGGGGAGCGAGTAGCAGCCCTGGAGGAGGGCTCCATTACTAGAGATGCCGAAATTGAAGCTCTGCAGCAAGAGATCATCCGCCTACAAGATCAACAGCTAGAACTCCAGGCCCACGCTGAAGATTTAGAAAATAGATCTTGAAGAAACAACATTCACATACGGGGTGCCCCTACAGGTGCAGAGGGTTCGGATCTGGAGGGCTATGTCCAAGCCTTATTTGAAGACATCCTGGGTGATGGCGCGTCAGGTAGCATTAAAGTGGACAGGTTTCACTGGGTGGGGCTCCCCAGGGCACCTCCTCGTCCACCTGCGGATATTCTGGTATGTGTCCACAATTTTACAGAAAAGGAGGCAATCTTCAAAGTGGCCAGGCCGAATCAAAAGGTACATTTTCGCGGACATTCCCTCCAACTTTTCCAAGATCTAGCAGCATCTACTCTTCTGAAACAGAAGGAATTCCGCCCAATCACCGGCCTTCTCCGCTCACAGGGTATCTCCTACTCTTGGGGCCATCCATTTCGCCTCATCTTTCAGCTGAATGGCAAGTCTAACCAGTTACGCTCCGTATCAGAGGCGTATAAAATCCTTGGGATCACCCCTACGGAGGCTGCCTCCTTGCACCCCTCACAGGTGGGGGGGTCTCAAGGGGAGAGTGACAGCGGGACTCGGAGAGGCCTGAGACCTGCACCTTATCAGCCAGACCCGGCGACTATGGCAAGAGAGTGGTCAGAGGTACTGCGTTCTCTCTCAGGTATCAACAAACAAGAGGGTGGCCCTCCTTCATAAGGTACTGCGCATGGAATGAGGAGTTGATGATCCTGGGTGGGGACGGAGGCATCGATTCCTCTGGTTCCATGACTGCCCGCTTTGCCCTCGTAACTCCCACGTATCCAGACTTCCAGGTCACAAAGAACTCTATGGACTATTTGTTTATTGTTGTTTTTTCTTATCTATTGAGGGATTTGGGTTTTAGTATAGGATTCCCCTTCTGACCGACTATCAACGGGCTTAGTTACTTTGCTGTTCCTTCACCCGACTCCTCCTTCGGCATGCTGCCTGCATGCACGGAGCAACCAGCAATTAGGGCCTTCTACACTTGCTCCCATAGCCTTAGCCACTACTCACACTATGGCGGTTAAATTAGTCAGTTGCAACGTAAAGGGCCTTAATAACCCCACTAAAAGGTCTGCGATACTCTCTCTTTAGAGCATTCACAAGGGGATATTTGTTTACTTCAGGAATCGCATTTATTAGCGAAAGACACCCATAGAATGCAGAGTAGGAAATTTCCACATCAGTTCTGGTTGGCGGGGAGGGGGAAGAGAGGTGGGGTGGCAGTACTCTTCTCCAATCGCTTTCAAGGGATAATCATTGGCGCATGCTATGAGATCAAAGGGCGCTTATTGGCAATTCAGGCGCAACTAGGCACACTTCACTTCACGATTGCCTCCTTATACGCCCCTAATGAAGGTCAGGAGAAATTTATTACAGAAGCACTTGCAGGGACCCTTCAATCTCCAGATCAGGCTATCTTCAACCTGGTCATGGACGGGGGGCGGGACCGATCTGGGCAATGGGCGGGCCAGACAAGGGCCTTCTCCCCTGAGGGACTGAAATGGCTAGCCGACTGCGGACTATGTGACGTATGGCGTCTTCTACATGCTGACACTCTTGCACTTCTGCAACACATAAAACATATGCACGCCTGGACCATTTTCTGGCCTCTCCCTCTGCCTGGGCACAAATGTCCGATGCTACCATTGAACCCCGCTCACTTTCTGACCATGCGCCTATCACACACACCTTCACAACTTATACACC